>CM073759.1:60372316-60972316 GCA_037127475.1 Arma custos | reverse complement strand
TAATTCTCTACCTGCCTGGATTTACGAGAACGTTATTGTTAGCCAAACATTCCCAGTTACATCAGGCGAGGAGTATCTCGCTTTAAGGCCAGAGAAAAGGTTCATTGAGATATACATAACTTTGCTTGCAAGGTTTGTCTATGCATTATTAAAGAACTATATTAGTTTAATTATGAATGCTTATATAAAAAACCTATACCACTATAGGTAGTATAATCCATGAAGGCAGGGACTGTACTGCTTCTAAGACAACGGTTGGGCAGGAAGGTTACTTGTCCGAGTTCAAGCTCAACTGCCAGGTTTTTCTCCTAATTAAGAGTATCCATTTAAGGCTGGATGAGCCCCAAAAGATCTGAAGATCCCACAGGGAACATAAAAAGCTGTTAGTAAATTAAACATTTTTTTGCCACATTTTTCAACCTAGAACCTTCAGTATAACAAGGCTCTACCACTGAAGTACCTCAAAACCTTATGAATGTATATAAGGGTTATCTTTTTTTCACCAATTGAATAAAAAATATCTAACTTACTGTGGATGATGTGGCAAGATGGTAATGAAGCTGTCAGCAAAAAAAACATCGTTTTATTGTATCATTGAGAAGGAATTACTGCAATAATTTTTACTAATTTTTTATATTTATATAGTTACGCACATAAGAATCCGAAATTAATAAATTTATTCAATACCCATTCTCTCCAAAATTCTTCGATGAAAGATAGCTTTGTGCGGAACAGGGTCTATTGTTTCTATTGAAAACGTCAAAGTGAATGGAACTTACCTTCTAGGGACACCGTTGGGATTCTTAGGAACAATGTCACCAATTGGATATCGAATGTTGTAATTTAATTCTGAATGTTTATTAAGTATGTTAATTATTATTTTAATGTTTGACGTACGTATTGTACATGTAAATTAAACTTATAAATGCAAGGTTTGGACGACGGAAGAGGATGGAAGATAGAAGAATACCAAAATTGAACCTAAACTGGTACCCTGAAGGAAGGAGGCAGACCTACCATGAATTTGATGGATTAACCAACATGACACACTCGGTGTAAATGAAGAAATTGCGCTGGAAAGAGGAGAAAACTCCAACTTAAGGGAACTCTCAACAGATAAAAAATGTTCATTAAAACCTTTTACAATTTTTACATTTCCACTCCAGTTTTAAAAATGTAAAGGTCTAAAGTGCGTTCAATTACAGTAATTGAGTCCCATTTAAAATCGAGGGCAACTTCATTAATGATTCTTTTCTGTAAGTCGGTCCGTAGATTTTTACGAATGCCAATGGCCGATACATGGTAGGATATTAATAGGCGTTTGTATAGAACAGCCCAAGGGAAATTCCAAGTTATCCATACAATCGAATAAAAAAGGTTTTGCATTAATGCTAGACATTTTCGAGGTTGACCAAGAGCATAAGTATGCAAGTTAAAATATCACTATTGAATATCTTAATTTCTGAATGCGACTATAAATTAGTCATGATCAGCAATAACATTATGCGAATTTCAACTTGTTAGACAATACAGTGTTCAATTATCTTATTTTTTTTTGTTGAAATAGACAATTGTATTAAAAATAATAAACCAAGTTAATGAATTGAATGATAAGTAATGTCATGATATTATGGCTGGTAGAGGAACTACCACTGGTAGTGCCTACTCACATACCAAATTTGACTTATAAGATTACGAGGCCATCTTCTATACAGACGGCTCAGACAATTAAATTCAATTCAATTTCTAATTGTACTGTGTAAATAAGAATAAAAGTTTCGGTTAATGATGGGACCGCAATATCAAAAAATATGTAAGCAAATCATCATCACTGATGGAATGTTGATTCTTATAAAACTAGTAGTTGTTTTTTGTTTTTTTTCTTGAAACTTCAGCCACTGTTATGTATCGAATAACCTAACTAAGCTGATAAATCTTCGAAGATTAAACTCGACTTCAAGATTTTAATGTCATCTTGAAGTTGGCTAAAACATATAACAAATCTTGAAACATTTTCTCGGAGTTTTACCTATATTAAATATTTCGATGCATTGACTATCGATTGTTGTGTAACACCCCCGGCTTATTTGGAAGGGAATGGGGTTGTGAAAGGAAGGAAAGAATAGTAACACATAAGAAGAATAAAGAAAATTAGGAGAACGTACTCTTACTAAGAACTAAGCAATATAAATAAAATGACTATATTTATTTTTATTTAATAATAAAACCAAATTATTGACAAATATAAAAAAAAAATGTTTAATAAATTAATAATAAAACCAAACTGTTGAAAAGTATTAGAATGGTTAAAAATTCTGTAATTACTACACTACTGGTACAACCAGTTCCCCCACTTATTTGCTAGGACAAGAAAATCAAAAAAAACAATAAGGGAATATTATAAGTCTCAGAACAAAAATTATAGCCTGATACTCCACGGTAATCAATGAGTCTATCCCCAGAAATTAAATTGTTCACATGTACCTTGTATAACGTATAGCGATCCTCCCATCTGATCGGTTCCGCAGTAACCAACACCAATTGTCTCCAACCTCTCACACTGCGACGTTACACCTCTTTGCACACGGGACAGACTGACTGACTTCTAGCGATCGCGATCTCCCTCTCCCACGCTGGCCACCGTCTAGACGCCACCTCAGCATCCTTGACGGTCTCAGCCCCACGATCGCTCGACTAAATGATTTAATTAAACTTATTTACGGCCAGTCCCGCCACGGTTCTGTTACATCACCCTCCCCTTTACAAAAGAGTGGAACCACGGGGTCCACTCATACAATACGCCGTGGAGTACCAATGGTGGCTGAAACTTAATCCTACACTACACTGTATACACTGCCACTATATACACTCCTGTCAGTTGGTGCTGGCTTCTGTGCGCCCACCGGGTTGATGTATGGTCCTGGTTGTCAATTCTTCCAGAGCTCTGGCATCTTGTATTCGTTGAGTAGCCTTGGACTGTCTGTTTCCCAGCCACTTGCGTAGGCCCCATGTTCCAAGGACACCCAGCAACAATAGCGCCAAGGTCGTTGTGGCACTCCACGTCCACCATCTTCGGTTAACCCGTTCTTCCTGTATCCTTTCAAGCGCACGCCGAAGGGCCAAGACCCGAACTTCATCAGCGGCCCACTGACCCGCTCCCAGGTCTCCTTGCTGCTCCAAGGACTTCCAAGCCTCTGGTAGGTCTTCCCTCCTAATTGTCGTTTTTTCTGACCCTATGTGTAGAGATATAGGGTCCACGATCTGTATTTCCTTCTCCAACGTCGTGTACGTCGTCCCTCTGGAGCGGGGGAGCAGCCAGTAATCTGCTGTTTTCAGTGTACAAGACTCTGTTGCCTCCCATTCTCCATCACCGTCCAAAATAATCTCTCTGGGTTGCTGATTTCTGCAATTTATCGTTGCCTTGGTTGGCTCGTTGATACTAAAGAGCCATTTCTCTCTTGCCTCGTCCCAAATCCAAGTATCCAGTTGCGGGTCACGTAGTGCCCTCCATTTACACAGCGGTTGACCACTCTGCTCATCCCCAAAGAAGAGAGTGCTTAAGCAGGTCACTCGTCTCCGCACCATCAACGGAAACAGCGCGGGGCACACCCACGGCTGGGATGTCCGGCACCGTGACAGGTCCCCTTTCTGCAGAAGTGCATAATATTTTCTATCCACCGACACAAGAAAACTGTCCACTGACGTCTCTAATACCACCTTGTGCGGCACATCCACACTCCGTATCGGCATAGGTTGTACCCTATAGAGCTTGAAGGCTTGACCTGACCTAATCAAAGGGAGATCTATAACAACATGCACCGAAGTGGACGTGGCTACTCCATGGACTGCAGCGGCCTGGTAATAATGGTGGGCATCCTCGGGACGAGTACCTGTGAACAAACCAATTCCTGAGGGCAGTACATTGACCACCGTTTGGAGAATCTCACTCAAGGAGTGGGGAGACAGAAGGGCCTGACTCACTGCCCCCCATGATACCCTCTCTAATCCCAAATACAATTCCCTCAAATCACCACTGGCTTTCAGAGCCGTCACCTCCATATTTCGGAGGTTGGATATCAAGGTTAAGGATAGGTTAGTATAAAGGGAAAGCCGGTCTACTTGTGTCTCTAGGGTTAACATCCGCCGGTGGGTAGCTTCCATTTCCTTCTTCAACATTCCTGCGAAGCGTACTAGGTTCCTCGTATTTTCCTCGGTTCGTTGTCCCAAATTCCGTGTGACTGTGAGGTGCTCCGTGGCCAAGTGGACCAATCGCCCTTGTTGCATTGTTAGCTTCCCCAGATCGTCCCTTATCCCTTCTAAGTCGTCAGCATCCGGATTACCAAACACCGCTTTAATCACCTTCCCTCCAATGTTTAGCAGCCCTCTACTCCCTCGTTGAACCGGTAGCAGATTCCTGATGGACAAAACAGCTTCATCCACTTCCGCGACCATCTCCTTGGTCCTCTCCACCTCGTCCCAGTACCCCCTAAGTACAGGGATATGGTTCAGTGTCCGTCGGTACTCAGCTTCTATTTCCTCTATTACTTCCCTCATCCGTAGTGCTTCACCACACAAGCGAGTCACGTTCACTTCCACTACTACCCGCCATCGCTCACTGCTCACTACTACGTCCCTTTCATCCAAAAACCTCACACCGCTGTGTCCCAGGGCCAACTGCAGCACCAGCCATCCTGTGAACACTGTCGTTTAACATTAGATTACTTTCTTGGCCTCAGCAGTATGGGGGATCGGGGGGTGACAAGGGAATCATCCTCCTCCGGGGCCCACGAGGTGTCACGTGGGTCCTCAGGTGTACCTGGGTCATCTTCTGTGCGGGCCCAGGTTGTTTCTTGGGTGTCCTCTGGTGAACTCGGGTCATTCCTCATCCAATGAGGAGTAACGTGATCGACTATGCCCCGGGGGGTTGACAATTTTTCTGGCGTCCTTCGCTCCGTTACCGGGGACTCCCTGCGGACAGTTGAGTAAGCTCCGTCGGCTTGACTCTCCTCTTGGTTGTCGTCCTTGACTTCTTCCATTTCATCCTCGCTGTCCTCGTTCCAGTGTGGGGGACATTCCTCCTCGCTCTCATTTTTGTCCCGATGTTCATGTTCCTCCCAGTCACTCTCGTCTCCACTCTCCTCCTCCTCCCTTCCTAACTCAGTAGGCCTATCACCTATAGCTGGTTTCAACCGATTGATGTGTACCACTACTTTTCGGCCCGATCCCAACTGTAACTCATACGTGACTGGGGAGATCTTCCTGATTACCTCATACGGTCCCGTCCAAGGACGATGAAATTTCTTGCAATGTCCCAGCTTTGTAATGGGGACATGCAGGAACACACACTCCCCCACTTCGAGTTCTCTGTGTTTTCGCCCCTTGTTCCATTGCCTCGTCCGACGGGTCCATGCCAATTCCATCCTCTTCGATGCCTCCTCATAAGCCTGACTTAATCTCTCCTGCAGCCGTTCCACGAACTCTTCTGCTGGCGTTTCACCGTCCAGTGGCATGATATTGAAGCCCACAGGCATCTGCACTTCTCGTCCATACAGAAGGTAGTTTGGCGAGTATCCCGTGGACGAGTGCGGGATGGCCCTATAAGCCATCAGGGCATAGGGTACCCATTGATCCCAGTCACGACCGTCCCGTCGTACATAATGAGCCACCGACTCAGCCAGAGTTCGGTGTAATCTTTCCACCATTCCATTGCCCTCTGGATGGTAGGGGGTTGTCTGAATTTTCTGTGTCCCCAGCAGCCGACATGTATTTTTCAATAGGGAGGAAACGAAATTTCTCCCCTGGTCAGTCAGCAATCGATCGGGGGCTCCGTGCCGGGTTACTATTGCCTCTACTAAGGCCCTTGCCGTCTCGTCCGTTGTGATTTCCTTCAAGGGTATTGCTTCGGCGTACCTCGTGAAATTGTCGATCATGGTGAGCAGGTACTTATAACCTCGCCCGCTCCTGGGAAGCGGACCGACGATGTCCATTGAAATTTGCTCAAACGGTCTGGTCGGGAAGAAAGGGGCTTCCAAAGGGGCCTTCAAACCTGGTGGGGATTTCCTTCTCTGACAGCTATCACACCTCGCGACGTATTCCCTTACGTCTGCACCCAGTGTGGGCCAGTAATACCCCTGCTGTACTACCGACGTCGTACGTTCTATACCCGGGTGTCCAGCCCATTTGGCTTCATGGCACTGCTGTAAAATGGCCCCTCTTAAAACTGTTGGTACTGCCAACTTCCAGTCCCCCATGCTGTCACTACCGTTTTTCCAATACAATACGCCCCGTGCATCCTTTCCTCCTGATCCTGATTGTTGTGCTAGATCTTGGCACCACGAATCATCCCGCTGGGCTATCTGTAGCTCGCTCTCATTAAACCCCGGTGTCTTCACTTGTACTCCCCGCACCGCCCTGCTCAAGGCATCAGCATTCGTATGCCTCCTCCCCGCCTTGTGCTCTACTTCATAATTGAACTCCTGGAGCCTTAGTGTCCACCTCATTAACCGAGAAGAAGGCTCCTTTAAGCTTAGCATCCATCTTAAAGCCGAATGATCAGTAACAAGCTTGAATTCCCTCCCAAGTAAGTAGCACCTAAACTGGCGGGTTGCCCAGATGACCGCTAGCAGTTCCAATTCGGTGGCCGAGTAATTTTTTTCTGGGCCTCGTAATTGCCGGCTGGCGTAGCATATGGGTCTTTCTTCCCCATCGCGCACCTGAGACAACACTGCTCCTAATGCCATCGAGGAGGCGTCGGTTGCTAAGATGAACGGGTCATGGAAATCGGGATAAACTAGAACCCGGTCAGACACCAAATGCTTTTTTAGCTCATTGAAAGCATCCTCTGCCTCCGACGTCCATCTAAAAGTGGCATTCTTTTTCGTGAGCTCAGTCAGTGGTTGAGCGATTCCCGCGAATCCCGCTACAAACCGGCGATAATACCCTGCTAACCCCAGGAAGGACCTTACTTCTCTCACGCTCCTTGGCCGAGGGTAGGCTCTCACTGCCTCTATCTTTGTGGGATCTGTTCTTACCCCATGCTCACTTACCACATGTCCAAGATAGGCAACTTCCTTCCGCACAAAGCGGCACTTCTCCCTGTTGACCTTGAGGTTAGCCTCTTGCAACTTACTGAATACATTCCCTAATCTACGTGCTTGCTCCTCAATAGTCGCACTGTAAACAATGACGTCATCCAGGTACACGTAGCATTCTACCCCTTTCAGCCTACTTAATAGGCAATCCATCAATTTTTGGAATGTTGCAGGAGCCCCAGCCAACCCGAAAGCCATCCTACGGTACTCGTAGTGGCCACCTTCTGTGGTGAACGCCGTCTTTTCCCGATCTTTTTCCGCGACGGATATTTGATGGTAACCGCTTGCCAGGTCTAGCGTCGTAAAGTACCGGCTTCTCCCCAATTGCTCCAACGTTTCATTTATCAATGGCAGTGGATAAACATCCACTTTTGTAACCGCATTGAGACCACGAAAATCAGTACAGAACCGAAACTTGGTTTCCCCATGGTACGACTTCTTTCTAACCAATACAATGGGGGCCGACCAGGGACTCGATGATGGCTGGATGATCCCATTATCCAGCATTTCCTGGATGTGTTGTTTAACAATAGGTCTCTGATGGAAGGGTACTGGATACGGTCGTTTTGCTACTGGTGACGCGCCGCCTGTTTCAATGGAGTGCTCGACGCCTAGGGTGCAACCCCTCTCATCTGGTGGGTCGAACAACATCCCATACCGCTCTAACACCTCTTCAATAGTCGATCTATCGTTCGGTGATAAATGACCAAGCTCAGCGTCCCAATTCCGCTGGTCCACTTTCTCCTTAGACTGGTGTAGTCCCACTACTCCTATCACGGTCTCCTCCCCGTCCCAGACGTCCGCCTCAACCGCCCTCCCCAAGGTTTGTCTGCGGTCAACCACGATCGGTTCTCCGGTCAAGTTGACCACCCGGACGTTCACCATCCCCTTTTCCACTCTGCCAACGCCCCTCCCCGTTCTCAACCCCTTCTGCGGCTGGATTTCAGGTTCTACCATGACCACTTTGCCGTCCATCATTGCCAGCTCCCCAGCTATTATGGCTTCAGCGTACTTTGGGATTATAGACCTCGCAACGGCCCGTACAGTGTATTCCTGCTGTGGCTTCTGAAGCGGTTCTGACTCACTAGGACTTGGCTTCCCCCGATGACACTTCTTCCCTGTCTGACGCTTGACTGCCTCAGCCGTCACCCCTCTAACCAGTACAGTGTTAGACCGAGCGTGAATTTCTATATCGACCTTCTTCATAAGGTCCAGCCCCAATATCCCGTCGTACGCCATTTCAATGTCCGCGACTGTAAACCGATGGCTTACTTTTCTCCCTTTTATTTGGCATTCAACCTCCTGTTCCCCTCTTATACGCAGGGCCCTTCCCGTTACTCCCCTGGCCTTCAGGTTTGACCATCTCACCTTATGACCTTGGACCGGTTCCCTTAACAAGGAGATCTGAGCCCCCGTATCCACCAGCAGAATTTTCTTTTGTCCGGCTATCACAACCTCAAGACTTAACCCGTCGTTCTCCTGGCCAGATATACAGGGAATTAAACCAAGCTTACCCCTTTTGTTCTCCTGGGGCCTCCCTTCGGGGCAAAAGGGCGGCCTTAGGCTTTTGGGTCACTCCCATTTTGAGCGGCGGTGGTACAATGGGAAGCGAAGTGTCCTATTCTTCCACATCTGAAACAAGCTCCAGGGTAGTCTGGTCGTCTCCTGGTTCGCTGTGGGGTCTGGCCAACTCTGTTAGGGCAATTTCTCGACAAATGCCCCCTCTTAGCACAGTTAAAACATTGGACCTCCGAAAGTGGTGGCCGAGCGTTTACCCGCCCCTCGTTCCTTCCGGGCTGCCGGTAGTTTGCGCAAACACATACGGGTGGTTGCACCTCTTGTGCGCCCGTCATCGGCTCTACCTGTGGTTCTCTTACTACATATATGTTTTTTCCCCGTTGATGCTCCTGTAGGGCCTGTTCCAGCTCCAACGCCATTTTCTGGGCTTCCCTTAAGGTCTGTGGGCGGCCGAACAATACTTGCTTACCTACCTCCCCAGTCAAACCCCTGGTGAACGCCTCTAACACCTTCCTTTCTACCTCCCTCGCCCACCACGTTCCCTCGTCTCCGGCTAAGGTTGGCCTGGCCATCTTTCCACCCACCGTAATACATCGGTCGGCAAACTCTTGTATCTTCTCCTTAGACTGTTGGCTCATGTCCTGCAGCACTCTGCCGTAATATTCGAAGGTGTTTGGATCGCCAAACCGCTCCTTCAATACCTCCGAAAGTCGCTGGAACGTAACCTCACCCCTAAGCTCTTCAGCGCCCCTTACGAACGTCGCCGCTTGTCCCTGAAGTTTTAACCGACATATCCTCACTCTATCTCCGTCATCCCAAGCCCCACAAGCCGCTACCTCCTCCAGGTAGTCCAAAAACTCCTCCACTGGCCGCGCAGTCGCTTCCCCTCCCCATGGCTTCACTAGTGACTGTAACGATAGATCTCTGCGAGGTGGTTTAACAACCAGTTTAGCATCTGGTTGATTTGTCTCTAGCTCTACAATCTGCTGCTTGAGTTCCCCCTCCCGCTTTTGAAACTCCTCGTTTAGTTTTAACACCTCATCCAATTTAGCCCTTAATTGACTCTCAGCCGTCATTTTAAAAACGTGAATTTAGTTTGTGGTATTTTTGCAACCACCCCACACCTGACACCACTGTAACACCCCCGGCTTATTTGGAAGGGAATGGGGTTGTGAAAGGAAGGAAAGAATAGTAACACATAAGAAGAATAAAGAAAATTAGGAGAACGTACTCTTACTAAGAACTAAGCAATATAAATAAAATGACTATATTTATTTTTATTTAATAATAAAACCAAATTATTGACAAATATAAAAAAAAAATGTTTAATAAATTAATAATAAAACCAAACTGTTGAAAAGTATTAGAATGGTTAAAAATTCTGTAATTACTACACTACTGGTACAACCAGTTCCCCCACTTATTTGCTAGGACAAGAAAATCAAAAAAAACAATAAGGGAATATTATAAGTCTCAGAACAAAAATTATAGCCTGATACTCCACGGTAATCAATGAGTCTATCCCCAGAAATTAAATTGTTCACATGTACCTTGTATAACGTATAGCGATCCTCCCATCTGATCGGTTCCGCAGTAACCAACACCAATTGTCTCCAACCTCTCACACTGCGACGTTACACCTCTTTGCACACGGGACAGACTGACTGACTTCTAGCGATCGCGATCTCCCTCTCCCACGCTGGCCACCGTCTAGACGCCACCTCAGCATCCTTGACGGTCTCAGCCCCACGATCGCTCGACTAAATGATTTAATTAAACTTATTTACGGCCAGTCCCGCCACGGTTCTGTTACAGTTGTAATTTAATTTTTGAGATAGCCTTTAGCATATTATATATTTTTTCTTCTTTATCTTTCTCCTGTGCCATTAGCTAGCGTCGAGGAGCCTCAATCCAGCGTAACCATTCTTCTCGGCCTCTGCTTACCTGCTTCATTTTATTGAGGGATCTGCCTCTTTTGCTTCCAATTCTCTGGATATACTCTTGATAAGTGATTCTGGGGTGTCTACGCGGTCTCTTTCCCGTTGGCCACGTCTCTAATACCTTTATTGGCTTCATATCCTCGTTCTTGGGGCAGATATGTCCAAACCACAGGATTTGCCGTCTTTCTAGAGTGGTTTTAAATAATGTAACTTCTAGTTGTACTCTAATGCTTTCGTTTCTGATGTGATCTCTTCTGGTTCTCCCAATTGATCTGAGAAGGAACCTCATTTCTGCTGCCGTTATGCGACTAGAATGCCGAATGTAAACAGACTTATATATATGCATTTTTACATTGCGAGGTATACACGGGGAAGAATGATCATTGAACATTACTTTAATCGAGATTTCGTTGACTTACGTCAATTATATATTCATAATTTATTTTTTATTTATTTTTGTTTTTGATTATTTAATTTTTTTTCAATTGGCGTACATTGACATTGGATGCGAGCCTTGGTAGCTCAGTGGTTAGAGCTCCGCGCTAGAGACGCGGGCGACCAGGGTTCGAATCCCGGCCAAGACTTAATCTTTATTTATTTATATACATATTGCATATGCTTTGATCAAAACGGTCTAACTAATTACAATCCAAAAAAACTTATAATTTTCGGATTTTAAACGTTTGAACAGGACGTCATATGGGTCTGCTATTATCCGAGGTTATTTACAACAACAAACAATAAAGAATCTAAAATCTCAAATATAAATCAAACACATTTAGGCCATTAACAAAAATAAAAAATTATATTAAAATAAAAAATACTTATTGAAAACATTAATTATCGGTTCGTATTGTGAATCTAAAACATCCTCGAACCTGCTTGAATATTCCCAAAAAAAAATCGCCAAAATAAGCTCAATAGTTGATGGAGGAGTTCAGTGATGTACATACGAACAGAAGAATTTCATATATGAAAATATTTGGTTAGTATAAATACATCGGTATTGAGATATTTTTCTTAATTAAAACGCAGGGCCAACCATACTTCAACAAAGCGTAGGAGCTACAGGTTAATCTGTGATAAACACTTTTGCTATTACAATATTGTTGTCATTAATCTCGTCCTAGATTCTATAGTCATTAATCTAGTTCCTTCCCATTAAAGGAGGGAATACGAAGAAAAAGCAATTACAAAATGTATCAAAAACATCAGAGAAACTTTCGTGACCATCTTTAATATTGAAAATTATTAAATAGCCCGCCTTAGCTCCTTCTTGTCAATTTCTTTTGGTTAATCTAGAAATTTTCATTTAGATTATTAATAGTATTAGCTCTGAAAGACAGGGTTTAAATTTTAAAGGAAGAGTTTTAAATGACATTTCCTTGAGTCGGTTAGGATTTATAACTCTTTGCAGTCAAATGCCTTCACGAAACATTAAATTATGTTATCAGTAGAAAGTCGAATTAGATTCCGCATTGACATTACAATTTTCATGTATACATTCAATCAAAGCTATTTAATTAAGCAGACCATATAAGTAAATGAAAAACAGATCGCTATTACGTCCCTCAAAAGCTTCCAAAT
The DNA here is from genome assembly GCA_037127475.1 of Arma custos. Lineage (NCBI taxonomy): Eukaryota > Metazoa > Arthropoda > Insecta > Hemiptera > Pentatomidae > Arma > Arma custos. Next base: position 60,960,180 of record CM073759.1, on the reverse strand, counting down.
AGAATAAAGTACAAATTGGTTTATTTTAAAAATTCGATATTTTAAATATATGAGCCGTTGATCATGAAAGTAAAACATCTACTGAACAGATAACCTCCAATTCTATGTTATTGCTATAATACCAATTTGCTTTCAAAATCAACACATTGGAAATATTGTGGAAATATAGGACTCAGTAGGGTCTGCAAACAGACTAAATAAAAGTCTTGCCCGCAGCGTAATTTAAACCAGCTATATCATCCCTGCCATTTCCAACTATGGAATGTGAAAATTGGTACTTTTGAGGAGAATTAAAAAAAAAGCAGTTTCAAGGTTCAATAAAAATGAGTGCTTGTAGTCAAACCAATGACATTCGTTTTACATTGTTTCTGTGACTGATAGATGACTCAATATGTATTTTATATCAATTATCAATCCTAAAGCAACTGCTATAAGTCGAAAACGAAAACTGTGTTTTCTCAAATTCGATACTTTGCGATGGCTTGGACTATATGTGATAGTAAAATAAAATACTATTATTTTACTATTTAGTATTTTTATTTCGTTCTTTTTAGGAAATATATATTTCCAATACCCGGTACAGATACCAATATTACGGTACATCTATATATTAGTATCTTCCGTTAGAAACGTAGGAGGGAAAAAACTTATTGTGTAAAGCGCTGAGTTGCTGTCCCGGGCTAAAATCCTGATGTAATCGATAAATTATGTATTCTGTTAACAGCTACAGATCTGGAGACACTCATAGGACTCACCTACCCTTTGAGTGGGTACTCTTAATTGACGAAAAAACCTTGAAGTTGATCTCTAGCAAATCATTTACCTGCACAACCGTTGCCTTAGAAACAGTATAGTCTCATGTACCATGTACTGAACCCAAGACCCTTCATTGGTTGTAGTGGTATATTTTTGCATATCACTAATTTCAAGCTGTGAACAGTTTAAACTAACAATAAATAATAAGTACCTAATTATTCATTAACTACAATTAATTTTTAAATATTAAAGATAAACGTTTATAGATTTTGTCAATTTCTATATATAAATATATATATATACATTCTATGAAAAGGAACATGTAAGGAGTAAAACAATAATCTACTCATCATCATCATCAATATATCAGATCCAGAATCTACTCCAAACTGCCACAAAAACCAAGGAGACGCAAAAAAAATAATTGTAGTAGGTGAAGGGGGGATTGGATCCTATACTCTGATCCTTGAAGAAGAAAAAACGAACTAAACATTTTTCTTATCCACTTTCTAAATAACAGGAGTCCCTTTTCGTCATTAAACTTCACTAAGTTCACCAGAATCCTTCAGCAAACCGTTTATGGCCGAACAACTGATTACGTGAGAATGCTTGGGACTTTTGTATATCCGTTAAGTATAACAACAGTTTTACATTTTGATTTTCTTCAATACTTATTATCCTAAAAATAAAACAAAATTTGAGAAATAGTGGACCAGAAGTTTATTGTTGGTTCAGACCTAATAAACCAATGCCTATTGATTCTGTTTTAAATCATCAAGTTTGTTTTGACAGAGCGAACTGAAACAGCGTCAGAACTCTCATCCGCCTGTCTACAGCAGTTCCCCAAAACAATATTTCCAATTTAAACCTATCCAAAGCCAATACAGCAAATACTATCCGCATGATTGAATATCGATACTCCCAGTGGAATATTTCTGATTTTGAACTTTTAATTAATAATAATTATAAATAATATAACCACTAAAAAATATAAATTCCAAAAATATAATAGGTTCCAATAAATAATTAAAGAAGTATTTGTGTTTAACCAGGTATTTGAAGATTATGAATGATATTATGTACATCCCTGCGGTTTTGTACCTTTATTAAATTGTATACGTTATTCGTCTTTGATGAAACTTCATAAATAGGATTTAGTGTAAAAGGCGCTACAAAAAGTAAGCCTTCAAAGCCCAGGAAGGTGAATAAATTTTTCCCATAAGATATAGTTTTTATTTTTTTAAAACTTTTTAAAATTATTTTATTTAAAATATATTTAAAACTGTCAAAATGAGGTTTTTCTCTGCACCGCAAGGTAGAAGAGATGTCTGAATAAGAAATAATGAAAAAGAACAAAATGAGATTTTTGGTTACTCAAACATTAGAACTAAACATATAATTTAATTTTCTATCCCATATCGTTGCGAAGTTAGATATTTTCGACTTAAGTATTCATAAACAATCTTCATCTTAATTTTTATGGAAAAAATAATGACGAAAGTCTAAGAAAAGGGATAATATCTAGACAAATATAAATATAAAGTTTCTGTACCACTACAACCCGTGAAGGGTCTGGGGTTCATGGTAGAAATGTACTGTTTCTTGGGCAATGGTTGTGCAGGGAGGTGATTTGTCCTAGGACACGCTTAACCACCAGATTTCCCCTCGCTCTTTTATTTTTCCTAATCCAAAAGTAATCCTTTGAAAGGGCCGTTTATTTATTAGCACATTCCATAAACCAACAGAGATGAAGGAGTTAACAGACGAAGCCATTAACAGCAAGCCTCGCCAGATTGTTTGGAAGACAAGGACCACGGGACCTCTGAAAATGGAGAACTCTAAATATGAAAAACACGATATCGTCACTATTTGATTCCAACCCGGAATTAAAGAAGAACAAATGTGCCGGGTGCTGAAGAACGCGCAAAAGCAGGCGCGACCCACTACCTCTACGTTGGACACGCGACGATTTGGGATAAGATCCGAAACTTGTGGAGGGCCGAGAAAATAGGATTAGATCGATCGATTATCCAATGCTGCCTTATGGTCGAAACGATTCGTGATGCCAAACAACAAAAGGAGTTGACACTGGCATATCACCAAGGAAAGACAAACCACCGAGGGATTATTGAAACAATGGTGGCGTTGAAGCGGAAATATTAATGGGTACGAATGCGAATAACATTTGAGGAGGTGATAAGCGAATGTCAAATTTGTAATACCACGAAGTATGATCGTCACCCGCCAGTAGGGATACAAACAGAGACATGTACACCTAAGGTACCTTTAACCGAGCTCCAGGTCGACACTTGTACGTGGTTCGTGGCGGGTATTCAAATGGGGGACAGTGGTGGACACCTTCAGCAACATAGCCATGGTCCACCAGGTGAAGGAGAAATCAGCGGCAGCGGTTAGGAAAGAGATGAAAGATCTAGGCATCGCCAGGCATTGGAATACGCCAGGGCACCCCAAAAGTAGGGGAGGAGGATCGAAAGGCTTCGCTATACTCTAGGGGAACATCTGTGAGTATTTCACGCGGACATGGTATTGGAAGTAGATGAGTCAATGTCCCGGGCCATAGTGGCATATAACCACTTCTTCCAAATGGCTACTGGATTTTCCCCTTTCGAAACCCTTTTTGGTCTACATGCACGACGAAGAGATGGGGGTGGTATGGTCGTGGACGAGGGCATGGCAGGACGATTGATCGCCAATAGAATAGAGCTCGAGAGAATATGGGGAAAAGCATACGGAAGGATGGCTGCGGAAAAGAGAAAGAGAGTAGTGCGGGAAAACCTGGGAGTAAAAGATGTTACGGGCAATATCAGGATAGGTACCATTGTGTACAAGAAAACTGTATCGAACCGTGCTAAGGAGGTTTTGCGTTATGAAGGCTGATTTCTATCAGAGAGCATTACTTAGTTACTATTCAGAGTGTGGCCCAGAAAACGTAGGACTGTTCATATCGAACAGCTCAAGATTCCAGCTGGGGAGGCCAACCCATAACTGTATATAAATATTTTTCTTAATTACGATTGATAGTAATGTAAATTAAGCTAGTAGTAAGGTCTTTTATTTTTATTTTTATGTGAGTAGAATAAGATTCTTGTAATTGGTATTTTCTTTTGTTTATGTGTTCTTTCTCTGCAATTTTGTTTTGAGTTTACGAGGATGCCGTAAACTGGTAAGGGGGGGGGGGTAAGACAAGACTGATGATCGCATAGTCACTTATATCAAGCTGGCATTGTAATTATTGTAAATAGCGGAGCAAGATGGCAGTAAAGTCAGTATTAAACCAGTTCTCGTGCTAGTCGTTTCTTCCTTATTTTTCCTTTTTTTTTAATATTTTGTTCCTGGAACTATATAAGTAGTGCCGAAACCCATATATATATACATACATAATATATGTATACGCCCATACCTGATAATGATAGCTGATAGTAATGATAGCACTTTGGCTAACAACGCTCTCAGACTATAGTTTGAAATACAGACTAATGACGGAAAATTCGATTTAACAAGATTAATTAGTTAATTAATTAAAGCGTTGAATTGGAAGAGGTAGTATGTAATGAAAAAAAAATTTATCAGAGGAAGCAAAGAAATATTTTGACAAATAAAATTGAATGTTTCAACAGGGAAAATAATAAATAACACCCCCCGTTTTGACTGGTTCCTCTTTCTACCCTATTGGCATGATTGATTGCTATCATCTATACAAATAACTAGTTAATTTTTTTCATGTCGAGGTTTCAATTATTAGTGAAATATCTCGAATATCAGAATTAAAAAAAATATAACAAGTTCCCTCTTCGAAAGGTATTTAAATGTCATTGACCATAGCGAAACATTAATGACAAAAAAAATAAGGAGGAAGCGATAAATATTAAATAAAAGTTGATGGAATGATAAAATAAAGAGGAGAGGGCCAATAGGAAAGAGATTTCTGCCTCAGATAACCTCCCATACATTTTTTAGCAGCTCCAAATTCCCGACCGCCAATGGTCCCTCAGTTCTAACATTTCCTCTCCCGGGCCCAAAATGAAAGTGAATATTAACTCTGCGAAATAAACTCAATGTGTATCGCAAGTTTATATATTTATTTCAACAGTTTCACAACAATTATGCTACATAGATGTTTATGTAGCTACATTTTCATATAAATTTATATATATATATATATATATATATATATATATATATATATATATATTTATTTATGTATTTATATTTATGTATATATATATGTATATATATATTTATATATTTATGTACATATATATATATATATATATATATATATATATATATATATATATATATATATATACACATAAATATATATACATATTTGAAAATGTTACAACACTTAAGTATCTTGGCACCATTGTAACAGATGTGACAGAAGACTGGAACAGGAAATCGTCATGTCTGGTGGGGGGGGGCGTGGACTCTATTCAAGTGGCAGAAGAAATTATTGAATATTTAGGAGAGAAAAATCCTTAGAAAAGTATATCGCCCAACCAATGGAGGAAATCGTACCGCATGAAAAGGAATCTGGAACGCTTGGGATCTGATAGACCTCTAAAGGGGATCTGATATGGTTTCTTGTATTGAAAAAGCAAGATTAAGATGATTGGGGCCAATATTTTGAACAAAAAAGGCAGGAAGAGACAGGCCTAGACTGCAATGTGGCCGATGTGGGGACAGACCCTAGGCTCCTGTGTGTGAGAGCGTCAGAGTGGAGGAAAATTGTCGAGGAGTCCAAGGTCCTCCATGGACCATAGTGCCGTGTGAAAAAAAAATATAATATAACATATATAAGATATATTTGTAAGTGACTTAGAAATTAAATACATAATTTCGTTACTATCTACTTAGTTGCCAATATTATGTTTAGACGATTTGAAAAAAAATTGCTCTTATGCGATTTTTTAAGATTCCACCGATTCATTATAATGTTTTCCCTTATTTTAACGAAGCCTTAGCGTTTCGTCAATTCAGGCATCTTCAGAAGATCAAATGCAGCACATCTCACATTAACCATTTCATTCATCAATCAAATACTGCAATCTCACTTTAGGACAATAAAAAAAACACACAGATGGCGAAATATTTACTGATCGATTTTTCTCCATATTTTAGACACAAGCTTTTTTTTATTTTAGACACAAGATTTTTCCAAATATTGGCATTCAAGACATTTTTTTTGTATTTATTTTCAAATACATACTCATTTTTATGGAAAATGTTTTTGGAATAATTTTTTTATGGATTTTTTTTTATACGGAAAATGTATGTTTTTTTAATGGAAAATGTAGTATAATATATAATAATAAGTAATATAGAAACTTTTTTATACAGTAATCAATTATACTAACAAAACCAAGGATATTCGAATCTTAGTGGCAAATCCACAACTTTGGGCATAGAAGGTTATTATGCTAATCACTAGACCACAGGTGGCTCTTGTGGTTAAATGTTTAATTTTGTTTGTGTTACCTTTTTCAGGAACAATTTGCTTCCGTTTTTAAAAAAGCATTTTGTTCAAATGCACTCAGCATAACTACAGGGAAGCTGTTATTTGAACCAATAGGGCTCGGCTCACTTATTGTTTTAGCCTACGGTAAAAATAGTAGAATTTTTGGAACACTAGCAAGATTAAGTACATGGGATTCAGTACTTCTTGTATGAATGAAACATTTCTGAGACAGTTATAGTGCATTCTAAATATTTTGTTATTATTATTATTCGGCGCTACGACCCTTGTATCCGAGTCTTGGCCTGCTCCAGCATCGACCGCCAGTTTTCTCTGTCAAGTGCTGCTACCCTCCAATTGCGGACATCCAATACGGTCCGGGCGTCCGAAGCTACGCAGTAGTCCCACCGAAGTCGTGGTCGGCCTGCTATTCTCACACCATACTAGTCTCTCCTTGAGGACTTTGGCTGGGATTTCATCCTGCCCCATCCTAATTCCATGTCCTGCCCACCTCAGTCTTGCTAACTTTATAAACTGTATTACGTCCAGGTCCTTATAAAGTAGTCTCAGTTCATTGTTGGACCGACGCCTCCACTCTCCATTCACCAAAACTGGACAGTATATTCTCCTGAGGACTCTCCTTTCGAATCTCAATAGTGAGAGTTCGTATGCTTGGGTCAGGGTCCAGTTTTCTGAGGCGTATGTGAGAACTGGTCGGATGAGAGTTTTATACAGTCTTATCTTAGAGGATTTGGACAGGAGACCACCATGTAGATGGTTCTAGAGACCAAAATAGCAGCGATTAGCGGTTATAATCCGCATCTCGACTTCTGTCCCAATATCATTTTGTTGGTTCACCTGGGATCCAAGGTACACAAATTCCTCAATATTCTGCCCGTCAACTTGGATATGGTTTTCAAGGTTTATTTGTTGAGGGTTTATGCACATAACCACTAATCCACTAATCCGGACGAAGAAAATGTTGCCCTCCATAGTCATTCTTGTTAGGCGCACTAGCTTTGGTGGAAGATTCATCAAGCATTGCTCTATATACTTCTGCTCTGTTGACCGAGTCATAGACTTGTAAGAAGTCAACAAATATATGGTGTGTCGCCACCTTGTATTCTCTGGTCTTTTCCAGCAGCATCCGGAGTGTGAATATCCGGTCAATCGTTGACTTAGCCCTTCGAAATCCACATTGATATTTCTCAACCTCTCTCTCAGCATATGGAAGCAGCCGGTTGAACAAGACAATTGACAATGTCTTGTAAGCACAAGGTAGTAACGATGTACCCCTATAATTACTACAAGACAAGGTATCCCCTTTCTTGTGTATCGAACAAATAACTGTCTTCTTCCATTCCACGGGTAGTCTCTCCTCAGTCCAGACATAGTAAAGTAGGTCCCGAAGAAATTGCACCAGATCGTATCCGCCATGCTTCAGCAGCTCTACTGGGATATTGCCGATACCGTATAAATATTCGGACATTAACAATTGGGAGAATATGTTGAAGCAAACGGAATTAAATGAAAAACTGAAAAAAAAAAAAATTTAAATAAATATAGTATAGTAAAACGATACCTAAAAAAAAACTTTCCTCAATGAAGAAAAGTTGTCCGGTTGAAGGGCCAATCACAAAACTGAAAGGATAAAGTCCTGCTTAATATTTCATTGACCTCGTAGAGATAAAAGACAGGGTGAATGGTAAACAACTGTACGAGAGCGTTCGAATCAACTCCAATTCTCCTTTGTTAGCCAGTTACAACGGAAGGAAAGGATTTCTATAGTAGAATACAAGCTCAGCTAGAATATTCAATAAAGCTTTTTAAAAACGATGACAATATACGTCAACCTGGATTGCTCTTACTAGTGTAGAAACCAATGTTTCGCCTATTTTGTTTTTTGTTACATTAAAATCGAGTGAGTATTAGTTCCAGTATTATACTCGTACTATGAGTACCTATAGCTGTATTATGGTATGTGGTTATGTTCATTTTTTCCGATATTGGTTTCTTGTACTTTATTGAACAAGAATCGTGTAATTTTCGTGATGAATAAGGAGGCTAAGTCTGGCTTTGACTTGAAAAGAAAGAATTTTTTATGTTAAAACTTCATTTCTAGCCAAAAAAAAAAGATGACACGATTCCGCTTTCTTAAATACAGTTAACTTTATTTGGAAAAAAATCGACTTAACCTTAACTACTTATTCGCCGGGGTTCCAGATTTATTAATTGATTATACAGTCAAAGAAATTTAAATTAATGATAAGAATAGAAGTACTTTAACGGCAATATAAATATTTCAATAATCATTATTTACACTTCAATAAAATATAATTTTTGAATCGTATGCGCGAATCGAATCGAAATGCGCGTATATTAGTTTGATAGGTAAGTAGCATGATTTATTTATTTTAGTTATCATTATTAATTAATTATATTATCAACTACTTGAAGTAACAAAGATTGATCTGTAGTCATATCCGTACACCCAAACAGTTTTAGATTTCATAAATACAACAAATAAAATTTAATATAATTTTGGATTAATTTAATATACTAGGAAAGACCAAACGTAGTAACAAAACATGCTCCACTACAAACTATAAAGAGTTCTTCTCCGTTCAATACCTGGTAGAGAGAGTACAGTTTCTTGGACAACGGTTGGTCAGGGAGTATTTGTCCGAGCTCAACCGAAAGTTTAGATTTTGGTCCCAAAGCAGGGTACAATTTTATACAGGCTGAATGAGTACCCAGAGGGAGATCTGTAGACCCTACAAGGTCCATAAATGTCTGTTTATAGATTAAATCTTCTACAGCCGTATTTGAATCCGTTGCCGAGCACAGCAACTCAGATCCCTACACATTGAACTATCCCGTTACTATTTATTTATTGGATTTTTACATAGTTATATATTATTCGGTTACGTGTAGAGTTCAGAGTGAGTACAATGTTCAAGTTTAAACTTGCCATAACAAATATCAATGTCATGGGGTCCACCGAACCCGTACCAGACAATGATCTAATCACCATACGAGTATATCGTAGACAGTAATTGCTTGTAATTAGATTGTTTATTACAAAGATCAGTCATTTTTCTCCACCTTGCACAGAGTTATGAATCCCTGTAAAAAAATTATATCAACGCTAGACGATTAAAGAGTTGATTAAAAATCTGACTTTGAAAAAAAAGATACCAAGGTTCCGTTACCGAAGGGAAAAACAAGTGTGGGAAATTCAGAGTGGGTGTTAAATGCTACCAGATATTTTTCTAAAATATATTCACGACATATTCGACGTTTTTCGAGACCCTGTTAACTGTTCTAATCTAATACTTGTTCTTGGTATTTTATATGAGCATTTTTTTTTAGTATTGATCTGGTTCGAATATAAAACGAGTTGTCTCGTTTATATAATGGGCTAGCGCAGCTATAGTGAGAGGTTGTGTAGCGTTGTGTAGCGAGAGGTCCTGATCGAAGTTGTACCACCAACATTGATTCCATCAAATTTATAAACTTTTTTTTCAAAAAAAGTTTTCAATTATGTGGAAATGGTAGGTTTGTTTATTCCGTTAAATTAAGGGCACGCAAGGAAGGAAATTTACGAGGTGCTATGAATGAGGTGGTTGTGGTATATTTCATCGTAAAAACTCTATGTTTTAAAGCTCATGAACTGATACAATCATAGATCGCCTAATAGGCTTCTAATTACTTCAGAAAGGCAGAAACATTTATAACCTTGGAAATCATCGGCATCGAAGAGGTATTTAGAAACAGAAAAATATTGGTGAATTCAAGATAGGTATATCACGAGGGATGAATACCACGCAATGATCGATGGGAGTGAAATAAGGATTATCGGAAGTGATGTAAGTTTGGAGATCAGATAATAAGTAGAGGAGCCACAGGAACTGAATCATTCACCGAATTAGAAATTTTTAAAAAATCTAAAAGGATCGATATTTGCTGTTTAAATAGCGAGTATTGAAGGATTTTCAATATTAAATCTTACCGTAATAGAGTACAGAAGCTTGTTATTTAAATGTTCTATTTTTTTTTAATTTGCACCTGCGCAATTGCGCATCTAGCAAATTTGAATGAAGTTTCTTTCTCTTCGTTTTTCTCCATGATCATCCAGATATTTTGGAAAATATATATATATATATATATATATATATATATATATATATATATATATATATATATCAATTGTTCAGTAGGTCTCTTGGCCAATGTCTTTTTAATCTTTTTTTATCAAATCCAGGTAACGGGGAGTAGGAAAGCGGAAGAACGAGTGGGTATGGGTGATATTGTGTCGATGAGTGGAATGTTATGTATTTGTTATGAATATATGATTTTATAATAGGAATGTTCATGTCGTTGTGTGCAGTGTGATTCGAAACATACCATGGTGCATTAATAATTTTTCTGAGAATTTTGGATTGTGTTATTTATATCTTGTGTATGTGAACTTTTTTTGCTGAACCCCAAAGTTCTGCTCCATATGTCCAAATAGGTTTTGGTATACTGTAAACAGATTAGTCGTTTGTTCCTCAAGTCAAGTGAAGATCTGTAGTCCAGAAGATGTGATAGTTGTTTGTACCGTCTAGTCAGTTCTCGTCTTTTTAATTTTGTATGTACGTTCCATTCTTTTGTCCAAGTATAGTCCTAGGTAACGTAAATAATTTTTGAAGGTACTTCGTCGTTGTCAATTTTGACTGCTGGACACGAAGCTTAGAGAGAAGCTTACATGGCTCGATTTTGAGGCGTTTATTTTGATTTGCCATTATAGAACCACTTTTCTAAATAAAATAAATGATTTTGAAGAGCTATAGATGCTAGGTTTGGGTCTCTGTGAGAAGAAATAATGGCTGTATCGTCTGCGAAGGTATAGATGTTGGTGCAAGAGTGCTCGGGAATATCAGAGGTGTATACAGAATAGAGAATGAGGCTTAAAGCACTGCCTTGCGGTACACCCCTGTATTGAGGGATGAAGGATGAAATCGAATAGTCAACGGAAGTACAGAAGAATCTGTCTTGGAAATAAGATTGAAGGATTGAGGAAAGATTTTGTTGAAGGATGTTCTTAACCAGATATAGGACTAATCTTCATAGTTCGGAATGAAGATGATACAAAGGCCTGTTTGTATGCCGGCAAATTTAGAGGTTATAGGAACTTTTAATCACTACCTAAGGCTTTAAAACTAATATAATTTATCAGAGAAAAATTATAAGTGTATGATGAAAACGGATTATGGGAGAATATAATATTAGGAGACAAAGTATAATAACTTTTACAGAAATTAGGCGGTGATCGTCGATACCAAATTTGAGAACGGTAAAATTGTACTCGATATTTATCCTTTCATGACATACTTTAACTCACTAGTTCCAAACTAAGCCCTCTATTCAATTCCCGATAATCCTCAGAGGCGTCTGAAAAGAGGATGGTCTCGTGCCCTTCTAAGTTGAATTTGTAATTTGAGTACAACCAGTGAGTAGTTTCTCTACATCCCATGCATTTACTGGTCGTAGTAATCATCAGGATCATCACCACACGACAATTTTTTTCACACCTAGGAGCCTAAAGTCTGCTTCCACATCGCCCAGCCATCGCATTCTAGGCCTTCCTCTTCCTCTTTCTCCAACTGGACATCCATCCATAATCTGCTTCTGAAGCCTTTTTTTATACAAAATATTGGCCCCAATCTTCTTAATCTTGCTTTTTTGATACAAGAAACTATATCAGATTCTGCTTACAGGTCTTTACGTTCTTGATTCTTTTTGATGCGGATAACATTTCCTTCCTTGGTCACCATACATGACGACTGGTATCGTCTCATATACCATTATTTTTAGGCTTCGGAGAATATCTCTATTTTGGAACACGTTTCTGAGAGATAAATCAATAACATCTGTTACCGTTTTCGATCCTACCCTTCATTTCCTGTTCTAGTCTGTTATCTTCTTATCTAAACATTAGGTTTTCATATTTCTTTCTATGCTATTATAGGCCTGTTTGTAGTCTGTGTAGTTCTACATCCTATTCGCTACATTTCTCAAGCATGTTACAGATGATAAAGTTGTGGTCAACTGTAGATCTTTCCGGGCATAACTCACATTGATAGCCGTCCAAAACTGTTTCTGCTGTTATCATCAACCTTTCCAATTTCAGAATTGATAGCACTTTGTAGATTAAACGTAGCATGGTCATCCTTCTATAATTTTGGCATTCTAATTTATCGTATGTATCGGCGCAATAATGGCCTTGTACAATTTCTTAGGCATTTCTTCCCTATTCCATACTTCAATAATTAGTTCATAAATTTCACAATGCAACCGATCTCTATCATATTCAAGCATCTCAGCAGAACATTCATGAAATCCTGGCGCCTTTTTGTATTAGTTTTATATTTCAATAAATAAATTAAAAAATGAACGATAAAGGGCGTAGATCATACGGGGAGATATTAAGAAAATAACAAATGTCAGAACTGAAAAAAAGTTCCGGAATAGGATAAAGTAAGATGTCATATAGACGGAGTTTAGCAAAAAAAGTTGTTTGTTTCGCTTGCCCGATTCATCTGGGCAGTGGAACAAGTTCCTGGCAGTGCTTACTACAGGAAAGTTGTTAAGCACTTTCCATTTGGATTTAGAAGTTCATTTACTGTCTGGGATTAAAAACTGTGAAGGTTTTATGCCTTTGCGTTGTGTTAGAGGCTTTGTTTGGAATATTAAAAGAAACGATACTTAACATATTTCTGTCAAAATCTCTTGGTAACATTGATTTCGGAGTTGACTACTGAGCGTGGTAGCATATCGTGTTTATTGAAACTATATAAAAAACCATGAGTTAACAATAAAGCTGGGAGATCAGAGAATTTAATTCGGGGCAATAGTCGTTTATTTACGGTTAATGGAGAGAAACATCAAATAGAGTAGAAGGCGTTAGGCGGTCTGAACGTAAAAGGGAAATCCTATATAGAAATATAAGTAAATTCATTGAGGATATTATAAATGTATACTAAGTTATAATTCATAAATTAAACATAAAAGATTAAATGTATGTTTATTAATTTAACTTCACTTTTTGTGGCTATGGATTATTGGACGAAGCTATAGTGGGGAGTTCTAAATTTTACCTATCCAGGGTTTACACAGGATTGGGATCTCAATGGAGCGCGGCACCTCACAGGCCAAAGACCTCCATTTCGTACGGAGGGCGGGAAACCAAAGATTTTACTTCCTTAAAACCCCCTAAGGCCACTTGTCGGGTTGCGAACCCGCGATCTTGGGCATAGTTGGCTGTTATGCTAACCCTTACAACATAGGTGATTCCTTGGCCTGTAGGTTTTTTGATGAGCTAAGATTTTTTTTTTTACTTTGCATTCATGAGTGCAACTTTAAGGTTGAGATCGGAAAGGTAAATCATTAGTATGATTATTGCGATGTTGAGGGATTCATGACAACAACATTTTAGATATAAGGATTTAATTTGATTCATTTGTGGTACATTTATATTGCGCCAATAAAGGTTGAGTTTATGATTCAATAATATATTTTTTTCATTTTGTTGTAAAAATAACAAGGCACCAGGATTTGATGAGATTAATGCTTAAATGTTTGAATATGTTGGAGATCTGTTGCATCGTGAAATTTATGAACTAATCCTGGAAATAAGGATTAAGGAAAAAATGCCCAATGAGTGGTACAAAGCCATTATTGCGCCGATACATAAGATGGGAGATAAATTAGAATGCCAAAATTATAACAGCAGAAGCAGTTTTTGGCGACTATCAATGTGGGTTCCGCTCTGTAAGATCTACTGTTGACCACATATGCCGTGAATATCAGGAATATGCTTGAGAAATGTAACGAATGGGACGTAGATGTACACCACCTCTCATTGACTGCTAACAGGCATATGATAGCATAGAAAGAACTTGATGTTTCTTGGGTGTTGTAAAAAAACTTATCAGATAAGGATGACATTAGGGTATAGTAGCGATGTGGTTTGGTCCAGAGAGAAATTTCGAGAGACTTCTCTATTAAAAAAGGAGATAAACAGAGAGGTCCTCTATCTCTAGTGTTGTTTAATTTTGGAAATTAAAATATTAAAATAAATTATTCATAAGAACATGACCCTACACCTCGCATATGCTGATGATGTGGTCATGACAGCAAGAAACGAAAATGTGCTCTTGGAAGCATTATGGGATTGTAAAGAGGCAGCTGGTAAGACAGGGTTCATTATAAATAATGATAAAACAAAGTACATGCTCTCATCCAAGAAACCGTCATCCAGTAATGTATCTTCAAGTTTTGAAAATGTTAAGACATTCAAGAATCTAGACACCATAATAGCAGAAGATAACAGCCTGGAACATGAAATAAAGTCGAGAATAGAAAACGGTAACAGCAGCTATTGGTCCCTCAGAAACGTGTTCCGAAATAGAGCTATACCCCGTAGCCTCAAAATAAAGGTATGTAAGACGATACTCCGTCCTGTCGTCATATATCCAAGCAGCACTAGAAATTATTGAATAGTTGGGAGAGAGAGATTCTTAGAAGAGTGTATGGCCCAACCAAGGAACGAAATCGTTTCCGCATGAAAAGGAACCAAGAACTTTAAAACCAATATGGAGAACCAGATAAAGTTTCTTGTATTAAAAAGGCAAGATTGAGATGGTTGGAGCACGTTCACAGAATGGATAAAAAAAGCTCCCAAAGCTGATCCTGGAGGGACATCCAATTGGAGAAAGAGGAACAGGAAGGCCTAGAATGCGATGCAGCTAGCATCGCAGAGAATCTAAGAAAGCAGCTTTAAGCTCTTAGGGGTAAGAACATGAAAAAGAGCAGCGGAAGATCAAAGTGGAGGAAAATTGTCGAGAAGGCTAATAGCGCCATGAAAATGATGACTCCCTTTTAAAAAATCTTAGAGCCACCTGCCAGTCTGCCGATCCGCGATCTTGGAAGTTTGTTGTGCTAACCACTACACCTTAAGTGCCCCCTATAGTTAAACTTTTAATTTTACAAGAGTTGCCTTTTTTAAGAACAATGTGCCTCATTTTTTAAAAATATAATCAATAATAACTACATGGATTCTGGTTTTAAAACAATTTGTGCTCACTTATCAATTTATCATGCGGTTTGAAGAATATGATACTAATTATAAGTCCCGGAAGTACTAGGAGGATACAATGTATCAGATTCATTACTACTTATACGAATGAAAATTTTCTGAGTCAGTTATAGAGTTTTATATAACAGGGAAGTCAGAAAACAAAAATATCGCAGAGACGAACTTAAAGATGGCCTCGCAGAACTATTAAATAAAATGAGAGGCAAAGCACTTAAACTAAGAGTGCTATAAAACAGCCTATTTCACAAAATAGCCACCTTCAGGTATCTCATTCCGCTACATTACCTCGATAAATAAATTTAATGGTTTACATACCACCCCGTCAGTTTATATACCTCTTAGGATCAACTATGCACTTAAGCGTGTATTATTTCTAATGCGAAAAATAAAATTAAACATTTATTAAAAATTGATATTATTATGAGTATGATTTTATGGAAAACCAGGAAAGGTAACAATAAAGATATATAAAATGAAACACTGATTGAAGGAGCGGAATAGCTCTATGTGTTGTAT
This sequence comes from Arma custos, assembly GCA_037127475.1. Taxonomy (NCBI): domain Eukaryota; kingdom Metazoa; phylum Arthropoda; class Insecta; order Hemiptera; family Pentatomidae; genus Arma; species Arma custos. The sequence continues at coordinate 60,944,287 of CM073759.1, read as the reverse complement.
AATGAGTGCGGTGGCAGGTTCAAATCGATACTGGCTAGATAAATTATAAAAAATGTTCAAAACCCACCTATTTCAACAGTCTGTGGGCTCTACAGACCTTTCTAGGGCTTACCCACCCTCTATAAAGTATTCTTGATTGGAAATAAAAACTTGACGGTTAAGCGTGATCTCGGTAAAATGTCTCCTTACACTAACGTTGTACTAGAAACAATATATAATATATATATATATATATATATATATAAAGAAAATAATTAAATAAAAAGAAACCTCTACAACCCGTGAACAGGTTTGGGGTCCAGTCCATGGTAGAGACTGTGCTGTTTCATGGACAACGGTTGTTCAGGAAGGTGATTTGTCCTAGATCCCGCTCAACCGCTAGGTATTTCTCCCTTAATTTGGGTAAGCACTTTACAGAGGCTAGGTGAGGCCGAAGAGGTTCCTAGATCCCACAGGATCATCTGCGACTGCTAACAGATTGAATAAAAGTGTTGCCAGCAGCGGGATTTGAACCAGGATTTTCGGCATGGTAACTCAATGCTCTATCACTGAGCCACTCCGCTCCCCCATATAATATATCTACCATAGTGTATAATATCTCAAACATGTATTGAACCCAAGACCCTTGATGCGTTTTAGCGGTACAGAGAATTGTTTACGATTCATGAATGTAGTGAAAGATCTTCATAACAACCGATTTTGAGCCTTTTTTAAATGTAAGTATAATCACTGTATGAAGTAATGTAACAGAATAATAAAGTATAACAAGAACAATCACCTGGAAAAGTACAGCGCTATTCTTTTTTAGCCATTGCTATAATAATGTCGTTATTATTAAATTTATGTCTGTTTTAAATGTTACATGCTTCACAAAATAAGTCATTTCCGTAAGTCATTGCACTAATTGAATTTGCCTTATTAATTTTTCTTCTGAAATAAAGTAAACGACGACTTTATAGGCTAACGACTGTTAACCACCATTGAAACACTTAAATCCAAAAACATTTTAAATTATTATATCAAATGAAACAAACATCCAACACATTCGAACGCTGATTGATGAGAACACGAGAACTTCGTGCTTCAGGCTCGCCCTAGAACTGGAAATCCCTCTAAGGAAGAAAGTTAGAGCTATCATAGATGAACCGATAGCCAGATACTCCAAGACTAATCCATTAGAAGCTCAAAGCTGTTTCAAACTTCTAAAAAAAAAAAATGAAAAGGTTTTGAGGTCAAATAAACTGCCTTCAATTCAAAATGGATAATATCTTATGTTTCCTTTCACACATCAGAGTATAGAGTTATTATAATAATATTTTATCTAACTTTTCCGCTATTCTTTAGTTTTTACATTTGATTTATTCGTTATGTTTTATTCAACAAGTTAACAGACCGTAACTTGGAGGGTAAGATGAACAATCTATTTATTGTTGAATAGTTGCTCAAGACGAAAATCTATTTCTACGTTAACGAATTTACTTGGTTATACAAAGAAATCGACGGTTACGAGCTTGATTCACTATTTACTATTCACTACGTAACATTATAAATTATGAACTAACATACTGACTATTCTTAACTATACATACTGTACTATTTATATATACTTTTATATATACTCTTGTACAGTATTTGTACTGTTCTCTCCTTCCTGCCTCTTTCTATATCTCTCTACAATATTTTGAGCTTGCAAACACCTATTAAAGAGAAGGGAAGGTTAAATTAGATCACATTACTGACTTTAAGGAATTTCCTGATTTATTAAAATTTAGTATAAATAATTCCTTATGTCATGAGCCCGTATATAAACTGACAGATAATTTGAATAGCATGTTATGTACTATTCATTATTTGTTATCATTTGTTTGTTAAATTAATTAATTTCGTTTAAAAATAAAAAATGGATGAAAATAATTGACCATACAAGTCAGTGAAGAACCACTAAATAAAAATAGTCGGACTTTACCTCTTTCTCATATCTCGTTATTCGACGAAAGCATTGTAGATACGGCTTTTTAGAGATGGAATGGTCAAAAGTCACATCGATTTTAACCAGTTTCCTTAGTATGTCTTGTGGTATATTATACTTTCAAGGTAGAATATTATTAATTCAGTAAATATAAAGTACTATTTAAAAATAAAAATTACTATGTAGAGGAAACCCAAGCTGAATTTTTTCTACTTTGTATCTGCTTTACTTCTTGATTTTCGCAATAAAAACAATTTTATGGATTTTCAGAAAGGAAGTCTGAAAGGATAAAAAGGAGTAGAAAAAATTAAGAAAAATATATTTTCATTATATTATATTATAGTTTTACTATAGCCGTATGATTTAAAGTAATTCCATATTTTCTCCCTTATTCAGACGAAATCGTTCTTCCAGAAGTTGACCAACTATATCTGATTTCCGAGTTTTATTTTAATATGCTAATTGTTTTTTTGTTGAATTTCTAGTTTTTCCCTGAAAGTCATTCAAGGAGACTTATTTTTGAACATTGCTAAAAGAGATAAATATGATAAAACGACAGAGCACAGGAGATACTACAGTTAAAACTATGATTCATGCTCATTTAAATAATAATTCTTGCTCTTAAATGAGGGGTTACTAACAAAAACAAGCTTTTCTAGTTAAGAAATTAGCCTGGGCCATGTTCTCTCATATCCTTAAAATCATTTTAAAATCATGAATAAGTTTAATAATCCTAAAGCTAATCACAAATTAAATTAAAGCAAAAATATTAATAATATTGATTTCAGCTTTGTCAGGAACAATTAACTCAACATAATAGTTACTTACTGATTACTAGGAATGACCGATTATTGATAGTAACTATCGATTTATCGATTGGTAAGTACCTCCCATTTTCTATCGATTATTTTTAAACAATATAATTTCAAACGATTGCAATTTTCAAGAAACCATGAAATATTAAAAAAAATAATCGAACAATTTTAACAGCTTGAGAGGTACAATTGTAAGGATGACCAGATAACATTATTTTCAACATTTATGTTAGCAGCAATTAACATTTCAGAATAGGGCTTATAAGAAATGGTATCATCTGTCATCTCTGCGAGTAAAAAGATAAAAGATGTACTTACAGAAAGTCTCAATCCTCTCGCTCCTTGCTGGACCAGATCAATACCGCTGCTAACATCAATTCTAAATCCTACTTAGGAAAAAAAACACCTATTGTTCAACGGAATATAACCGAGGAAGTTCACATAGATATTAGAAATGTCCATAATAATCAGAAGTTTTCTGTGAAGAAAATTATACAATCACGTCTTCATTTTTTATTGCTCAGGCTTAGGGCTACCTACCAATAACGATTTATCCCGGTAGTCCTGACTTTTCTTTCTGAAACGATATCCATTACTAACATTCCCGGGGTTGAAGAATTGTAATACTGTAGATTTTTTTCTCTAGTAGTTCTAGACATTACCTAAACTCCTATTTCTCATACTTTGCTCCTACCTTTCAAATCACTACTTCCGAGTTCGCAGCAGCTCCTTAATCTAAACAACCCAGATGTTTTGCAAAAAAGACCTCGTACAGACATAAAGAGAGAGAGAGAGAGAGAGAGAGAGAGAGAGAGAGAGAGAGAGAGAGAGAGAGAGAGAGAGAGAGGGAGAGAGAGAGAGAGAGAGAGAGTGAGAGAGAGAATATCTACGGATAATCTTCACTCGATTAACCATATTCTTAATAATTAAAACATATATCATGGGGGATTGATAACTTCGACTTATTTCGAGGAACGCTGGGTTAGTTAGGAGACGATATGTTATGTATCAATTTGCCTAAATGAAGACTAGAAAAGGGTCCGACATTTATGAAAACTCTCAAGATTTTCTTATTAGTGTTTATATCTTTGTCTTATTAAGATATCATTTGATTTTGTATTTTTAGTGGGGGATGCTCACCACAAATTTTAACATTTTCATGCAATTTTAAGTAAAAGTAAAAGTGAAAAATGTTAAGTAATAAACGAAAAACAGAATAAGTATTTCTCAGCTTGAACACGTATCGTGGAAAAAGATCTAAGTGAAAAATTAGGGAACTGTTCTAAAAACGTGAGAATATCTTATTTTTAAACCTTTAAAATCTTGTATTTTATGTTCCGGTTATTTAAAGATTCTTACGAGAATGCAAAGTAGAGATTGACAATATCGTAAACAAGCAACAGACACTATATTGCTGAGAGATAGGCTGGGAATACATATGAGGAATGGTTCAATTGAAACTGCTATAGCGTGCAAGCTAGCAAGATCATTAGCAGAGGCCATGTTTCCCAGAGTCACAAACAATTAATGTAACCTCCGGAGACTGGGCTAATTACTGGAGCTTTTAGTCAGCCAATACCAGACTTTATTCCCACGGATACAGGCAACATCTGGTCCAGCGGAATGTGGGATCGCGTTGTTAAGTATCATATCATGTGTAACTTCTTTTTTTTATTACAAAGTACCATTTTGTAAATCGTATATGAATTTAAAACGTCTGAAGTGGTGATGCTGATAAACAAACACCGCTTCATTATTACCCTATAATAATTATCGCAAGGTCTAATAATAATAATGGTAAGCATTAAATTTAACGATCAAGCTGAACAAAGTGTACTATTAAGAACGTGAGAATAATATTTGCAGCAATGCTTTAGTACAAACCCAAAATTTCATTTATATTCTGGCGCGTAACTGTTTTACATATATCATACCTGTATGTATGTGTGTATATGTATATATATATATATATATATATATATATATATATATATATATATATATATATATGGGGACGGAATGACCGAAGGAGCTAAGACTCTTGTAATTGGTAGTGACTGTCCGTCTGGAAAAAACTCCGTGATTCGAGTTCATCCCCTCCCACGGGTATGCGAGTCCCGTCAGGCTATAGGAGGCAACTCACAAAGACCGGACGTAGGAGCGATGACCTCACCACAAGAACTAAGATTGGGGATTGTGGCGTGATCCTCGGAGAGTCTCCTTCGAAGGAAGATTATAAGTTCTCGTGCGCCTGCTGACCCGAGTCGGTGAGCCGGGAAATCTACACCAAGAGAAAGAGAGAGAGAGAGAGAGAGAGAGAGAGAGAGAGAGAGAGAGAGAGAGAGAGAGAGAGAGAGAGAGAGAGAGAGAGAGAGAGAGAGAGAGAGAGAGAGAGTGTGTGTGTGAGAGAGAGAGAGAGAGAGAGAGAGAGAGAGAGGGGGGGGGGGTGGAGAGAGAGGGGAGGAGGAGAGAGAGGAGGAGGAGGGAGAGGAGGGAAGTAGGAAATATTCCAAAATTGTATACATTAAAAAAAAGTTTCTGTGTTGTTTTTTTTTCTTAAATGTATATGATTTTGAAAACATTACTTTTTTAATTAAGAGCGTAGTTCATTAATATAGCATTATTACTTTTAGTTAATAACAGTAGACATATGTGTGTAATCACTTCATTATTCTTCTGGAAAAGCAGAGAAAGAAATATTTAATTTACATGTTTATCCGTCTAATGCTGTTAGTTTGATTTTGTTTTTCACTAAATATTCGTTGGGGATTTTAATTTATGTATTTAAGCGAGGCAAGCAGAAATCAAGCACTTGAAACTTCATTACGCAGTCCCAGTTAGCCCCGCCGAACATGCATTATTCATACGCGAGATTTAGTCAGTTTTGGAAGTGAGTTTACAGAGATAGTTTTAGAATCCCCTAGAGTGACTCCCCTTAATCCCGCGACTTGTCCTATAATTCATTAAAATGTTTATTATAATAAGCTGGTTTAGTCGGGCCATGGACGTTTGGATCCATTGACGATTTACATCTCAAGCGAAACTGCTAAGTTGCACTCCAACGTGATTTATGCAGTATTCTGCATAAGTTATAGAAGCAGAAACGCAAACTGCCAATAACTGAGAATTGAATGTTTGGTTAATAAATAACTAAATAACATTTTTTCTGTCAAAAGTATGTAAAGCGTAAGTAAATACATCAACAAATCATTAAAAAATACAATAAGAATCCCTCTATTGGAGATAAAGCAATTTTTTGGTTTTTTACTTTTTACTGCTTTACAAGGTTTACTCCTTAAGAAACTATTTCATATATAGCCCGCGGTATGAAAATGTTTTGAGGACTAAAATCGAGTTTTAATTAAGTGGCCCGTTACGTTCCTTTCTCGATAAGATTGCATTATTTGTTTTACATAATAGATATAAATTAAAAGTTAAATTCCTAAAAACTAATAAAAACTAATCGGGAACAGATAGCTGTGGTATCTATGGTAATAGTGTATTCTATTGCTTTATTCTCGAAGTGTGGAAATGCGATAATTTTTTGTATAAGAGCCTCTTTAAAGACACCTATCCAAACAAACACTATTACTACTGTTATTCAGATTCTGCCATAAGCTGTTGGGATCCATTCATATTACATGGAAACAACCTCAACGGACGACAGGGCAGCGTTGCTACTAGGACAGGACACTGGTGTATTAGGAAGTGGATAGATAGTGATGATGCTGGGCTTAAATATACCTTTACCGGACATAGAAGATAAGGCCCCCTCAAAAAATGTAAAGATAGGGAAGAAATCGGCCAAGAGGAAGAATATCTCTTCTTTTCAAATAAAATATTTTAAAAAATTATATCATATAACAATTTAATAAATTATAATAATATTTTTGTTGTTTCCTGGTGCGCTGTGGATACCGTCTGGAATCTTCTGGGGGTAGTTGGCTCTAATGCTGATGGACCTTGCTCAGATGGGGGAGTGTGCTGGGTAACATGTTCCCTGTGGCCTGATTCCGGGCTACCTTGGGTAGAGGTTTCTCTTGAGTTTATTTGTTCTGTATCAAGAGTAGAGAAGCATGAAGAATCGTGGAGATAAGGCAAGATTGAAGGAGAAAGAGAAAGATTCATAGATGTGTGAATCCCTCTTTTATCATCTGAGCTTGACAGACGAAGGTCGCTTATCGGCTCGCTGGAGGTATCCATAGATCTTGATAGGATTTGGTCAATGTGCCGCTTGAAGTGGTTTCCATTGAAGTCTATTTCATAATGGTCTCCCAGTTTCGTCACAATCACTCCCGGTATCCATTTGTCATTCGTGCCCCTTTAAGAGCGAAACATGACTAGGTCTCCTGTTGAAAAGGTACTTTTGATGAATCGTTAACTAGTTGCCTTTCCGCCATCCTGCTCTTTAGATCCGGCTTTACAAGATCCAGTCTGGACCGAACAACTCTTCCCATAAAGAGAAGGGATGGTGGCTGTCCCGTTGTTTGGTGGTATTGAAGAAGAAATCTGTTAATATGGTGCTGGATGTCGTTGCTTGTTGCTCCTGAGGTGTGTAGCATTCTCTTGAAGGTCTGAACACAACATTCTGCCTGGTCATTAGTCGATGGATGGTAAACTGCTGTGGTGCGATGAAACCGAACACCTTGTTTCTTAAGAAAATACTGAAAATATTCTGAGCAGAATTGTGGACCGTTGTCAGAAACGATAACTTTGGGAACACCGAACTAAGAAAAAGCATTTTCAAGGATATTGCCTTTACTTACTTGCCTGCCGGCCTTTACTGTGACTGCGGCTGGAGTTTCCCTGATTACTTTTTTTGTTCCATTGACAAGATTCATTGCATTTTTCTGGTTTTCATTTGTTTCCAAAACGAAAGTGTCCGTAGCAATATTTTCCGCTAGAGTTAAATCGAGACCTGGATCTCGAACAAGACCTTGATCTTGGACGATACTTTGATCACGTCGGGGTCACCAATTTAGGTTTGTTGGTAACTATTGTTTATAAATAATAAGTCTTAATAATAATAATAATTTTAAACCGTATATATACAGCGGTACACATTGCATTATCACTTTAATAACTAGAAAGGTTCTCTTTCAAACTGTCCGGTTACCCACACTCAGTGTTGCCAGGCTCCTACAGAACATTTGATACATCTTTCAAAATTATATTTCTGAATTATTAATTTCAGTATTTTATTAAAAAATACACTTGGCAACTAATAATTATGATATTATTACGATCTTCACTATTAATAACATTTAATTAATAATTAGTCAATACTTAACGTCTATATATATATATATATATATATATATATATATATATATATATATAATAAAAATATTATATAAAAATTAAATCACGTTGGTGACTAAATCATGGTAATGATACTAATGGTAGAAGTAACTGAAAATTCAAATCACAAGGTGCTTAAAATTAACAGAGGAAATTACAATTTTAGAAAAATATGTTTTCTGAATATTTATATTTAGATGAATTAATCACTTTTAAACAAAAACAAATGAAATAAAAAATAAATTAAAAAAATTAGCTCAAGTTTAATACATCTTCTATGATCCACAACATGTTCAGACCCGCTGGACCAAGGTTTGTCTTTCCGAGCGTGGATTGGTAGAATTTTTTGATGCAATGTATGAACAAGAGTAGTGTGAAGAAAATGTTGTTGTGGCCCGTCGGCAACTGATAAACATTCCCATTAACAAGAACTTGATAAGAAGGCGGGCAAGTATTATGTTGGATAATCGCGATTTCCTTCTGAGGCGGCTTCTCCGGTGTCTTGGAAAAGAATAAAGCCGAAAATGTTCGTTTTCGTGGTTCCAAATCCATCGGTGGCAGCACGGCATCGAAGTAGGTGATTACTAAATGCATAACTAGCTCCGAGTCAGAGGGTACGTAATCGTTCCACATCGGGTCCCTGCAGTTTCCTCTTGACTGACCCGAGAACTCTCGCATGTTGTCTCCAGCAGCGAGTTCTCTGATCCTTTGTACCACATACTGCTGGTTAGCACATATTTCCAGAAACGGCAACATCTGGGCTAAAGAAGGGATATCCCTGGAAATCTGTTCCGAACAAGCTGTTGCCCTTAGAACATTAAGACCGACTTCTCCGATAGCGATCAACGATAATCCATGACACTGCAATTTGTGATCTATCAACGTCATTTCCTCCACTAGTCTCTTTAGTATCGTGTTAGAAATCCATCCCCTTAGATTTGCTATCCACGTCACTAGATTGAAAGGGTTGATTCCGAATCTCCTCCATACTTCGCTATGGATCTGAAGATTCTTGCAATTCTCTTTACTTAAAACATTCCTCAGTACTTGATTCATCATATTTAATTGTCGAGTATTACAAGTAGATGCGTTTAAATTGAAGGAATAGCATGATTTTTTATCGTAACAGTTGGGAAAAGGAATTTTAAAAATTCTGAATTGCCTTTGATCTTCGAGTGGTTGAAGGCCGTGTATAATGTCTTCAATGCCTCTACATTGGCGGCAAATGCAAGAACAATGTTTAGTGTCGGGTACCAGATTGACGCGCGGCTCTAGAGGTCGATACTTGGCAAACTCACAATAGTAACAATCACAAATGCAATGATGGAGAGGGTAACTTCTTTTTAGAAGGTTTTCATATTCATCCTTATACATTATACAATCGACCCTACAGTAAGGGCACGACTCAGCCGCTATCTCAGCTTTACCCCAGAACCAAGACTTATAGTAGGCCAAGGGGTAAGCCCTGAAAGGACATAGTCGACACTTGTAATTGAGTATTGGACATCGGCAATGTTTGATGACCTCTCCTCTAGGGGTAATCACCACACCAAGTTCCAACCTGAAATACTCGGAGATAATTTCTGCCTCAACATCATTGGAAATCCGTTTCCATGAAGTAACAGGACTTGGAGAACCTTCCAAAAAAGAGTTGTCAAAAGAGATGGCTTCCTCAACATTTGGTGGCCGAATTAATTTTACCAAAATCTTGTCTTCTTGTCCTCGTTGCCAGGAGGAATATTCGTCTGATATTTCTCGCTCCAATGACTTAGGATTTCTGAATATAACGTACAAATGCGTTAGAAGGTTTGATAATAGACACAAATTCGTTATCTTTTCTACTACAGGTATTCCAAAAGAGGAAAACGATAACCATACTGGAACTATTATAATGCATAACATATTTACCATGACCCAAAACAACGCTTCTTTTTTCTTGTGCATCATTTCATAGCTCATCCGCTTCGATCTGGCAAGCTCCAGAAGATAATTTTCGAATTTGTAACTAAAAGTATCCATTTCTTTAATCTAAAGATTATGAAAAATTACATCTTAACTAGGAATATTTTTCTAATATGGGAAACGTAACATATTAACCTACTCCAATAAAGTTCTATTTTAAGGCTACAATCACCTGTGAATGGAAGTACATGTGTTCTTATGTACGGGACAGTGTAAACCTTGCCAATTTCATTTCAGTAGTAATTGCAACTTACTAAAACCGACAAAAGCTCTGTTACACTGATAGCATTTTATCCGATTTCTCTCCGTTTCATTCAGGATGCTTGATTAAAAGCGCCATTACGATTTTATGACAAAGTATGAATATGTGGTATGTGTAACAAAGAACCTGCCTTACAGATTGGCAAAAGACGAATTTCTGAAACATCAAGCAAGTCCTAACTAAGCTTTTTTTCTACGTCAGTCAATAATTCAGGGAATAGTGTTCGGTTACTTTAATATGGAGCTATAAACGTTATTTATCTAAATCTTATTCATGTGAAATCCAATTGACGGTATTTATCTTTAATAATGTAATAACGCGTTTATTTATTCAAAATTTGTTCAAAATAATCTAAACCACATATAGGCCAAATGATTAAAATTTGTCTGTTCGATTTGTTCACTTATTCATTTACATTTGTAACTATTATTCATTAGTTATTATAATTCATTCAGATTAATCTACAGAAGATCATTGGCAGAAACAAGTTCATTTTTCTACCCTTTACGCAATTGCTAACTAGATACAAAACAATTATTTGGAACTTCCTTAGTTGAGGAATTTGAATAAATCTTCATACTCTTGGCTCTTTGGAGTTTGGTTTCTCTAACAATCTGGCGAAGTAAGCAGTTCTGTTAGCTCTGCAGATTTTTAAGGGTGGTCTTGTAGAGGTGTAGCAGGAGTAGTGCACCATACAGCATGGTCGTTCATATTATGGCCTTGTACGAGTATACTTCAGCCTCAGTGATAGCTGCAAAGACGTTAGCAGGTGATAGAGTCAATCTTTCAAGTGAGTAAAATAAAATCTTTTTCCAGTCATATATTCTTTTTCTTTATTTAAAAACGTTTCAACAATAATATGTCATTCTCAATTTACATTTCTTATAACAAGAATACTTATAAGAAATGTAAATTGAGAATGACATATTATTGTTGAAACGTTTTTAAATAAAGAAAAAGAATATATGACTGGAAAAAGGTTTTATTTTACTCACTTCAATGATTGACTTAAAAATATGTACATTTAATAAACTACTACCGATCAGTCAGATATGTCAACCTTTGAAAAAGAATAAGAGGGACATGTCTCTAATTATTAATGTTATAAACTTAATATATATATATTAAATATAATGATCTCAGGGAGGCATCCCGTTTTATTATTTAAATTTAATTCAGATCAAAGGATCAAACTTTTCCTCGAGATCATAGCTTTGGCAGTGAAGCCGATATAGTAGTTTATATACCGTCTAATTCTTTCGTAATCGTAATTTTTTCTCTACAAAATAAAAATATTTAAAAATTATAACAATCAATAATAAAATGGAATGTTTTAGTATGAATTTCCCTTCGTTTGATACGATTGCCTCAGAAAATTCTGTGTTTTATTTTGAAAAACAATTAGAATACTTATAACAGCATTAATGAAGCAATGATCATTAAACTGTTAATGCATGCTGTACATGATAGGTTACAGTAAATAAAATAGGGTACAATAAATAAAACGAAATCCATAAATGAAACCGATGCCAACTTCAAAGAACGGTTAAATAGTAATTGTAAAATAAATACCTGTAATCTTCCTACCGAATTCATAATTTATTATTGTTATATACACGTTTTTGAAAATAATATAAAATAAAAATGAAAAATATGTGTTACATTTAATCGGACTATTCAATAAATCTAATACTTTTTTCATAATTCTGCGGTTAAGTATCGAACCGTAGTAGTGTGATCGAGTATTGAAATTTACCTTGAAGTGCAAAATTCAAAACTTCAGTGGTCGGTCAATTTCTGTAAAAATTATTATTTAACATGTAGTATTATTTTAATTAATATTGTAAAAAATTTAATAATAAACAGAAATTGAAGGTGCGGGAAAATCAATTTTGAAGCGAATTTTTAGTAATCTGAAGGTCCAAGTTCGAAATAAATAGTGGTGGATCTGATAAAAAAAAATTAGTAATTTCATTAGAAAATATTTTGTATATAAATTGTACATAAAATAAATTTCCAAATCTTACTCAATTTTATTCAAATTTATACTGTTGCTTAACCCCTAAATATCATTTCGATGCCGTCTATAATTATAGCACATTACATTGATTCGGTTCAACGTCATTATGTTGAAAAAAAACAACCAAATCAATTTGGTTATTGGTGGAGTATGTAGAATGGAAATTCCAAGAGTTGTTTTTCGGCATTGTACAATTCTATACAACACAAATAGAGAGAGCTGGGCTGTGGACACACATAATGGAGCTGTAGGAACAGTTATGTATATGCAAATGTTATTCAGCTCCTATGTAAATTCTCATCTTATCCACTCCTACCGAAATTGGCACATGTATAACTTTCTGTAGCGATGTATATTTCAGCTTAATGCGCTTGTGAATACAGCCCTACTAAGATCTAGAAGAAAAAATATACGTTGATATACAAACAATTTTACAATTCTAAGTGAGCTGGTCATAATATCGTCCAATTATAAAATATATAAAACACACAAAGTTAATAACATGCCGGTTGTTTTGCTTTCAACGCCTAAGGCTGCTTCAAAGGTATAATTATTTCACCTCGAATAATGTACCTTTGTAAATGTGCTTCAAAAAATGGAAAAATTAGAGTCCATCTATTAATTGAAGTAAATGAAAAGACCGGAATGACCAAATGATTTTTTTTTCAGTCAAAAGGTACTTTTAATATGAATAATTAATACAATTAAAATCTATTAGATTCTGGAACAGTCGTTAAATTCTCCATAGTCCTATGGATATTCTAATCCATGTTGCGAGGATTAGAATATCCATAGGACTTCTTACTTCTTATGAACAAGTTTAAAGATTATTTCATTCATGAGAACAAAGTTAATACACTTTTAAAACATAGTTGACGTGAATATCTTCAAAAAGACAAAAGAAAGGTCTTAGCCTATATTCCGTGTCATTTTCACCTGTCACCACAACATTTCAACTTTCAGGATATGCATTTCCAGTGTTTCGTAAAATTTCTTCTTGTGAACACTATGCTATCATAAGCTTCCTTTTGGTCGATGAAAAGAAGATGACTGGTCATTTTATATTAACAGATCTTTTCTATAATCATCTAGAGGTAGAGAATTTGCCTTTCCATAATATTTTTAGCACATTAGCAATTGAATCAGGAGCATTCGGCTTGATTGTTGCTACTGGGTTGATTTGTTGTTCCTTCTTCTGTTCTTTGTTAGGGAGCTCCCTAAACATATAGAAAAAACTATGGCTCCCTAACATAGCACAGAAGAAGGAACAACAAATCAACCCAGCAGCAACAATCAAGCCGAATTCCAGCCAATCAGAGCCCGAGCAATCAAAACCAACCAATCACAGTCATGGAAGAGCAGACTCCGCCCTCGGACAGGAAAAAGCCCGATCGACTAACGGAAGGATCCGATGAATCACGAGTGGACCCGAGTGGCTCCAATATAAAGCCGCGGGTTAGCTGACACCTTCAGCACATAATTCATGACACTCTCGGACTACCGACGGTGACAGATTTAATAACACGGAGGCATATCAAATTCTTTGATAGCCTCCAACACCGCACTAACCCGCTATTCAGCACATTGAGACCAGCGAGCAGGCCACAGCGCTGGCAACAATATGTAAGTTCCCTCAGTATCGACTGAGGTGCATTATCATTACTCTTAGTTTTAGTTTTAGTTTTTATCATTTACAAAAAACCAATGAGCCCCATCACTGGACATCCGATCCTAGTTATACCCCATAACCTCAATCCTTAAACATCCTCAAAACCATCTTAAAATGCACCCGGTGCAGGAAAAGAGTTGTATATATGTACATATATAAATTTATTAATATACGTTAGTATGTAAGTCTGTTTCAGGTGATCACCATTCCAGGGGCTTGGAAAAAAAAAAAAAAAAAATGACACCTTCAGCATTCCACCCCCAGCAGCCGAGCAGTGAACATCTTAGGATCTAACTACCAGCCTGCATCTTACGCTTTCTACTCGCGAGGATCAGCGCCTGGAAGTTGTCGAGGCCCACACCTTGTGTGGAACTAGCCAAGGCAGCCACTCTATTGGGTACGGGCAGCGTCGCTCCAGTGAGAGTCCCTGTTTTCAGTGAGTGTCCCCGAGTTTAGTTGTGAGTATATGTGCGCGATGCCAGCGATGGAATTGGACAGCACATCAACCCAGCAACAGGCGGGAGCCAGTAAGAAAGCCTCATCTTCGAGGAAAGCCCGTCAGGAGCGCTGTGCGGCGGCCTAGGTAGAATTCGTTCTACCCAAGAAGACCTGCAGAGTGGCCAATCAGGCAGCCTCCTTCTCCAGCTCTACATTTGTCGTGAGTACGTCAAATAAATGTTCTTCTCTTAGTGCATGTAATAGTGGTAGTGCATGCAGTGAGACAGTTAACAGACAGACCACCCCAAAAAGACCACCACCCATCGTCCTGTGCGGACCGTAGCCGAACTAAAAGCCCAAGGTTTTCTGGGCTTTGAAGTTCAAAGCATAAAGAATGGAGTCAGGATATTTCCTTCCTCTATTGAAAGCCATAAGGCCATGATTGATTTTTTCACAAAATCACAGAGTCAGTTCCATACTTACTCTACTGCTACAGGGCCAAAGAACAAAAAATTTGTTCTGTACGGCCTAGATCTAGATTTTAACCTAAAGGACACTAAGAGCGAACTCGCAGACAAATTGCCCGGCATCCTTGATGTAAGAAGGATGCAAAAGAGTGATAAGGATGGGAAGAAATCAGATCTTCCCCTAATTATCATCACAACTGGTCCAGAAGTTACTCTGGACAAAATCCAAAAACTTAGGGCCTTAGGGAGTGTTACCTTTAAGGCCAAGCCTTACACGGCAAAGAAGGGCCATCATCGTACAGTGCCATCGATGCCAGCTATTTGGGCATACCAAAAACCACTGTAGGCGTACAGTGGCTTGTGTCAGGTGTGCCGGACCCCACCCCGTAGCGCAATGTCCTAGAAACGAGGTCCCAGTGAAGTGTGCAAACTGTGGCGGTTTGCACGTAGCCTCCTTCACGGGATGCGAATTTAGAAAAAAGCTAGTCGAGAGGCTAGCAAATTTAAAGCAAAAACTCGCCAAGCCTGCCCCGACTCAGGCCAGACCGGCCACAACCACTAAACGGACCCAGCCAGAGACCACCCGCCCTACCGGGCCAATGAGGGAAGAGGACTTCCCCCACCTCAGACAGACTAGGGCTCAGGCCCGAGCTGCAGCGGACCGACCCGAGCCGTCATCCCCACCACTACACGACTGGACACAGACTCCTCCATGGGCCATGGCCCTGGCGGAAAATATTAAACAACTTAGTTTAGCTACAGCTAAACTCGTCGAGATGCTCTCTGGTTTATCACCATGAATAGCAACTTAACGTTATTGAACTTCAACACAGACGGACTTTTGCCGAAGATTATGGAGGTAAACGCCTTAATAGCACAGAGCGACCCCACAATAGTTGTACTCACCGACACCAGAGTGAGCGACCAGCGTGTGCGCATACCAGGTTACGATCTGGCGGGAGATCAACATGATGGAGTCCTGATAGCGATTCGCCACGGCATCAAGTGGAGGAAACTTTCCCCACCTGCGGCTATCACGGACCAGAAATTACACACCGTAACGGTCCAAGTTCTTCTGGACAAACCCACCACTATCACAGGCCTATACCGGAGACCTCGCACATCCCCAGAAGAATTTCAGAGATTGCTCAACGAATGCGCCAAGAGGACAAACCATTGGGTATTGGGTGACCTGAACGCCCGACATTCCCTTTGGAATAACAACTCTTGTAACGCAGCGGGGAAGATAGTATTAAAATCGGCGTTCAACGTGGTCCATCCTAATACCTATACATTTAGGCATAGGGCAAACCCTTCTTTTAGGTCTACGGTTGATCTCCTACTTACCCGGCAGCCGCACCGATTCATCGATTGCGTCACGCTCGATCTATTAACGACGGACCATCTACCCGTGCTTTACCTGCTAGACGGGGAAGCACCGGTGCCACCTCCGCCGAATAGGTACAAGTACCAAGAGGCAGACTGGGAATTTTTTAAATCTCAGATCTACCATAATCTTCCGACGGTACCTACTCTACGTACGACGAGTGAAGTAGACCTCTATATAGAGTACTTCACTGATGTAATCAGAAGCGCCGCTGATGCAGCAATCTCCAAGTTCAGGCCCCTAACACCAGCTCTGCGTCCCCCACCTGATCATATTCTAAAACTTATCGCCCTCCGCAATAAGTGAAAGAACAAGTGGTACAGGACCAGAGACTATGAGGTAAAATCGGTGGTAAATTCACTTACCACTCAGATTCGAAACCTCATGACACAATGGCGGACTGCTCAGTGGCATTAAAAGCTTCGGTCCACTCATGGTGACCATAGAAAGTTCTGGAAGCTGCTTAGGACGAGCACTAGAAAGAGGAACTACACAAGGCTTCAGGATGGAGACAAGATACTAACATACCAGGAGCAGGCTGTTAAGTTTGCAGATCACTACGGTGACGTAATAGCAAAACGGACCATAGACACGTCCGAATTACCGACAGAAGAGATCGGCAACAATTATATGTTTGTATCTCCGAAGCAGCTGAAGGCGATACTCCGTCGTTCGCGAGGTAGTAAAACTCCAGGCTCCGACGGGATACAGACTGTATTGTTGAAACATCTACCGCGGAGAGGCTTAGCTCATCTGACAAACCTCTACAACTCCTGTCTCAGGCTGAGATACTTCCCTGAGGCATGGAAAAGAGCTACCCTCTTCCCGCTCCTGAAGCCTGCGAGAACCGGAAATCAGCCAGCCGACTACCGACCTATTAGCCTGCTTCCGCACATGGGCAAAGTTTTTGAGAAAATTATTCTTAATTATCTCAAAACCTATTGCTCGGAAGTAGCACTAATCCCACCGGAACAGACTGGCTTCCAAGCCGGACTGTGCCCGGACCACCATTTGGCGAAGTAACACGCGGAAGTCAGCGAGAACACCGCTAAGAACACGGCAACTGCTATGATATCTATAGACTGCACGGAGGCGTTCGACTCAGTGTCCCATAGTCTTCTATGTAAGACATTGCAGGACAACGAGTTTCCCGAGCAGCTCTATACTATAATACGGTCCTTTCTGACGCGACGTTCAACTAAGGTTCGAGTCGGCGAAGAGCTGTCCAATCCCTTTGATCTCACTTGTGGTGTGCCCCAGGGCTCTGTGTTATCACCAGTTCTCTTTTCGATCTACACGGCGGAAACTGTTGGAGCGAGGTACAGCAAGGCCACTGTCGCGGCTTACGCCGACGATATAGCAATTTACAGTAGCTCACTGAACGCTAAGATAGTTCTACGACAGGCAGATGCGACCTGTAAGGAGATAACTGACAAGCTGGAGAGATTAAATATTACAGTCAATCCCAAGAAGACCGACTGTGTTGTATTTTCATTTCAGAAAAACAAGCGCCCTCTACCGACTATAGAGTGGGGGACAGCGAGAACCATCCGGCCAATCAGATAGTGAATCTGGGCGTCACCCTAGACAGGCACCTGACGTTGTCCCAGCACTGCATGAGAAAGATCAAACAGACTAGGACAAAGTCCTACAGGTTGAACCACCTGCTTACTTCACCGAATTTATCATTACGCCTCAAACTAATGATACACAAGGGGGTCCTCGGACCAGCCCTTCTCTACGGAGCACCGATGCTCAATAACATATCTCCGACTACCACGAAGAGACTCCAGCAGTTTCAAAACACCATTTTAAGGCGTATAGTACGACATACTACACTACAGCGCTCAAATACAGACATGATTCATGACACTCTCGAACTACCGACGGTGACAGATTTTATAACACGGAGGCATATCAAATTCTTTGATAGCCTCCAACACTGCACTAACCCGCTATTCAGCACATTGAGACCAGCGAGCCGGCCACAGCGCTGGCAACAGTATGTAAGTTCCCTCAGTATCGACTGAGGTGCATTATCATTACTCTTAGTTTTAGTTTAGTTTTAAGTTTTTGTTTTAGTTTTTATCATTTACAAAAAACCAGTGAGCCCCATCACTGGACATCCGATCCTAGTTATACCCCATAACCTCAATCCTTAAACATCCTCAAAACCATCTTAAAATGCACCCGGTGCAGGAAAAGAGTTGTATATATGTACATATATAAATTTATTAATATACGTTAGTATGTAAGTCTGTTTCAGGTGATCACCATTCCAGGGGCTTGGAAAAAAAAAAAAAAAAAAAAAGACACCTTCAGTCTCAATTAAGCCTTGAGGAAGTTAGCAGCAGGCCTGGCGAAACGTTGGCAGAAAATTCACCGACACGTTCTAAACCAGAAGAAACAACTGAAGTTTTTTGTATAAATAGTGGCCGTGGAAACTTAAAAGAGTATTGAATATATGTTTTAAATTGATAGTTCTGATGATTGAGAGAAGAATGATAGAAAAGTTAAGAGCTTATAGTCGATGAAGACACAATGAAATATATGAGGTCACGTAGACAGGAACATTTGGATTTGCTCACTTAAAAAAAAGAGTGATTCAATTTAAATATTTTGGCTCTCAGGTTTTTATTAATAAACTTTGTTATATCTTATGCTTATAACAGTACAGGTGATAATAATTACCCCTGTATTATAATACTGTCGTCGACTTTAGGAACCCGGAGGTTCAGGAATTGACTGATAGCCACATTCGTGCCTTAAACAAATAACCTGATTTGTATTCAATTCACTAAACACTCCTCATAACAAAACTTAAGACAAATCTATTCTGGTGGCTTACAAAAGGCTGTAATTTAGTTTTTTCCCGGTCGTATATGTGGGTAGTATGCCCTTTTTTTGTTTCTCATAACAAGAGAAAAATAAAAGAAAGTATGTACTATTATGGGCTCTACCGCCGCTCTAGGGTCGTATCCGTTCTATAGCAGCTTTACACGAGCTACAAGGATAGACGTTTATGACCTCAAATGGTCTCCAATTCTTATAGGATATTATTGTAGGTTTTTATATGTTCAGATTGTATTCGTTCGTGTAAAAATATAATAATTGCCTCGTTTGATGGGCGGTTATATAAACAAAAAATTATAAATAGTTTATAATAAAACTTAGATAGATAGGAAAAAGATACTATTCATAGTCAGTATACGAGATGATACAGATTCCATGGTTTTTGGATACTAATTTAACTTTAAATTTGTTTTACCGTTTGGAGCACCATCATATGTATATAATTCTATTTAAATAATAATTAAATCGATAGGAACGAGTATGAATCAATTTACACTGATATCAATTAGTTAAATGTTTACTTTTCTTGTGGTATCTTCCTATACAAATATACCTAAGCCAGTGCAGACCGTACCGGATAAGCTATAGATGAGCCAGACAAAAGAGGTTTAAATTTTTTTTTTTTAAATCAAATAGAAATTGTTAATTTTCTAATTCTGATAATATTGTAAAATGGTCAGGACTTGCAGTCAATTAATTACACAAAATAAGATAGACTTATTTTATAGTGCCTACGTTTCGACCCAAGTTTTAGGTCATCTTCAGGGCAGACAATAAAAGAAACAGAAAAAAACATGTAGAACCAAAGAAGAATAACACTTTATAACAACGGAAATAATAGGAAGGCAAATAAATAAGAAAGTAAAAGATAAATTGTGAATATTTATATTTTGAAGAGGGAAGTATTTAAATAATTATTATTATGGTTATAACCATCAAATAAAAAAAAATCATAAATATAAAATTGACGTATATCAACCAGATCCTAATTAAAGTAATGCTCAATGAATATTCTTCCCCATATATGCATCGCAAAAATAGCGAGACCTGGGCATATAGGATCGGTGAAGAGAATGGATTTGTCTGGTAGCTTATTTGGTATAGTACCGTGCTAGGGATAGGGAAGACCGGTTCGAATCCTGGCCAGGACAGATCTTTTCTCTTCAAAATAAAAATATTTAAATAACCACCATCAAATAAAAAAAAAATATCAATTATCAGTGATGACCTGAAGATGACCTAAAACTTCAGTAGAAAAGTAGACACAATGAGTCTATTTTATTTAGAGTAATTCATTGACTGCACCCCCTGACTATTTTACACTATTCTATCAATAAAAAATGTTTTTTGTTTATAAATATAATAATTATCTAAAATAATAGATTAATTTTAATTTTTGGCTTTTTCACTTAGTTTAGTCTAGAGATTTTTCTCCCCCAAAATTTCAGATATAGAATCGGATTAAAACCACGAGAAATTAGGCGGCAAAGTGTTGTGATATACATACTTTCTTGACTGAACTAGGGAAAATGTGAAAAGGTCAATTTTTGAAATTTCGGAGTTATCAGCTTTTTACCTTAAACGCCTCAAATATTCATTATATAATTCTTTTTAATATCAATAATATACCTTTCTCGAAACATGTCAAAAGTGAAATTAATAAATTGTTGCTCAGGTGTGAGGTGTCAATCATAAGTCAAATATTTATCTGGCATAGATGCATTTTGGAATTTCTGTCTAATTGATCTTCTGTCAAATATGACTCGACAACACCTATCATATTTTTTTATGATTTATGATTGTTTTTATATTTGGCCATTGGGCTTTCAGAAACAAATACGTTGAAACCTATATAGCCCGTATAACCCAGGGGTCGGCAACCTGCGGCTCGCGAGTCTCTTCGGATCTTTAGTTCCATACGCCAATGTTATTTATTTTATTTAAAAAATAAATTAAAAGTCCTTCTGAATTGATTAACGAGGATTAGCCACCGATTCTATCTCTCAGCCACTTGTACTCGCTTTTCACCGAACCCTTCCCCCGTGACACGAGTCGTCACTGCCATCAGTCCGTCGGAAGCTTTGGAGTGACGCCGTCGTCGGAGTTGGTTTAAATTCGCTTTCGACGCAAGACAATTTGGCGTCTTCAGTGCTTTGGCTGTGACGTATAGCTTGCTGTTTCAAGTAAAAGAGTTAGAAGGGAACTTACCTTCTCAAAGTTATGTATGTACGTATATATAATAATAATAATAATAAAACCGAAGTAAAGGTTGGTAACATATTATATTTTTAAAATACATTTTATACATATTTTTTCCAAATAAGATACCTAACTACTTGTTTGAAGTCAATAAGAATTGTCAAAAAAGGAACAAAGTACTACTGTAGGACATTACCGCGGAAGTGTTTTATTAAAATATGTATTTAATAAATTACCTATTTTATTAATTATCTATTTTATAGCTTTTATTATTTAAAAATTAGCGTTAAAATGATAAATATAAGTGTATGTACTTATAAATTGTTACTTAATAAACATATTTTAGAATTCTGAGGATCAAAGTAGGTTGCAGTTTTAGATTGTTTATATGTTTGGAAATTTTCATTGATTTCGGCATAGCTGCGCATAACACCTTTACTTACAGGTGGAAGAATTCAACTTTCTTCTGCCTTATCACTTGCTATAGATGAGCCTTGCGACATAAAAGACACGGCTCAAGTTGCCCTTTTTGTCAGGTATATTTCTTCACAAGGTCCAAAAGAAGAACTTCTCGGATTGCTACCGTTCTCATGACAAACTAGAGGGGAAGATATAGCGAATGCTGTGCAAAAATGTCTTGAAGACAATAAGATCGATTTAAATAAAATAGTTTCAATAGCGACTGATGGAGCCAGAAGTGTGACAGGAAAAAATAAAGGGGCAACAACGATTCTTCAGAGCAAAATGAATCACAAAATTCATACGTTTCACTGCATAATACACCAAGAAGCGCTTTGTGCCCAAACATTTCAGGCCGAAATAGTTGAGGTCATGGATTTGGTAATCAAGATTGTTAACAGCATTGATTATTGAGCAAGCACTCTACCATCGTCAGTTTAAAGAATTCTTAAACGAAGTGGAGACTCAGTATTCCGACCTCCTTCTTCACAGTAAAGTGCGTTGGCTTTCCAAAGGTAAGGTGTTGAAACGTTTTGCTTTGTGCTTGAATGAAATATATATATTCCTAAATGAAAAATGAAAATTGCATTAATCACCCTGAATAGGAGAACGAAAAATGGTTGCAAAAATTTTACTTTATTTTACTTTAGAGGATCTCTAGAAATGCAATAGATCAATTTAAAAAGTAAAGCTTTGTGGAGTGCTTTAAAAGAAATGCCGCGAGTTGAGGTACTTATATTCGACGCATGGAATAGCCTTCCAGATTGCTACAGTGAGGTGAAGAAGTTGGCATTTGGAGTGCTGACTATCTTCGGATCGACATATTCTTGCGAGCAAGCGTTCTCTTGCACGAATATAATTAAAAGTAAAGTAAGAAGTTGAAACAAATGAACAAATGAAAATTTAGAGTCATGTTTGAAACTTAAAACAAGTTATGA
The DNA here is from genome assembly GCA_037127475.1 of Arma custos. NCBI lineage: Eukaryota > Metazoa > Arthropoda > Insecta > Hemiptera > Pentatomidae > Arma > Arma custos. Next base: position 60,921,548 of record CM073759.1, on the reverse strand, counting down.
GCCAAATGTATCCAAACTTTCTAAAACCATGCAAAGCAAACGCTCCCAATGAATTTGTTTGCCCAAATGTATGTAACTGATTTTTTAATTTTAAGTACAACCGAAAGGTAACAAACAGAAGGCTTTTGGTTTATATAGAAGCATTTTCAGGTATTTCTTGTAAATTTGTATAGTATTGTAAATATAATTTTGGAGGATGAGAAAAAAAAAAGTACAAGTTTACCGAAAGGTAACAGAAGGCTTTTGGTTTATATAGAAGCATTTTCAGGTATTTATTGTAAATTTGTATTGTATTGTAAATATAATTTTGGAGGATGAGAAAAAAAAAAAGTACAAGTTACATTGTTATGAAAGTTTAAATTTTCTACTTGAATCACCACGCAAAGCCGTCACATTGAATTTGTTTGCTCAATTGTTTGTTATTGAAGTACAAGTTAGTGTTGTAAGTAAATGATGTATATATTCCTGTATACATTGTATGTAAATATTTTATGAATAAACGGAGATTTTGAAACAAAAAGAAAAGTATATGTTTAATTGTTTTAATTTTTTATTTAAATAATAAGTAATTATCTAATAATGTCATATATATATATATATATATATATATATATATATATATATTATAAATAAAAGAGAGTGCCGTTAGTTACTGACCTAATAACTCGAGAACGCCTGGACCGATTTCGATGATTCGAACAATTTAGGACTTGTCTTTGGCCAAAAAAGAAGAATAATCAAGAAAAATCGAAATCGGTCCAGGCGTTCCTGAGTTATATTTATATATGCATAATATATTTTTGTAACCTTCACAGCTTCTCTATTAATTTACCACATTTGTGAACTAAGGCATCAACTTTTGACAGCTGATTTATTTGCAGTTTTTTCATCGCATACTATTCTATTTGATAATTGTGTGTGGTCATAATTTATTTATTATTTACAATAATTGTAGTTTCAAATATTGCATTTAATACATTGTTTTGAAACGATTTATCAGTTTGATGAAGTGCACATTGTGAATGGTTATGTTCTTTGTTATTGCATTGTAGTTTCAAATATTGCATTTAATACATTGTTTTGAAACGATTCATCAGTTTGATGAAGTACACATTGTGAATGGTTATGTACTTTGCTATTGCATAAGAGTAATTAAAGTTTTCAATATAACTGCCCAGTTAACAGTAATAATAATTACTTATTTATTATTTACAATAATTGTAGTTTCAAATATTGCATTTAATACATTGTTTTGAAACAATTTATCAGTTTGATGAAGTGCATTGTGAATGGTTATGTTCTTTGTGATTTCCTAAGATTATTAAAATTTTCTATATAATAACTGCCCAATTAACAGTAATAATTATTTATTTATTATTTACAATAATTGTTGTTTCAAATATTGCATTGAATACATTGTTTTGAAACATTATCAGTTTGATGAAGTGTAGATTGTGAATGGTTATGTTGTTTGTTATTGCATAAGATTAATTAAAATTTTCAATATAATTGCCCAGTCAACAGTAATAACAGTTGTATCTTTGGTTTACCTCCTCTTTTTTTATTTCCCTTTATATTATTTTTACTTTACTATCCTTTCTGTACATTTATTTTCTGTATCTTATTTTATATTCGCTATTTATAATTTATAATTTCTGCTCATTTTCTTTAATTTTATTAAATCTGTCTTATTTTATTATATCTGTCATTATTTTAATTTTCTTTTCATTATCCTTAATTTTGTTACATCTGTCTTTATCTTAATTTTATTATATCTGTCACTATTTTAATTTCTTTTCATTATCATTAATTTTTTTTTTTAAATCTGTCTATATCTTAATTTTATTATATTCTGTCACTTTTTTAATATTCGTTATCTTTAATTTTCATATCTGTCACTATTTTAATTTTCTACATTACTTGTCACCATATTTTTGTTACTGTACATTTTTATAATTTTTTGTTCTGTTTGTTTCTCTCTCATAGCCCTGAAGATGACCTACACTGTAGGTCGAAACGTCGGCACATAACACTGGTCGACAAGGTTTTTTTCACAAGAGATCTGAATAGTGAATCTAGTGGCATTTTCCATCCTGAATGCAGATATGTAGTCAGAATTTTCCCATCAGGCATAGTTTTTCTGTAAAAGCTACTTTTCAAAATATGATTTTAGCGTTTTCTTTGACCTGTCATAGGAACCGTTACCTCATATGTATCTATTTTACTCAAGCTGTATTATTGAAATTATTAGCAATGTCATGCTGAAGCGCAATAAAACATGACTGTGCAGGTTCATTGTTGTTCATTTTTGTTGTTTATACATGTTCAGACCTCTTTGGCATTGTGATGTGTCAGTATTGAGCTGACTGTGAGGTTGTTGAGTAGTGAAATATTTCCTTCCTTTCTGTTTAGAAGTGTATTGTGTATGTTGTGCATGTTGTATTTCTGTGCTTTATTTTTTCATCATGCCAAGAAATTGTGTAAATCATGCAGATAATTTCTGCTATATTTGTGGTGAGCTGACCTTCAAGTCTCAGAGGCGAAATTTGACCCCACTTGTAAAGAAGTGTTATAAACTTTACTTTGGCTGTCAAGTTGGTGATTTTGATAAGAGCTGGGCCCCAAATACATGCTGTGTTTCGTGTGTTAGACTGCTGACTGGGTGGAAAAATGGTACACATCATATGCCATTTGCAATTCCCATGATTTGGAGGGAACCGAAGGATCATTTAACTGACTGTTATTTTTGTTTGACAAATATTAAAGGAATCACATCTAAAACAAAATATACAGTTAAGTATCCGAATTTGCAATCTGCAATGAGACCTGTCTTACGCAGTGAAGAGTTCCCCGTACCAGTATATGCAGATACAACCTTAAGTGATAACTCTGGTTCTGACCTGACTGAAACTTCAAATGATTCAGATGAAAATAAAAATGATCTTACATATGAAGCCAGTAGCTGTTCATCAGAACCATACTTTCCCAATCAGCAAGACCTTAGTGACTTGATTCGCGATTTAAATCTGTCTAAACAGCAAGCGGAAGTTTTAGCATACAGACTCAAAGGGTGGAATCTACTCCAAAAAGATGTAAGAATTAGTAGATATCGTAGCCGCCATAGTGTTTTCAAAGTATACTTCTCTGAAGAAAATGGTATTGTGTTTTGTAATAATATTTGTTCAGTTATGGAAACTCTTGGGTTTCAACACCGGCCAGATGAGTGGCGATTGTTCATAGACTCCTCTAAAGTAAGTTTGAAGGCTGTGCTGCTACATATTGGCAATGAACTTCCATCAATACCTGAAGCGCATACAAACTAATCAAACAACTCGACAATGTGAAAATCGAAATAAACGTTGCCGGAAGAAGTTTTGAATCGAGTAGCAGTTCATTACGAATTGCACAATTGACTAAAGTTCGCATCCTTCCGTTCAAATTGGCCCAATGGAGGTTGTGTGCAACCATTGTGGGGCATTGAAGTTCGCTGGAGAAACGCCTGGTTTGTGCTGTCTCAGTGGCAAGGTTAAATTATCACCATTGCCCTTGCCACCAGAGCCATTGCATTCTTTGGTTCTTGGTGAAACACCAGAATCACGTCATTTTCTATCGAACATTCAGAAATATAACGGATGCTTTCAAATGACTCTAAGTCATTGTTTATAATATGGAGTTTATTTATGGAATTCAAAATTCACTCTCCGTTTAAACTCAACATAGATTTCTATTTAAAATCAACGCGGACGAAGTCGCGGGCAAAAGCTAGTTTGTTATGAAAAACACTACTTACATATGAATAAATAGATATTTTTCCTTATGAATAATTAACAAAAAACTGTATTTATGAGAGCACTTTTTTTTTTTTTTTGGCAAAAGGTTTTTATCCAGTTGGAACATAATGTTTCATTCATGAGTAAGACTATTGGATTAAATATTATATTATAATACCATCTGATTTCAGTCTCCATGGAATCCAGTTTTAGTGAGAAATATATTCCACGGGTTATGTTTGGTTTAAATATATGGATTAATGTTTACTCTATCTCTCCATATTTTCCCTGATAAGACCAGATCAATTTTGTTTTGAACTTCTTACTTTTATAAGTCCCGTTTTATCACTCACTGAAAAAATTATTCAACCTGATCATTTTTTTGAAGGTTGTGTTGCTAAAAATTATATAAATCAATCCTGATTGTTGTGATTGATGATTAGTCTTATTTCTTGCAAAAGATTAATTTGATTTTTTAGAATAATTCAAAGCAGAAGCCTCGCTGTGGAAAAATGGTAATTTCTAAAACGGAATAATTACACATAGCATTTTACTTAGTGAAATTCATCTTTTAGGCCAGCGGCCAGGTACCAAAAAAAGGCTTTAGATCGATATTGGAGAGAGCTGCATTTTTGATATGCTGTAAGAACATGTCTCAGTAGTCTAAATCCAAGTTTGCAACCGAAAAAACGGATGGGAAAACTTTTGGTGGCCGAAAAACCTCGGGAAGACTGGGTGGCTCTCAGTGTTTATAATTGTAATGAACTAACCATGTTAGATATCAGAAAGTTTCACAAAGGATTTTATGACAATAAAAATAAGTTGATCAAGACAACTACTTACTTAAATACGCAATCAGTGAAACCCCAAAGCGAAAGAGAGTACCTACTGATCAGCGAAAGCAAACAAAGGAAAACTGGAACAAATGCTTAATCCCACTTTCAAAATCACACATGAGAACAAACTTCTCAGGTCCAGGTATGTAAAATATCATAATGAGGTCTATTTAATATAAGTGAAAAAAGAGCACGAGTGTGCAAGCGTCATTTTATTACGAGAATGTTAGCATCAGACAATAGGAGCAGTGACCACAAATCTCAGTTGTTTAAACCCAAAAGACATGCAGTAAAGTTGTTTATCGAAAATCTTCGGTCAATTGAAAAACATTACTGCAGAAATACTAACATGACTAGACAGTACTTTCCCAGGCACCTTTCGATAAGTTCCCTATTCATATTTTTACGATATTTTCATCAAAGATTATAATTTGAGATTTGGTTCTCCAGCAGCAGATAAGTGTTCAAAAATGTATTCAGTTTCAACTAAGGCTGCAAAGCGGGAAAAAATCTGTGGAAACAGAAAAAGAGCAGACTGTTTCTTTGAACAGCTCAGGTCACAAAACCAAGATGAAATTACTCTGTCATTTGATTGTCAGAAAAATTAGGTTTTCCCAAAATTCCAGATCAAGCAGCCTACTACAGCCGACAGTTCTATCTAAATAACTTTACAATTTGTCAAGGCACTAATTAAAGATAAGCAGTCCAAAGACAAGATATTCATATGTATCACTGGACAGAATCAAAATTTAAGAAGAATGAAATTGCATCAGCAGACAGCTATCTGAAAGACATTCATAGGCTGAAAATGATCTTCAGAATGTCAGTACTGTTAGGGTTTTTGCAGCTGGGTGCGGTGACCAAAACAGAAACAGTGCAATGATATCATGCTTCAGTATCGGCTTGTAATGGAGGCACCGGAAAATTTTAAGACAATTATTTTGCCTGTACCGAGGCATTCTTATATGCCACCAGACCGGAAAAGAAAAAGAGATACAAAAAAGAGACACAATCATCAAGCCTGAAAATTAGATTAAAATTTTCAAAAACTGTGGAACTACAGTTACTTTAACTGAAAACTGCAATATCTTCGACAGGAAGACAGCCTGTGATAAGTTTCAGAAGAAACCGCAATCCTAGCACTCTAAATTTGCCAGTGCTAAAAGGTTTGTAATTACTAAAAGCAATGTGCCCAACACTCAAGTCCTTGTCTCAGGAGAGCCCTGGTATAACACGAATCTTGGACAGTGTAAAAAAGTCATAAAGCCTCGTTATAAAATTCAAGATTTTGAACTGCCGCTTCTTTTCCCGGGAGTGCCTGTCAAGACAGCTAAGGTCACAGATGTCAAGAAAGTTCTTGAACTTTACTTTGAAGCGAATTGGGCAGATAATGAAGATTTAATCTTTTCCAAAAACATTTTTTTGGAAAAGTAAATCCAGAAAATATTACTGCGCAGTCAGATGATGAAAACGAAGGTGGACTTATGGAGGACGTCGAAGAATTTTAAAAGAAATCAGGACTATTCAGGACTATTTGAATTACAACCGTTTTTACAAGTTTATATTATTTCATAATACAAAAAAAAATTTCATAATAGTTTTATTATTTTAAGGTTAGACAACAATAACCCTGGTTTTGTGAATTTAAGTTTTATTATTCGAACAGTCCCTTTTCCTTTATTTTTATATTCAAATCGTCTCTTATCCATATTTTGGTTCCAAAACGGCATTTATACAAACATGGTTTTTTAAATAACTAAATAACAATGTAAGATATCATTCTGGAATAAAAAACAAATAAATCCAGCATTATTTTTAAGTTTAAGGAAACAATTTCCAAATTGGTATGACATAATTTAAATTCATAGGTGTTATTTCGTTGTTTGCCAAAATTTTCATCTTACGGATGAAGGACGATTTGGAAATGAGTGACTCAACTAATATATTAATACAAAGTATAAATTATATTCTTTGAACTTTAGAATATAGCTGGACCATTGAGTAAACCAAATGGTATTCCTAGAAACTCAAAATGATTAAATGATCAATCCACGGCTAATAATTAAATAATAAATATCAGCCACAGCCGGATTTGAACTAGGGACTTTCGGCAGCTCAGCGCTCAGCCCCTGGGCTATTTTATTTGTAAAAAATATGTTATTTGTCATTCAGCACATCTGAAAACAAAACAAGACAAATCTGTCAACTTATATAATAAATATATTATATTTGATATGCGAAATAAAGACATAAATACCGTAGCCTTTTCATTTGAGATAAGGAGCTTATTTGAATGTAGTTCCTCGCCTATTAGTCAAGCTCGTCAAAATGAGAGAAAACGAAAAAGTTTGCAGCGGAAAATTTGATAAAGTTGAATGGGACGGAGGCGTCGGGGGCTGAGTGACACAACTTTTTCCACCCTCATTATTTCTTTTTTAATAACGGATATAATTACTTTTTTTCTCCGTGTTTTATACTACGTCAGGAGGCCGCATTCAAAATCCCTCTTCTGTGAAACATATCTCAAAAGAACTGAGTTTTTCGTCCAGTTGAATACTTTCATGAATTTCACCTCTCTACATTAATGTATTATTCTGAATTACGGAATACTTTAGCCTATTTCGTAATTTAATGAATTTTAATTAATAATTTAATTACAGCACGAACGCTCTTGGTACAATTTCTGTTGATAACGTTAGCTTGACTCTGCTAAGTCTTATTTCTAAGTTGAAAGAATTTTAGCTGTTGTTTTAATGATACTTAGTAATCAGTTAGTTTTTAAAAAGCCTAAAATCGAGTATTCTAAATTGGGGAAAATAATTCTCTTCCCTGGACAAACGTTGTCCTCTATTGGAAATCTAAACCATGTACTGAACCATAAATCCTCTATGATTTGTAGTTTTAATGTTTTTATTATTTTTTTCCTTAGCACATCAAAATATATGAAGTTGTTGGATCATTTCTTATTACTAAAGAAATTTAAAAGGAATCAATAAATAAGTTGTATTCTGTTGATTTTTAACGGAACATGATTCTGCATTTTATTTTATTCTTCAAATTTAAAATTCAGCACTGAAAACGTGTGATAATTAATTTTAATTACTTCCTTTAAGTTAACATTTAAAAAAAAGTTTCTAACGTTCAGAATTTTTAAGGTACCGAATAGTTCAATATTATATGATTGTAATATTGGACATTATTATAGTCTACTAAATTCATTAGTTTCTGACTAACGAAAAATTGAGGTGTTGATATTGAACATGAGGTAAGTACCAAAATCGCCGAACATTTTTTTTTCCCTGAAACAGAATTATCAGTCTGTTGCCACCAGCGGTATCTTGTGACATCGCTCAAAGCTAAACGTAGCTCCTTTTCAACGCTATTGGCCTTGGGATATAGAATCGTTTCAGTGGAAAAAAAAATTGTCGGCAATTTTGGCACTTACCTCCTTTTCAATGTCAACGCCTCAATTATTATTCCTATGGCTCCTACATTCACCACCTTAACGACTACATATATTTCTATTCTCTTTCCATTTACTATTTTTAGTCATTCTGTTGCCACCAGCGGTATCTTGTGACATCGCTCAAAGCTAAACGAGAGGTGATATAAACTTAGCTCCTTTTCAACGCCATTGGCCTTGGGATATAGAATCGTTTCAGTGAGAAAAAAAAATTGTCGGCAATTTTGGCACTTACCTCCTTTTCAATGTCTACGCCTCAATTATTATTCCTATAGCTCTTACATTCACCACCTTAACGACTACATATATTTCTATTTTCTTTCCATTTTCTATTTTTTGTCATTCTGTTGCCACCAGCGGTATCTTGTGACATCGCTCAAAGCTAAACGAGAGGTGATAGAAACTTAGCTCCTTTTCAACGCTATTGGCCTAGGGACATGGAATCGTTTCAGTGAAAACAAAATTGTCGGCGATTTTTGCATTTACCTCCTTTTCAATGTCAACGCCTCAATTATTATTCGCATGGCTCCTACATTCAGCACGTTAAGGACTACATATATTTCTATTTTCTTTCCATTGCTACGGAAGATTCCATCACTTCATTTACAATTTTACAGTTGTTACTGTTATTTATTCAGTTAAATTATGTTGTTAAAAGTTATAATACATTAGAAATCCATGATAAAAACAACAACTATTTAAAAAAGGTAAGATAAGGTAAAGTTGAAAACTTTCCGATAGATAGTAGCGACTTGGAATTAAGACAGCTACTAACAGTTACCTCCTCCGGTGCTCACTATTTATAAAAACGAAAGTGACTTTGAAAACGGAGCAGTGACATATTATTCAAAATACAATGGCGTAGGAGAGACAATTAACTCTGATGTATTCCTTGTGCATAAGAATTACCATTTTAAATTCCTTATTGAAAATTTTCAAACCCTGCTTTCCGCTTGTGAATGTGTATGTTTAAAAAAACTGCACCCTGCAGTCCTTGGGGAAAACCTGCTGCTTTAAATAAAATGGAAGAGAATATCGCTATGATAACCTACTAAAATAAGACATCTTATAAGAGAAGTTTAGTTCGAGAAGCAAGATAAATGCTGAATAATAAAGGAATTGGAGGAATAAACTTTAAAGCGAAAAAAATGGTTGAAGACCTCGACCTTTTAAATCTGTGTTCTTACATGCATTCCATAAATACGAGATTCCAACCTACCAGTTTAAACATTCCTACATATTTTTTTTAAAAAATCCTTTATCATTCGTGCTATCTCACTCTATTCCTTACACACTTATGTATAACATATAGCCTCCTCCCTAAGCTCATTTAAAAACCATTTATCCTTAACCCATCTTTCAAATACGTGTTTCACATCTTTCAAAGTAATAAATGTTCATAAATGTTTTCTGACATGTATAAATCAAGCCATTAGCTGTTTTATGTATGATTTTTACACCATTATTTTATGTTTCTATTTAAATAAAGAATAATTAAGCTCAAAGTTCATGTTCATTAATTAGGTAAGTAAAGTTCAAGCGCTAACCTCAAGAATTAACTCTCTGCTCAACCCCACGGTTTCGTTAACGAAAAATGTAAGCAGCCCCTAGATAGTAAAGGATCTCCCTCAGGTAAAATGTATTTAGATAAACCAGTCCCATGTCTAGGTCTCCGGGTGATGAAAAGATAAAAAATAGAGATTAACGTAAGGGACTAACGTTGGAACTAACAAGTTTGAATACAGCTAATGGATAAATTCAGCGGCAAACTAGGTTATGTGGTACAAGTTGACGATGGCACCACAGGAGGTTCGCAGCCAGGGAGGTTCATTATCGGAAGGAAAGTACACCATTTAGGATGGACAGACGAATAATTATTGTTTAGGTACTGAGTTTATAAAATATTAGATTGGAGAGATATAGTATTCCGCGTTAGGAGAGGTGTATTGTTTGTTTGCTCATTTAACGTAACTTTATGCTGCTGTGGCTAATCTGTGAGAGCCCTAAATTCTATGCAGGTTTAATTAGGAATTTTTAACAAGTACTTGACATCGTACATGTTCAGGACCCCCATTTTACGTCCATTCCGAGGGAATGCATAACCAAGGATTTTTTACTCCCTTTAAAATCCTAGGGCCACCTGCCGGCCTACGAACCCACGATCTTGGACATAGTACGTTGTGCAAAGCAATACATCATAGATCGCCCCTAAAGGGATGTGCATTTTTTTAATAAAAGGATATCGGTTGGTGTATTAAAAAATACACATAAGTCAACCGTAGAAAGTATTGATGAAATTAAAAAGAAATATTATGATGATCTAGAATGGGTTTATGATTAACTAATGTTCATTATGCTAGTAGGTTTCATTTAGTTTTTTGAGCTTATTGGAGAATCATCCATAAAAACTACTTAGTGCCCAAACACACCTTAAAACACCAAATTTGAAAACATTTTCTTTCTGTTTCTACTCGGTGGGCCCTAATCCTGATAAGGGTTATTTTTCCAAGGAATGGACCTTGGCTATAAGACTGTGTTGTTCTAGTTCAGAGTGTAAAAGGTGACCCCGATCCCCCTTCACCAACCAACTCTATTTCTATTTTCAATCAATTAGTTTAGGCAATTATTACTTCGGTGGCATCCCTGTACATAAAAACAAGAAAAGAACTGATCTATATTGCAACACATGTTAAAACAGTTTATTGCAAACATAAAATACCGTAACTAGTTAATTTCAGCTTAGTAAATGGTATACATCGAGAAGATCTACAGTCTTTACAATACAAACCAAGTTTAAAATATTGTTTTTTATTGATCCGACAAATGCTAAGAACTGAGAAAGTAACATATTTCTCAAAAATGAAAATAATGCTTTACCATTGCTACGAATTTTTCCGCAACAAAATAGTCTAGCTATATTTTTAAATATCGTAGTACATAGTAGCTTACCAATACTCAAGGCTTTATTCTCTAAGTATTAAAAGAAAAATCTGATAAGTTAGGAAAGATGGTCTTATGTTACAGAATTCTTATCATTTAATAATTTATGTAAAAATTAGATTGAGGACTCTACTACAATTGTTATTGTACTAATGAAGACCTGAGATATGGGTAGAAACTTCGATTTCTAATAAACGAGTGATTACTATTTTATGATATTTTGACTAGTACCCGGACCATTTTATCCTCTTTATTTTTTGACCCTTTCAAGGGTTGTAGTGGTACAGGTTTTTTTTAAAAATATTTTGTTCAGTCGACCAACAATTACTCAAAATGTACAAAAATTAATTTATTAACTCACATATTCGCTTATTTCTCCGCTTCATAGAGTGGGAGAACATGGTTCTCCATATTATCAATCCGAACATTTTAAAAATTTATTTATTGAAAATTACAACTGTATTATAACAATACAACAAGTGAATATAATAGCAGAAATTATAAATAATGGCATAGATAAAGGCAAGTAGTTAAACTACTCAGAAGTAATACTCAAATAACAAATTCAACTTAGAAGGTCACGAGACCATGTTCTTTTCTCGGAGGATTTTAGATTGTAAATATTGGATACAAGAGGAATTCGATGGCTTAGTGGAACCCCAAACCTCTACTCCGTAAGTCCAAATAGGTCTTATAATAGTGTTACGGGCTACTGGGTATTAAAATGAATTAAACTATTCCTTAATTAAATATACTAATATTTATTAACAAAGTTTAATTTATTAACAATTAAATTATTTAACTGATATAACTTTGCAATAACAATATTTTAAATATTTATTATATAAGCCTAACTTCTATTTAATTTTTGCAACAATATAAAATATTACTAATTCTAAATAGCTTAACCATTTACATAAATTTGTACGAATACCATAAAATTACAACTACTAATTAACTAATTAACTGCTACTAATTAACACTTACAGTTCACTAATTAAAGTCCACCGACCGTAAGATTCTCTAATTATAACAAACTGACACACAATTACACTCACAAACTGTCTCAGTTCCTGATACACTTATTACACAAACTTATTACTAATTCAGATGTTCATCACACCGCCTGGTTTAATACTCTCTGTCTCACTCCCGCCGAGAGGGTATTTAAATAGGTAAGGCCGACAAGGAGTTGGGGGATCTGGAACCTCCCAGAACAATCTCTTTGATTTCTGCCGACAAAGGGGCTTAATCCCTTGTAGGAACGTTAATCCCTTGCGCCCGTCTTTCTCTCTGTGACCATAATAATAGTCTTGTAGATGAGTCAGTCATGACATGAGAAGAATTATTTTTAAAAGTTTAATTCATAATAAAAGGCAAACAAATTAAGTCCTCGGCTCCAAAGTTTTAAGTTGTGTAATACGCAATGTCTTTATTAATCACAATTAAACTATGAACAATTATAGCCATTTTTTCCATTGTTTTATATAACCAATTAGTCTAAAAAATTCAAGAAGTACCAAAAAACTAATATAGCGATACATAATGTCTTATTTTTTAGTACTAGGTACTTACTTCTGAATTATTTTTCATTCTAGTTATAAAGATTTTTAGATTTAAGTTATCTTTGTCCCTGGGGGAGCGGGGTCTTTGAGTTGTTATATATGTCGAATTCGCCAATTTTTGGCTTTGTCTAATAACTTGGTGTGTCCGTTAAAAGAAAAAGTTTGTAATTGCCAAAGTTTTTTCTGAAGTTTGCAGTGAGCTTGTGGTGTATGTAAAAAGAACTGTCGGTATCCAAGGCATGTTTAAACGAATACATCTTAAATTATTCCAATTGGAAGGTCAAGAAACTATTCAGTCGCATTTACATCAAATAGCTTGGTTGTTTGAACCTGTAGAACTTTTTTCCATTTATATCCTAGTTCAGCCAGCTTTATTTTCCTCTTTACTTCTACTTAGGAATATACGTGTATGTACATCTGTTTCCTTATTTTCTAGTAAGTACAGTTTGGCATGTATTGTATCAAGTATAGCTGATGTAAAGGTTCAAATGAACGTTTTGCTTCGTTAATTACAATTTACTCTCCATTGTGGAGTTCGATCGACGTAAGATGGCATATTTCGTTGATTTTTAGATTAGCATGCATAAAAAAAAACCTGTATCACGACAACCCGTAAATGGGTCTGGGGTTCAGTACATGGTAGAGACTGTACTGTTTCATGGACAACGGTTCTGCAGGGAAGATGATTTGTCCTTATTTTGGGTACCCTCTTTATAGAGGCTGGGTGAGCCCCGGGAGGGTCCTAGATCCCATATGATCCATCTCCGGATTCGAACCAGGATTTTCGGCATGGCAAATCAGTCTGAATTGACTAATTCATAATTTTGAAAGGAAAAAACGTAGGATATAAAAAAAAAGAAAAAGAAAAACATAATTTAAAATATAATTATAAAATCAAAAATGAACATTATTATTATTATCCATATGAATATATATTCATATGAATAATAATTTTACGGGCTATTAGGTGTTAAAATGAATTAAACTACTCATAAATTCAAGATACTATTATTTATTAACAAAGTGACAAGAAGAATACAATGAAGTTACAATTAAATTATTAAAGTAATTAAATTATTGGACTAATATAAATTTACAATTACAATATTTTAAATATTTATTATAACCTAGGCCTATTTAATTACTAAAATAATCTAAGATATGACTACTACGAAATAGCATAAGTATTTACATAAATGTGTACAAATACAATAAAATTACGCTAAAGCTTATAACTACAAGTTAACACTTACAGTTCACTAATTAAAGTCCACCTGCCGTAAGAATCTCCAAATATAACAAACTGACACACAGTAACAAACAGAATCAGTTTATTACATTCTCAAACTGTCACAGTTCACTGATACACTTATTACTAGTTCATCACACTGCCCGGTCCACTCTCCGACAGACTCACTCGCCGCCGAGGGGGTGCTATTTATATCAAGGTAGAATGTTCTAGACGGAAGTAGTGGCGGAGGCCGTTCTAGTATCTTCGAGAAGGTTCTAATTCAATCTTGACTTCTCCCGCCGACGGGCTTAAGACATTAATCCCTTCCAACCGTCCTTCTCTCAACCGTAAGAATAATTAGCATATAATGTACTAGGAAAGACAAAAATAGATTAAATAAAAATGATAATACATGGATGATGCATATTTATTATATACTGAGTAGAGCGCAAACATTTGAAATTTCCTATTAGTATTTACCAAATCAAAACAGAACTATATGCCAGTCTAATTTTCTGACGGAAAAGATTTTATAAATGAAAATATAAATAGAGTTTTATATTTGTTTCAGTTTCATTTTAATATTCTATATTTATTCATGGATACACAGGAGATTAAGGCATTAATATTTTTATTTACATTTTTCCTAACTTTCTTGTTCTATTTTAAAAATAGTTGTTACTTATTTAGGAGAAGTGTGTACCTACTGAATGTACGTTCTATTTATTTTTAAAATTTTAAAACCAACTTTCAGCACACAGGGTAAATTATTATTCATTGTAATAACTAGTCATAATAAATTTTCAGAAAAAATGTTATGAGATTGAAAAGACCCTACGCGAGATCATTACAGATATTTGGTTTTGTAATAATGTCGTTTCAATGATCCTAACAAAGGCTCTATCCAAAAGAAAAAATGTATATATCCATAGTGTCTTTTTTCTCGACAAGAAAAAGTTAAACCTAAGAGAATCAGCCACTTTGGCTCATTTCGTGAGTTTGAAAGTCATACAATAACAAAACAAAATAAAAAAAAACAACTGCCTGGAAAGTCTTATCATTTATGTTTATGTTTATTATGTTTATCATTTATAGATTTAATCAATTTACGTGAATAATTTCGGGAAAATCGTTTGTATTTATTGAGTTCACTTATCATCAAGGTAATATGGTATTTAAGAATTTTTTTAGCTCAAAAATTTAATACGTTACATTCATGATATGATTGAGTAACGGTAATCATGGAGGTGTTTATAGCTCTTCAGGGATATTATAAAGCAGCCATTACGTGTAATTATATCTTGTTATTAATAATTTTCTTGACATTAATGGAATGTTCCTTTTAAGCCAACATTGATATATTTATGTTTTTTAATATTTGGTTCATCAGAATATCGAATTATCCGACATGAATTTTTTTTTAAGTAAGTAAACATCTTTTGGTACGGGCAGCTATTTTTAGGGTATAGGTAGGAAGCGGAGATTCGGCTGGAAGAAGCAAATTTACTATTAACGATTCTAATCTTGCTAACTATAAAAATCCAATTTTTTAAATAAATTTCGCTGCGGGGAACGTTGTAAAACCCCTATCTCGCCCGCTTACACATCATTTTTTTTAAACCATGCTTTACATTATAATTACGTGTCTGGATATTAAAAACTCCACCCGAACTTCGAAGCTGTTGTGTGGTTTATGATAAGCGAGTCATGATAAGCCTAATAAATAACTATCCGATCAGTAATAAATATAAATCAACCACTGTCTAGTACAGAAATTGAGATACTCGAAGAAATTAAAAAGTGTAAAAAAAATAAGTCTAAGTGAATTTAAAAGAAGAAATGGTGGTGTAATATTTACCAATATATTCCCGATGGAAAACCCTATCGTGAAAACGAGAGAAAGGGTCGAAATATGAATGGCTATGAATGATGAACCTTTTTGATTGAAATTTGGGAGGCTGTGTCGTCTCGCATCATATCAAATAATACATCACTCCATATTGGGAAGGCTTATACACCTACATAGTTGAACTTATGAGAAACAATCTCAGAAAGGGAGCAGTTCTACGAAGACTTAACGGATATCTGTAAGTAATTGTGGAAATGAAATGAATGTCATGACTTACCAAAACCACCCTGATCTCATGTAGTAAAGTAAGTATAGGGATGAGAGGATGTTAAGGGCCTAATGGTCTGCGATTGTTAGAATCCCATATAGAAATGACTAGTTGATTGCAAATTCTAAACGCTATTTAAAATATTCATACATTGTCCTACTAATGGTCTAACAAATATGGATCTATTTATGGTACAACTCATTCCTACTGTATCTATACCAAGCTAAAGAGATAGCGCAGTTGCATACTTAAAGTAGTTAAAAGTTAATCTACAAGATGAAATGATTATTGAACAAGAAGTTGGCCACTGAAAATTAGATATGTTTTCATCCATAACAGGGCTTTTCATATAAATATTGATAGAAGCACAAAGCAGAATAACACATTCCAAATATATTTCACATTATGATAATCCATTTAATATTATAAATTAGATTTTGAGATTAACTCTATAGATGGAATTTTGAGTTTTGTAAAACGTGACAGCTGTAGACAAAGTTTTAAGGTATTCAAAATTAACGTAATGTATTGAATATTCATTCCGAAAAAGGATGAGCCTATTGAAAAATTTAGTGTATTACACAAAACTGAATTGAAGAGAATGGATCCGGTTAATATAAATGAAATCATGGCATTGTGAAAGTCAATATGGGTGTATCAAGTTGTTGCGTTCAGTAGCGAAGAAATTCCAAAAGAATCAATAAGCGCTGAACCAACTGGTAAGCATTGACAACATCGTGTAGAAGTCTACAAGATGGGAAGATTGCGTTAGTGGTGATCCACAGAGATAATAAGTAAAATTTCCATCGATATAAGTAAATAAATTATTTTTATAGAACAAAATAGACAGTTGTTGTTTTAGATCTCTTAATCTTCGTTAGAAAAGCCTTAACCCTAATATCCAAAAACAAGTCTTTGATATCTTCGATACAAGTGCCAACATATCAAAGACTTGTTTGATTGAAGAGTTGAAGAAGATTGAATCCTTCTGTTCCTGAGGAATGTGAAAGATGGACATCTTTTGTTTCCGATCTATAGCGATTGTTTTAGGATCATTGATTGAAATGAAATCACTGTAGAGTCATCGATAAGGCACAAAATCCATGTCATTTGAAAGAGGTAAGTACTCTTGACTGATACGCACTGAATTTGAATGTACCTTGAAACAGTTTTTTCATTCCCCTACAAAGCGATGTTTTTCATTGTTGATAATTTATTTTTTTATCGCAGACATAAAAACTAATAAAGCCATATGTTTCTATCGGTAAATAAGACTGGTTATGGAACCTACAAAAACAACTATGAAACTGGTTAATAATTTTGTTGAATAAGATATTATTCATAATTATTGATTATGAATAAGAATGAAAGTTTACTTTTAGAGGGTTAAAGAAATACTATTTATATATTTTTATAAATTGATATAAACAGATTTCACAAAAGATCTAAGCGGATCATTCATAAAGAGGAATCCTTAATCAAACCACATCAGCCCTCAAGTTCCCCTCCCACCACCTACTTCCGCCCATTATTCCAAAAATAAAGGAACACTTCTGTTCCTTCTGTTCCTCCCCAGGCTATCTAATCGGGAAGCCTTCCTTAAGTGCCTCCGTAATCGGGCAGATGTATTTATAAAGGCCGGGAATTAGGAGCTGATTTGGGAGTCAGGGGTTGAGGAAAAACCATTCCCAGATCGATATCCTGATTCTTCTTCATTAGCTCGGGGTTGGGAAGTTTTTCTAACAAACTTGAGCCTGTTTCCACTTCATCAACAGCTTAACAGCGTTTTCCCTCCCGCGGGTTTTTCTTTTAAAGTGGATTTCAGCAATCATCTCGCGGAATTATTACACTCCTTACCTTCCGGAAGTGCTGATGAAAAATAAACTTTTACTATCATTTATTGAGGTCTAAAAGAAATAAGGGAATGTTGAATGTACTGAAATTACTTTTTACTCGACTGAACCTCATCAAAGACAATCCAAGTACAACGATTTCATCAACTGAATGCCAATGTGCATCAAGTATTCAAGGTGTAGTCAATTGCATTGAGGATAAGCATAATTTATTGAATATACTAAATACTAACTCCAAACATATATATTTTTAAATTCGACCCTTAATCAATTTCAGTAAAAACTTTAAGCATAAAAAACTTCAGGAAAATTTGTGTAACATTCGAAGTAGAAAATAAATTAAACGGGCTAGAAATGAGTTTTCTATAAAATGGCGTTCTTTTGAATTTGTCAAGTGGTATAGTTACTGAATTGGGAGCGGAGTGGCTTAGCTCCTCGAACGCTGTGTTGTCATCCCGAAGGTCCTGGGTTCGAATCCGGCTGTGGAAGGTAATTAATTCAATCTGTTAACAGCCGAAGATGGATCCTATGGGATCTAGTACCCTCCTGGATCTCATCCTGCCTCTATAATGTGGATACTCAGAATCTGTCTGTTGAGCGTGATCTAGAACAAACTACCTCCCTGAACAACCGTTGTCTAAGAAACAGTAGAGTCTCTACCACCTACTGAACCCCAAACCCTTTAATAGGTGGCAGTAGTACAGATTAATTAATAATCTGTACTGAACTTCCCATGAAACACAAAATTCTGACGCCTACTTGAGCAAACGTGGTAAGATAAGAAAAAACGAGAAAAAAATGATATTAGCTAAAGAAACATAAAACATTTTTTTACATCTTCAAGAGAAATTGAAAATGAAACCTCTATGGCTTAAGGAGGTATAAGATGATTTCACAAAAAGCAAACATTGAACAGACTGAAGTGCGGGGGTAGGACAGGATTTTAAAATATAGTTGCAGGTATGAAGATTTCCACTAAAGAAAGACCCACGATTTCTGCAGAAAAATCGTCGAGAAGGAGTCAAAAAATTAAAAGATCTCTAAAGGCTAAGGCTAAACGACAAGGAAAGAACATCTTGAGGAAGAAAATCTGAACGGTTGTATATTTGTATCTTATAGATGGCTGTATTAAATACGTAACAGTATTAATAAAGCAAAGTAAAAATTGTCCATCTGTTTTAGCCATGAAGTAATCAACTATACAATAATATAAAAATAAAAATATAACATGGCCAATTAGCCAATTTAATTTATTTTGGACCACCTGGTATGTCTATTGACAAAGCAGGGGTGGTCAACCCTTGCCCAACCTTGAAAATTTTTTGGGCCCGCGAGGATAACCACACTTACACAAAATACATATATTTTATAATGGCCAAAGTAGTGAAAACTAATGTATAAATAAAATACATTATTTCCATATCGATATATTAAACAAGTAACTATCTAAATCATTATTTAAAATGTGATAAAATAATTACGACGATTATAATATGCGTTTTGTCATTATTTTTGTATTATCTGTGTTATGTCTCAATTTTATTTCTTAAAATGGTGGGTTAAATCAGATACATAATTTTATATGTGGGCCGCTATAAAATCAGATAAACTTCCCAAGTGGCCCGCAAAATGAGTGTGGATGGCCACTCCTGCAAAAAAGGAAAACTAAAACAAATAAGTTTCTATTTTTAAAAAATGGCTTATTATTAGTTGAATAATAAACTAATTAGTTGAATTAACTGATGAAACTTATTAGTTGAATATATTTTTATAATATGTATTGTAGGACCAATTCAAGAGCACGTATCAAACACATCCTTCATCATCAATTCATACCAACATGGTTTGTACCTTGTGTTCCAGCTCTGGCTGCATGCACAACATGTTGGTGTGAGGTAATAGGAATTAATAATTCACTACCTCTGTCCATGCATCAAAATGTAAATACAAGTTACGTACAGGAGCAAACAATGTGTCAACACTACTATCTTCACTAAAACCATTAATATCAACGAAAGGTATATTATTATATACGAAAGTATATAGTATATATAAACTGCTCACAAATTGAAGTGGACCACTTTAGAAAATGAATATATTTTATAATTTAGCTAACTTACTTGATTTGAGGTTTTTTCCATTTAAAAAAACTATTTTACCATCACTTTCACGAGGTTAAAGAGATAAAAACTGCTTATTTTCCACTTTTGTAACATTTTCCTTTTATCGTCAATATTACTCCAACCAGTTAACTAGCCAGTGTTTAACAATGTCTTTACGACGACTTAGTGTTGAAGAACTCGGGAGGGCATTAGCACTTTTAGAGTTAGGTCATTCTCAACGTGATGTTGGTCGTAGGGTTCAGTGCTCTCGCACAGTCATTGAACAAGCATGATCTCGATACCAGGCAACAGGTACTGCTCAGTACACACATGGAGGAGGCCGAGTTCCAAAAACCACTCTTCAGCAAGACCGATATCTCAAAATCCAAACCACTTGGCAACGAGGTTTAACAGTTCGGCAGCTGCAAAGCTCTTTTCAACAAGTAACGAGAGTCCACATTTCAACTCAGAGGGTAAGAAACCGCCTACATTAAGTTGGTTTGAGGGCAAGAAGACCGGCGAGGAGGGTTTATTTAACCAGACAACAAGAGACAGCACGACTCCTATGGACTCGTGAACATGTTGATTGGACTGACCATTTTTATTTACTGACCATTTTTACTTTATTATTCAAGGACTGGGACCATTGTTTATTTACTGACGAATCGAAATTTGTTCTCCATCATCAAGATCGACGTTTTAGAGTGTGGCGAGAGAAAAACCAGCGATTTAGCCCAGGTATGACTGCACCAGTTCGTTCTTATGAAGGAGGCTCAATAATGGTGTGGGGAGGGATAACGAGTAATCGAAAAACTCAGCTTGTACTGTTTAGAAATGAACATGTAACCGCACAAACCTACCTGAGCAAGGTCATCAGACCTGTAATTATCCCTTTATCCCAAGAAACGGGTGAGAACTTCATTTTTGTTGATGATAATGCTCGTCCTCATAGGGCAAGAATGATTCAACGTTATTTAGCAGAGCAAGAAATTACACACATGAACTGGCCTACTTCTTCACCAGACTTGAATCCAATTGAACATGTTTGGGACAAACTCTAACGGCTTTTACACATGCGTTCACCATGCTCAGATAACATGGATGAACTTGCTGCCGCCTTAATTGAGGAATGGGCTAATTTACCTCAAGATTACATATTGAGCTAAATAAGGAGTACGAATCGCCGATGTGAAGCATTAATTCAAAGTAGAGGGGGTCCAACACCCTACTGAAGAAGGTTATACTGAAATGAAAACCAATATTTATAAAAATTTAAATGCTTATTTTGTAATTTTTTTCTTTAATTTTAAAAAATAATTTTTTCTTAAATTATGTTTGGTGTATTTATTTTTGTTGAACAAAAACCATTAACAACCGATAAGTGAGGTACTATAAGCACAAATATACAAAAAAATAACCAGAAGTATGGTTAAAACAGAGAGTTACCTAACTTTTGATGAGTGGTCCACTTCAATTTGTGAGCAGTTTAGTTGCATATATATTTACAGTGCGGGCCTTGTGAGAACATTACAACATACAGAAGAAAATAGTTTCCATTTGTACGACTAAACTGTTTTTTTTATCACCTGAATATTTTTCAGAGGCAATTATTCCATAATTCGACACGATAGAAGAACTATTCATTGTTTTATTAGTTAAAACTCGTTTTTTGTTACGGATCGCGTATCGCTTCCTCTCGTTCTGAACGCTACCCTCTCGTATTTCCGCCGTCCTTCTAATTATTTAAGGCAAGTACATACTAGTAGACATATTGCGCAATTTTTTTCTCTGAGACATGTCTATGGTTGTAAACAAAAGACGCCTACAAGTCAACTATCATGATCGGAAAGAGAGACTGTAGATGTATGACATAATGTGAATTCGTCAGTGTGGACATCACTGCAAAGTCTGACGTCTCCAGCTACCGAATTGCAGTGCTTGTTTTTTTGTAATGAAACGAAAGATAGAAGAAATTCAAGGACTATTTTTGGGACATGACGAGTCCCAACTACAAACATCGTTTTAAAAAATGTAGAATTGAATTATTGGCTAAAAAGGACGAAATGGCAGCGGCAGATATCGAAAAAAGATCATAATTTAAGAACATCCTTCAACCTGTAGCGAAAAAAAAATGAATCCATCGAGTGGCATCTCTCCCAAAAAGCTTTAAAAATCAGTGGGCGCCTGCCTGGGGAAATTTTGAAAATTCATGGCATATTCCATTCCTAATTTATTACCGAAGGTGAATCCTTCTTTGAGCAGTTCGCGCGTCCACCGACGTTAACGTTTCTGCGTTCTTTCATTTGTAATAGGCACTAATCAGGAACACATTCTGCACAAGACAAAGATGGTCTGACGAACACAAGATAAGAAATTCAAATAGTAGTGTGCTGGCGCTGGCGAGATAAAGAAGGGTGCCAAGGCTACAGACGGCTTACAGGTCAAACCAGTAATATGTCTAATAGTGTGTAAGGGACTTTAGAATACAGAGGTACCTCCTTAACAAGTCTCAAGTTTTTATCTAGTAAAGTGCTAAAACAAACATATTAATTTTCACAACCAATCTTGAAGCTAACTCATATAACTCAGATAATAAAAAGTTCATTTCTGCCTATTAGGTATATCAAAAGCTGTCCAGTAGCATGAGTACGTGTTACAATAAAACAATCTGACATACACAGTTTCCCCCTGATTTATGAAAAATCGCTACGAGAGGAAAATCATAATGGATATTAAACTGTCCATTTACAGAGGTTGCGAAGTCAAAAGCGTGCTGAAATATTCAACGAACAGTTCCATACCGGCCCGTCCATTATTCCGTATCACTAAACAACCATCAGGGAGCACGGGACCATATTTAAGTAAGTAGATGAAATTGAGACTCTGTCCCTGTACTTTCCTTCCAGTTGTTTAATATTTAATAAACGGAGGGTGGAAAAATTCATTTAAATGAGCGCGGTGGTTTTAAAATTCACCCCCTACTCTCTTAGTTAGAACTTGAGGTGAAGTTACCCCAATCTTCTCGGGGGAAAAAAAAATTAAAACTTCACACCCAGTCCGGGCGTAATTGTTGCTGCTCTACCGAAGCCAGCCAGCTACTTTTACAAATCTCCGCAACTTTTACACAAAAAAAAAATTAAAACAAATCACTTGTGTTTAGTTGGGCCTCCATAGGTTCCCCTTAAGCTTGTGGGGCCACTTGAATATAGAAACACCGCTTGTAAACACGAATTTATTACCATATGATTCAAAAAACTTTGTGCATCCTATTTAATTAGCTTTTGCCTCTTGCAGCTCTTTCCAATAATTAAAACGAAAAAAAACATGGAACACTTTAAAAAAACAACAACGGTTGGAGTGACGGGCCCGTCTAACTTGATTTTCTTTTTTAATACAGATGATGATGGTCCAGTATTAATTGTTACCACTAATTGCTAGAGATGGCCACTAATGAGATGGCTCTTCTATAGAAAAGCAAAGCCGTTACAGTATTTTTATTATGTCCTCATTGTATCTCCATTATTCCACATCATCACAAAGTATAC
The DNA here is from genome assembly GCA_037127475.1 of Arma custos. NCBI lineage: Eukaryota > Metazoa > Arthropoda > Insecta > Hemiptera > Pentatomidae > Arma > Arma custos. The sequence goes on along the minus strand of CM073759.1, from coordinate 60,898,126 downwards.
TAAAAAAATCTTTTATTATTTCTATTTCATTGAATTCTCTAAACAATACTTTTGAATTATTTAAGGATTGATATTATGAGATTTCATTTAACCCCAACCTTTTTTGTACCACGCCCCCTACTGATGAAATGATAGAACCGCACGCTCTGTGTAACCCTACCAAAAAAAAATTAAAACAAATCACTTGTGTGTAGTTGGGCCTCCATAGGTTCCCCTTAAGCTTGTGGGGCCACTTGAATATAGAAACACCGCTTGTAAACACGAATTTATTACCATATGATTCAAAAAACTTTGTGCATCCTATTTAATTAGTTTTTGCCTCTTGCAGCTCTTTCCAATAATTAAAACGAAAAAAAACATGGAACACTTTAAAAAAACAACAACGGTTGGAGTGACGGCCGTCTAACTTGATTTTCTTTTTTAATACAGATGATGATGGTCCAGTATTAATTGTTACCACTAATTGCTAGAGATGGCCACTAATGAGATGGCTCTTCTATAGAAAAGCAAAGCCGTTTCAGTATTTTTATTATGTCCTTATTGTATCTCCATTATTCCACATCATCACAAAGTATACTAAAAAAATCTTTTATTATTTCTATTTCATTGAATTCTCTAAACAATACTTTTGAATTATTTAAGGATTGATATTATGAGATTTCATTTAACCCCAACCTTTTTTGTACCACGCCCCCTACTGATGAAATGATAGAACCGCACGCTCTGTGTAACCCTACCAAAAAAAAATTAAAACAAATCACTTGTGTGTAGTTGGGCCTCCATAGGTTCCCCTTAAGCTTGTGGGGCCACTTGAATATAGAAACACCGCTTGTAAACACGAATTTATTACCATATGATTCAAAAAACATTGTGCATCCTATTTAATTAGCTTTTGCCTCTTGCAGCTCTTTCCAATAATTAAAACTTATATTACTATATAATGTAAACAAAATTAAAAAGGCAATCATGAGGACTACCGGCAGAAGTTAAAACTCAAGACTTCGAAATAACTGTATTCTTTTTTGAATGTTTAAATCAATCATAGCCTGAATTATTTATACTTCGAAGTTTTAAACTTAAATTATCGTTTTTTATTAATTTGTATTTTGATGGTGATAATTTTTAAATATTTTTGTTTCGAAGAGAAAAGATTTGTCCTAGCCGGGATTCGAACCCGGGTCTTCTGCATCTCCTGTGCAGTGCTCTAAACCACTGAGCTACCAGGGTATCCATGTCAGACAAATCCGTTCTCTTCACCGATCCTATATCCCCGTGTTCTAGCAATTTTTGCGATGTATATTCGAATCCCGGCCAGGACAAATCTTTTCTCTTCAAAGCTAAAATACTTAAATTATTCTGGTTTTCTCATACATTAACACTCCAAACAATAATCAAATACATTTTAAAGTTGTTTATTTATTAATCAAAACATGTAATGGGCTGCATAAGCTCAATACAATATATCAATTGAGATAATATCAGTACATAGTTATATTATTTATATCTTGTATTTATATTTACATAGATTTTATTTTCATTTTTAACATTATTATCATCGCTAAGTTCCACAATACACACATCAGTTGTACATTGAATCATTTCATAAAACCAGACCATCAACTATTACTGATAACATATTTTAGGGGAAGCGAAAAGTTTAACCAGTCATGATGTTCTAAGTTATTATTAGTATCAGTTGCACAGCTATTAAAAGAATTTTCAGATTAATATAATTATGCTTATATCAAAGAAATTCTAATCTTTGAACGAAAATTGATTGTAAGAAATTGTGTAACTCATGCACAGGCCGCTAGTTGTCAGTCTCGAGCGTGTTGACGCGGATCCACAAATTTACCCATTACCAAAATTCGCTAAACGCCGCACAATACATTTTAACTTCAGAAAACAAGCCTAGAATGGAAAACAAATCAATTATTTTTACTATAACAAGATACGTAATAAGTTTCAATTTAAGGCAAAGGAGCGCCGGTAAGAGAAAAGAAACTAAAAAAAGTGGGAATAGTTTTTATTTTCAACTGGTCTCGCGCTCCCCTAACTTTTACTCACACCCCCAGGCTGGAAACCGCTGTACTAACCTCAATTAGTTCTGGAGCTGATCCCATCTATGTCCAGCAGAAGGAAAAGATAGATTTGGAAGCCATGAGCAGTTCTTTACTTTATTGATTTTTTTAAAAAATATTTCATAGAAATTTACAAACGTATTAAAAAATACAGCAAGTAAATATTATGAATGTTGTATAATGGCCAGTAAGTAAAGATTAATATACTACCCACTGATAGTACTTAAACAACCCATTTAAGTAAGGTCAAAAGACCATCACCTTTCCGGACTCCTAGGAGGGTTATTTGGAATTGATGAGGTTGCTAGGCTTAAAACTAGTTCGCTTGAGTGGAAATAAAGTATTTCACGAAAGGACTGATATCGGGTTCGGGCCACATCAGCAACAAACGGGACATTGAAGTCATAATGTCTTATGGATGGTTTTATTCATAAGAAAGTAAGAAAAGACAATCCAGCTTTCTTCTTTATCATCTTTTAAGCATCTGGATTCGGAGATGTGAGGGATTGGCCCCGGATGGATGACTGCCGGACAGTGAAGAAAGCCATGGAGGTTAAACCAACGAGAAAAATACAAAGGGGGAAACCGAGAGTGACTTGGAAGAATAACCTCCAAAATATCCGTAAGGAAAAATGGATGGGCGGAAGCCAGGAGAGCAGTCTTTGACAGAGGTAGGTGGGGCGCTTTATGAAAAATCTCTACACCGCAAGGTAGAAGAGATGTCTGAATAAGAAAGAAAGAAAGTAAGAAGGATTGAGGATTTTACGAAGGACTTGATACGAAGGGACTTCTATAGCTGAGTGGAGACCCAAATCTCTACTTCATAAGCCCGATTTATTGATTTGAAAATTCGAATTCCCTGAATTGAAAACACAACTGTTTACTAAGTTAATTAAAATATGTATTGCAGACCTCTTAATGAAAAGCATGAATGGTTATAGAGTTTTTAGATTTATCAGTCCTGATTGTGTTATTATCAATAAATAGTTTACATAACGCTGATAACATAACTCAGCATTAATCAATGGTTCTCAATGCATGTAAATCTCACTGGAGTTAATTTTAAAAGTCAATATAATTTTAAAATATTCCTGCTCAGAAGAGTCAGAAGAACATGCTTTTTGTAATATCATGCGACTGAAATCGCTTAGAGGAAATGAAACATTTTTTTTTTAAAACCATCACATTAGAGGCTCAGGGTAAATTTATTATAAAATACAGTTTAGAATAATTTCCTACCGTCCTTGTTTAATGTATGCAAATCCCTTCCGTCGAAAATGTTTAACTAAAAGCTAAACATATTAATTTCACCAATGAGGTAGGATTAATTTACAATCTACATAGCTTCTAAAAAGCCGTGATAAATTATAAAGGATGGAAGTTATGAGTACTTAAGTAAAAAAAATATTCACAGGATATGCCGCTGGAAATATATTTATTTTATTGCATTTTCCTTCAAGCAGAATATATCAAATAGAATTTGAGTTGAGAAGGATCACATTTACAATTAAATAGATTAGAACTATATTGCAAATGTTTTTAATAGCAAGAATTTCGAAATTTCGACCAGCATCTCATAATGTTCCCTGTGAATACTGGATCGTTTGGGAATATTTTTCAATTTTTTTTTCATTTTTATTGTCCATATATGAAGTTGCTATATATGCTATATACTATATATTTTTAAAAACCGTTATGTTGAGGAAAGCCGAAGAGATAGGAAAATCAAAGACGGATGCATAGGGAATGATAGAAAGCAAGAAAAAAGGCAGATCAATCAGTCAACACTGGCTCCACAACCCAGTATGGGCCTTGGCCGCATCAAGGCGTCGCTTCCACTCATCTCTCTCCTGGGCCAAGGTCCTCCAAGCTCTGGATCCTGCTAAGCTCTGGATGCTGCCTACAATGCTAGCTGCATCCTTCTCGACCTCGTCTGCCCTTCTTAATCGTGGCCGCCCACGTTTCCTTTTTCCGTAAACGTACCAAAATACGTTATGCACGAATGCATGAATGCTCTTATGAGTAGGGTTGTCCTCCATTCTCGCCACATGTCCAGCCCATCTAAGCCTAGCTATTCTTATATACTGAACCATTCTAGCTCCTGATACATCCGATATGTCTCTGCATTCTGCCTGAGTCTAAATTGGTCGCCAACTTTTACTGCTCCAAGCATCTTTCTTAATATTTTTCTTTCGAAGAGCAGTAAACTGTTGGCATCTGCCTGGACAGAGGCCAGGTTTCCGATCCCTAAGTTAAAACAGGCCTGATAATTGTCTTGTAAATTATCACCTTGGCTCTTCTTGATATCAGAAAACTTCTTAAAATTTTTGCCATCCCAAAATAACACTTATTAGCGGTCAAAATTCTTCTTTGAACTTCTGCTCCAGTTGAGTTATCCGCTTTGAACAAAGAGCCAAGGTAGACAAAACTGTCGACACTTTCAAACGTGAGGTGCCAAGCGTGATAGAGGGTATTGATTGCCTTAAAGGGCTAGGAAGCATATATTTGGTCTTTTCCTGATTCACTTGAAGACCCATTCTCCGTCCAGTTTTCTCCAAAGCAAGATATGCTTGCTGTAAATCCCTCTGTGTTCTTCCAACTATATCTATGTCATCCGCGTAGGCCATTATTTGGATGGACTTAGTCAAAATCGTACCAGTGATTTGTAATCCTGAGTCTCTTATGACTTTTCAAGTGCGAAATTGAATAACAGGCACCAGAGTCCATCCCCTTGTCTCGGACCCCTAGTTGCCTTGAATACTTCATACAAGTCATTCTGTATCTTCTTCTTGGTCTGCCTTCTCGACTCCCTCATCAGCAATTCCACAAAGTTTATCAATTCTCGAGGGACATTCATTTTTTCCATACCTTGATACAGTTTCACCCTGAAGATACTGTCAAAGGCATTGCTCAAATCCACAAAAAGGTGGTGGGTCTATAAAGGCAGATAATATACAGAAATAGGGATCCATAGGGATAATCCACATCAATATGGTTGGAGATAGAACACGATTACAGATTACGTTACCTAACCTAGAGATATTCAATAAAGAAATTCCAGTAGGATGTCAATATTGCAATAGTACTCTAGCTATATTCCACAATCTTCAGCTGTGTCCGTTATATAGTAACCAACCAACCAACACAGGCGTTACAACCCAGTACAGGTCTTGGTCGTACCAAGGCGTCGCCTCCACTCTTCTCTGTCCTGTGTCAAGGTCCTTCAAGCTCTGGATACAACAATGCTACTTCATTCCTCCGACCTCGTTTACCCATCTAAGTCGCAGAGACCCACGATTACTTTTCCAGCAACATTCCCAAAGAGTAGTCTCTGCATCTTAGCTTAGCTATTCTTATATGTTGCACCTCATACATCTCTGCATTTGGCCATTATTAAATTGATCACCAGCTTTTATTACTCCACAAATTCTTCTTAATATTTTCCTTTAAATTGTTGACATCTGCCCAAGACTGATATAGACTGATCCATATGTAAAAGCAGACCTAATAATTATTTTGTAAAGCATGACCTTGGCTCTTCTTGATATCCGACGACTTCTTAAAATTTGTGACATCCCAATACAAGCAAATTTAGCAATAGGAATTCTTCTATGAACTTCTGGGCGTGGTTGAGTTATCCACTTTGACCATAGAACCAAGGTAGACTAAACCGTCGACACGTTCAACAGTATTGGCGCAAAACGTGATTGTGGCTTCTGATTGCCTTGAAGGGTTAGCCAACACATGTTAAGTCTTTGTTTGCTTGTTCCTCCACTAACTGAAACTCAATCCCTCCTAATATCTGCCATGCTTTTTCCCTACCCTCATTCCATGGGTATGCTTTTTCAGCTAACAGCTTTTGTAATTTGCATAAATGGTTCAGCAATAAATAACTTTTATAAACTCTTTTATCTATACTATGTAGGCTACAGATCAGATATATAATGTATTTCTTTTAAGTAAGTAAAGGAGAACTTATATAATTTAAAGGTATTATGTTGTGCGTAAACAACCACATATGTTTTAATGGGTCAGATCAATTATAATAATTATTATTTTAAAGGTCCTTCTGCCAGAATAAATCTTTTTTTTAATTATATTCAATTTCATTTCGAAGCGATTGTTGAGTAGTGGAATGTGCTCATCATTATTAAACACCACGCGCATTAGATTCTGTGAGGTAAAGTTTTTGACTTGGGTATTCAAGACCCATATCTGGTACCGCTCAAGCAATAAATATCAACCATGCAAGCCAAGGGTGAAATAAAGACTGATTTTATGCCTTTTAATATTTTTTATTTATGACGTTTTAATCAAAGTTCTATACCTAACGAGCATAACTTGGTTATAGGAAATTAAGAGGTTTGGAAACACAAACAGAATATAAATACATGAGAGTATAACTAGAGTTCAAAGAGATTATAGACAGCATTAGGATGGAGTGTAACCATCTCAAACAGTCAGTCAACATAATAAATACTGAATGCTGTGGGGATGAGCTTGTTCTCAGCCACTTGCTTTCATTTCGATTCACTATCGTAAAGCGAACTCTTTACAACAATTTTTTTGTTCATATATTGAAAACATCAAAGAACAAAATACGGCTGAGATATAGAATTGGGTTCGTATTTGCAAAAGTAATGACGTAATCGATTTTACAGGAAAGGGTTAGTTGTTAACGTTAAGAGTAGGAAATAGAGCCTCGATAATTTTAAATAATTTTAGTTATTAATATTAAATCACTATCTTCAAAAATACTATATACATCATTGGGTATATATACTATATAAATCATTGAGTTTAGTTTTTGTTCCAGAATAATGGCGTCCTTATGGTCAAATGAAAAGCTGTGACCAACCTGTTCATTTTATCCTCGTCACAACTACACGAAAAGGGATTCATTATTTTGTTTTATTTCTATACTATTAGGCTCTATTGTACTATACATTTTCTGTGCATTATTTTTCAGCGACCTACTATTTTATTTGTATGCTTTTAATTATTATTTTACTTAAAAGTAATTTTTTACTTAAAAATTAAAAATTGAGGTAAAAAATCCAAGATTAATGTATATATGATGGGAGCGGAGTGGCTCAGTGGTAGAATGCTGAAGTCCTGGGTTGGAATCCTGCAAGCTGACAGACTTTAATTATTATCTGTTACTGGCCGGAGATGGATCCTATGGGATCTAGGGACCCTCCTTGGACTCGCCCATACTCAATAAATTGGGTAACCAAAATAAGGGGGGAAATCTTACGGTTGAGCGCGAACTAGGACAAATCACCTCCCTACACAACCTTTATCCGAGAAAAGTGCAGCCTCAACCATTTATTGAACCCCAGACCCTTCACAGGCTGAAGTGGAACAGGTTTACATGAGAACAGTTAGGTCTAAGATCTGTTTAATTACAACACATACCTTATCTATGAGATAATTAATTGATTTATAAATAGCTTAATTAATAAATTCCTTTACGCTTTGGAAGACCGGCGAGGCAGCATATTTTTTTTTAGCAAATTACTTTAATTATTACTTTTTTTTAATGAAAAGGTTTATAGAAAATAATACAAAATAAACCATATTTATTTATTCATAATATACTGGAATGTCTTAATGAATATCTTAAATAAACGTGATTCCATTACTGATATATCGTTCGTTAACGAAGAAGGCCTTAATTAAATACCTGCTGAGGGACGTAAAGACCACATCTTCCCGCATCGCTGTTATCTTAAGACCGCCCAAAGATATGGCGCATCCTATAGCAATTCTATGTACTATTTATTCATTCAATGTATTTATTATCTATTCTATTATTATTAAAATTATTAGGATGAAATAATAAATAATTCCATTTTATATCAAGAAATGACTTCTCTAATTTGTAGCATTGAAGGGTTAATGAATCGAACGATATCAACCAAACTACGAGAACGTTTAACGTTAAATATTCCAAGAAAATATATATGCGTACCTAATGATGCTTCTGAATTAGGATTTAACGACGCATTGCATATTTATAAAGCGCTTAGCGAAAAATGTATTCAATTTGAATCACAATTAGACTGAATAATTATACCCGCTTTGGAATAAAATAGATGTGCTTATTCAAAGAATAGTGCAATGATATATTAATTACCTGCCAGTTTACTGAGTTAACAGAGTTTTAGTAAATCACACAAGATGATTAATAATTCTAGTATTGTTGATTCATTTAAGGTCCATTTATGCAGCTATAATTAGGATAGGGATCTTTAATGATTACCTGACACCGCCCAGGCTCAGGATCCCCATTTTACGTCCGTTCCGAAGGAGGGCATAACAAGGAATTTTTACTCCCTTTTAAAAATCCTAGGGCTACCTGCGAGGCTGATTAATAATAAATATTTTATAATGGTGTTCAAACTATTAATAGTGGAAATTTAACTATTTGATAGCTAGAAACATTATAGACACTTCTAGTTTAGGAACTATGACGAACAGATTTCTGATCCCTCGACAAATATTCTAGATGTAATGATATAATGATGGGGTCGAACGCCATAATATTAACTTTTATATAGGATTTGTTTATTTGTTGATTATTTTAACGTCACTTTATGGTACTAAAATTAATGGAAAGATGCTACTCAGGAAATCTTGCATTTTGCTTATCTGTGTAGGGATCTTTAGCGATTACCTACCACCACACAGGCTCATAACCCCTATTTTACGTCCCTTCCGAAGGCTGCAATAATTCTAGTATGATTCATAATAAATATTTGAGTATCATGTTCAAATTATTAACAGTATAAATTTAACTATTTTATATCTTTAAACACTATAGACATTGCTAGTTTAGGAGTTATGTCAGACAGATATCTGATTCCTCGACAAATATACGATTACGAAATAATTATGAACTAAAAGTTTGTTTATATTGACTCTTATACAGGATTTGTGTATTTATTTAATGTTTATAAATCAAAGCGAACGTTACTACTCAGGGAGTCTTGCGTTCTTCTCATCCAGATATAATTAGTATAAGGATCTTTAACGAGCACTTGACAATTTCGGCTCAGAACCGCCCTTGTACACCCCTACTGAAGTACGGCATAAGACTTTTTTACTTCCTTTAAATAAATCGAAAACCACCTGCCGAGCTGCGAAACTGCGGTCTTGGGCATAGAAGATTGTTATTCTAACCACTAAACCACAGGTGACCCCGCTTTTACAGGGTGTTTCACGGCTACCTACAAGCCCCCTTTTCTCCCGGAGTTTATTGATCTCGAAATGAAACTTTTGGTAAATAAAGTTTTTCGGTGTTGAAGTCAACTTCGTAACCTATTCTAGTTCCTCAAACTGTTAATGAAAAGTTTTTATACTTTTATATTAAATGATAATTCGACAAACGTCCGTGACCAGCAAAAGGTTATGTTGAATAATAATAAATATGATCAATATTGTAGCATAGAGATAGAGATGAGGAAAAGACGTCTTAAATTCTATGGCCAAATAATGAGGCTTCCCGATCACAGACTTACAAAAAGAATAGTAAAATACATAGCTTTCCTTGTTAATGGAGGAAAATGAATCCAAAATATTACGAAAGACTTGGAATTTAGGAACCCCCGTTGAGATGATGAGATTTGAGTGTCAAATCCTATAACTTTATGAACATCAAACGCTTGTCACTATTCGGCCTACTGAATGGGACATAAATTATGATTGAATTCGTATCATTATCATTATGATTGAACAGGAAATTGAATTCAGTAACGATTTTCATGTCGAAAACAGTAACAGATCACGTTTTTCAAGATCTTACATCTCCAGAAAAAGAGAAAGAAATGTTGGGTCGTTTTGAATAAAATTTCCGTTCTCAAAAGAAAGATTATTTAGAAAAACAACTTTTTGAAATAATAACATTTTTATTTAAAATATTTTTCCTCATTTCCTTAATATTTAGTTTATTTTAGTTTCTTCACTGCCTTCGATGAAACGGTGTTGTCGTGGAAGAATATAGGTCCCTTCCAATCAACCTTTACGGGTTGTTTTTTTATAAGTTCATGTTTCATTAAGTGAATATCCCTGCAGTACGATGTGGATGCCATGATTTCACCTTAGGGTAGAAAGGATAATTGAATTATTTATGAATTAATTTTTGGATTAATCTGTATTACTAGCTAAAGATTTATCAAGCGAACGGCGAATTGTTCATTTGTTACATCATTCCCGAATGTGGTGTTGTTTCTTTCAGCTCTGGCTGCTGAGTGCACGTCCGTGACCTGCAAAAGGTTATTTTGAATAATAATAAATATGATGAATATTCTAATAGAGAGGTAGACATGAGGAAAAGACTTTTTAAATTCTATGGCCACATAATGAGGCCTCCCGAATGAGGATATGAAACGAATTATACTTACATAAAGAAAAATAGTTATTTATCCATTTCTTTCTAGATTTTTAAATCGTAAAAGAATTTTACATTTTTTTTTTTTACTATTATACTCTTTCCACTTGTCAAGACACAAAACAAAAAACAAAAAAAATTTTTTTTGTGTGTCTTGATAATGCCTGAATAGGCGAAACGTCGAATAGTAAGTGGGTGTATTACTGGATTTGAAACTTGAGGCTTTGCATTGTGGTTTTTCCCAATTTGCAGTATAATAAATAATAGTCTTTCTTTTTGAGTTTTGGCTCTATTTTATTGATTCAATTTAATTCATATACACATGCACTTATATATTATATACGGATAGCTATGATGAAGATAATCTGTTGACTTTAATAATACATTAGTTTTATTATAATATATGATATCTAATTTCAAATATTGTATTTTTTAAATGCTTTTGAAACCAGAAATTATAATTGCCTAAAGTAAAATATAACTGCGAATAGGGTAATTAGGTTTTTCTAACCCTATGTGATTTTAACCATTTTAATTAAAGAATTGAAAACATCAAATTAGGGATATAGTGTAAACAATTTATTCGTTGTTTCTTTTTATTCTTTTGTTGAGCGAGGCGAATATATACAAATTGAATTATTTTTTTTGTAGAATGTATTTATTATATACCAAAAAATCTTCCTTTTTATTGTCTGCAATCAATGTGTTAATGTTGAGAACATTAAGATCGGTGCATCGTACAAATATTAATGTTTAAAATTTGACATTATTTTTTCAATCATTAGTTTGATTAATGGATGATTTTTTGATATCCTTTATTACCCCCCCCCCTCCACTGGTCCATACCAATCAACAAAAAATTAAGGATGTATGAATTGGTTTCATGTAAACGTATTTATCTCATATTAACTTTATATTATACTAAATATTGAGTATTTTAATTAATTTTTTAATTTCACATGTTCAAATATTTATCTTACTGATACTCAATATTGGCATATAGAATAAATGTTTTATTGTTGAGAACAATACAGTCGGTCCATGAAATCTTAGTTCAAACCTAACAAATTTCAAAATCGAAAAAAAAATCCAATGCCACGCCATGTTTTAACTTTTTATTTATTTTCTTTTTAATATTCTGGAAAATAAAAATAATCGTGAGATTCAGTATTAAAAAATTAGTGTAATTATGGGAAACGTGAATAATTCGGTAATCATCTCATCAAGAAACCAACGTTTCAACAAACATATATCATCATTTATGCTTCAAAATTTTAGTTGAAATATATATCATATTTAATGATAATATGATAACCGAAATATACATTTTTCCCATAACTACACTCTTTTTGCCACAATAAAACTCTCGATTATTTTTATTTTTCAGAATATTAAAAAGTAAACGGATGAGAAGTTACTTTGCTAGAAGCGACAACCTGCGGAACTGATACTTATTAACATTATTTAATTACAAAGTATACCTGATTTATTTGATAATTGTTTAATTAATTATTTCCCTTACCGTTAGGAATGCAGACGAGGGAGCAGAGCAGGAGACGTGCGAATACAATGACACTCACCGACATGGTGACATGGCCCACTGACAGGACAGGCACAATGAGCGATCACATGGCACGACGTAGCGGCCGGGGTCCGGAGCGACGCGGAATGCACGCGAGCTAGGAGGAGACTGAGCCTGCGGCGACGCGCGCCCAGCATCGCTCCAATCCGCCCATCCTCCACTCCGTCACTCTGGACCACGGGGATAGGGATTGTATGGGAACTGGGGTGGCGAAATAATAGTGAAAAGTCTTTCAAAGCTTCTATGAGTTAACCTAATAATTCAAGTAATTAACACTAATAATAATACTACTATACTATTATTAAAATTAATAGTACTGAAAAAAACTTACACCAAAGCTGGAAATACACTGACAATATCCTGTATCCTCTGTATTATCAAATATCAAATTCTGTATAACAAGTCCTATACTCAACTTACAGATATAAATCTGTATATATATTTTTTTTTTACCTTACAGGTCTTCCAATTTACGTCCAGAACCAATATTGTATTGTTGAGAGCTTTACAGTGGGTGCACCAAATCTTAGATCAAACCTACTATCAAGTTATGATTAAACAGCTAAAAAGTTAATAAAAAACAAGTTATGAATACGTACTTAATTATATTCGTATGGAAATGGCTGACTTGATAGTTGTTAGAAGAGTGTATATATAAAAAAAAATTGGATTCCCAGTTGCAGTTGAGTACACCATATGAACAGACCAAAACAGTGCATTATTTATTCATTTACGCTCGACATAAGGTCAACTAAAGTACACCTTCCCTAGGAGGTAGATTTTCCTATCATATCATATCAGGGAAGGGTTGATTCGGTTAGCCTATGGGGCAACCGTCCCACCGTCCTAGACTTGGAAAGGCCGATATCTTGACCAAACCCTTATTTATCAGAAGTAACGGAAGAGATACACCCGAAGAGCTTGTTGAAATTCGACATGACGACTGACAACCTGGAACAAGCGAGGATTGAGGGGGAAAGAGTATGAGTTGGTCGAAGAGGAAAAAAAGAAAGCAAGATTGATCTCCTGGCATTAACTATTGTTAAGAGGAAAGGATTGTTAATAATTTCCTGCTCTATTCAGAGAACACTGAAAATAGAATAACCAGCATAGGAATAGGTTTTATCTTTAAGGAGACCTTGGTGAATTCGGTAATCAAAGAATGGGCTGATGCTATCGGCTGATGGCGGTAGATATAGAAGGTGTTCTTAAGACTATGATCATAATAGACGAAATAATAACACATTCGCCACATTGAAGGAAGAACTCGTTGACAGTATTTAGAGATAAATGGATAATGCAAACGAAGAACCGATTATCATCGGTGACATAATTGGAGGGGTTAAAAGAGATTTCCATTTGTGGCGTTTTAGGTATCCAGGAAAAGATGATTGTCGTGTACCACAGATAATGGTGAAAGAGCACTCAAACTATGTGCATGTTATGGATTAATTGTTGATAACAGCAAATTCTCTCCTAATAACACAAAGTTCGTGAAAGAAGAATCAAGTAGAATTGAAAATGCTTTATCTGACTAATTCCTTCTTAAGAAAGATGCAGTGAAAGATTTGACTGTTGTATGAGAAAAAAAAGATTGGAATTTGAAAGCAACCTTTGGATATGGAAGAGAGAGAGGATAATCAGTAGGGCTACAAAAAAATAAAGAGAAAAGTAGGGATAATGTCGCATAAATAATAAGAAACAGGACGAAATCGCTACCTGCTACCAGGAAAAAAATGAATGAATGGGTTGAGATATGAACTATCCATGGCCCCTGGACGACGTAGAAACAAGTTGGTCATTTTTTAAGAATATAAAATGGATGCTACATTTGTTTGAGGAGAGAATAGAATTAGAGCCCAATATAAGAAAACAGCATGGGAGTCAGATGAGATTCACAAATCACATGGGAAAAAGATCATCCTATGGAAAGAATACATTTAACACAAAACGTGGGAGAAATTCTAGTGATAAAGAGGAAAAGAGACAAGACTAAGAAGGAGGATTTCGAAGCCCCAAGAGGATTTTGGATGAAAATTGGAATCGGACTTACACCAAAATCATCATCAAACTAAAACCAAAAGTTATTTCACCACGTACTCAAGGGATTACCTTAATCTATGGCAGTTAGACCTTTCCCTTTGACCTCAATCTCTTCCATTATGTTAATGTATAAATACGAGTAGATGGCAAAAGCTTAAATTGTAAAATCCGCACACAGCGGACTTCATAAAACCTTAAAATACCCAAGGGTAACGCAAAACAAATTTTTTTTGAATATTCAGTTTACAAGTAGTAATTTATAAATAAATTTTCGAAAGTAAAACAAAATATTTCACAAATATAACTAATTATTGAAATTATTTTTATTTGAGGCGAACTTGGACGCATCAAGGAAGACATGGCAGGATATGGCTTGAATGAAGAAGATGTTTTCGACAGGAAGACCTGGAAAAAAATGTACTGCAATTTGAAGAAACAATGAGTTGTTAGAGAAACTTTCAATAATTAAAAAAAAAATAATGGTGTGCTTTTTTTAACTTATTTGCGTTTTATTTAAATTTGTGTTGCTAATGTCTGAAGGAGAAGTTAAAATCAATATTCGATTGCGAATTTTTTGTACGGATCGGTTGATGTTAGTTCATTCAATTTTTTTAAAAAGAAAATGTCACAGGAGACATTTTAATAAACCTTCATAAATAAAAAACCTATTCTAGTGGAAAAAATATCAAGTCGTCAAGAATGTTAGGAAAGCCTCGTCTCGAAATGCGTTCTGTTTGACATGAAAGGGAAAAGTTTAGTTATTAAAAAAAGCGATCAGCCTTTAATATACTTTGCATCTTTTTTCTTTAGATCAGTACAAGATGGAGGAAAAGTACATTGGCTCTCCATCGGAAGGGCCTGGACCGGTGAAGAGCAGTGATCCCTCGGTTCGGGACCAAAGCCATCTCATACAAAGGGATTCCCTCCCCCTCCTTCCACTCCCGATAATTGCCATTGGGTTATCCCTTTACCTACGTCGTTGTATTCTGGTTCCGGATATCTTCTCTTATAGTGTTTATTGATTGAAAGTTATTTTTACTGTGATGGCTATTCCTTGAATTATTAAATACTTATGACTCATGTTTTAATAATTATCATTATTAAATGTTCGTCATACGTGACTAATAAATCACTGCACGGAACTACTAGAGAGAGATCAAACACGCATGGAGTCCCTTCAAATGAGAGAAAGAGGGTCCTGCGAGGAGCAATCTTTTCAGGATCGGGTCTGGCGCCTTACTTCTAGAACCGTGATCCCAGGTCTAACGGGATTCTGCTTACTGGGCCAATCACCCGTAAGGAAATAATACTAGATTCAAAGCACTATTACTGCAAGCCTCGGATGTGGAGGGAATAAACGGTTAAGACACGGCGCGATCAAGGAACTACGTATGGCAACTTGGAATATCAGATCTCCTACAGTGAAGGAAGCGGAGATGGTCGAGGAAATGGAGAAATATCATGTAGATGTTCTTTGTATCAGTGAAACAAGAAACAAGGCAGTGGAGAAATAATACTAGACAAGAACTATACCCTCATATACTCAGGAGTGCCAAGAGGAGACAGAGCTAAGGAAGGAGTGGGTGTAGTCATGAAAGAAAATATTTTCAATAAAGTGGAAGACTGGACTCCCGTCTCGCCAAGAATAATCTCTGTGGTTTTACAGTTATCAGTTGGTTAAGTAACACTGATCCAACTATATGCTCCCACAAAAGATGCAGACATCCTGGATAAAGAACAATTCTATGTTGATCTGGAAAGAACAACGAACAAAAGCTAGGACAGGGGAAGAGGAATTATCATTATGGGTGATCTCACTGTAAGGATTGGCTGGGACTGGAGAGGAGTACATGGTACAACGGGGTTGTATGGGGGAGAAGAAACAAAAAACAGAAACGTATAAAATTCTATATAGATAAAATTCTGTTTAGATCAAAATAAGATTATTGGAAAAACTCTCTTTCCTCACAAAAGAAATCACAAGATAACTCTGCAGAAGAAAGGAATGTCAACAGTGTGATAGACTATTTTATATATAGCCAGAGCATAAGGAGGTACATCACATATGTTAAGGTGATAAGGGGAGCGGAACTAAGCACAGACCACCTTCTCCTAGTAGCAGGCACAATAGCCAATAAAAATAAAGCCAAAAGTCTATCAAAAGATAGATATAGTGGCCCTGCAAGATCCTATGAAGAGAGAGCTATACGCTGAGAAATTGGACCTGGAAATACAAGACATAAACTTGGAAGCCGATATAGATGAAGTATGGGCAAAAATTAAGAGAAAAATTATCGGCACTGCTACAGAGATATGATCAGTTAAAAAGATAATATTAAATACGGCAAGGCAAAGAACAAAATGGAGGGACGAGACAGTATAGCAAGCAATAGCAGAGAAAAAGGAAGCCTGGAAAGAGTATAGACCAATAGGAGCACAGAAAACTGGAATGCATATATCCTAGAAATATCTCCAAAAGGATAGTCAGGGAGTCCAAAAAGACCAAATGAGAGAGTTTTGGCAAGGAACTAGATGAAGACTACAGGGGAAATATTAAAAAATTCTGGAGAAAGGTCAAGGCCATCCGAGGGAAGAAATGCGAATCCATTGGAAATGTGAAAAATGAAGGAGGGGAAATAATAACAGAGGAGAAGGCATTTTGGAAAGATGGACACGACACTTTTCAAACACTTTTACTACTGAGATCTCCCAAATGCAGAATGAATGTGTGAACGAACAAGATCAAGAAGAAGATGAAAATGAAAATGTAATATGGGAAGAGGAAGTTGAAGTAGCCATTGAAAAGATGAAGATAGGGAAGGCTGCTGGAGGAGATAATATTGCCCCAGAGTTCATAAAGTTTGCAGGAAATGAGGTTAGATAGATCCTACAAGCCCTTTTCCAAAAGATATTCCCTGAAAAGCAGATACCGAAAGATTGGTGAAGTCAACATTTTAGTACCAATACACAAGAAGGATTCTGCTAGCGAGTGTGGTAATTATAGGCCAATAGGCCCGTCACCGGTGGTATATAAATTATATACTTCGATTCCAGAAAAGAAGCTGAGGACATTTGTAGAGGAAGATCTCCAGGAAAAGCAAGCAGCATTTCGCCCAGGACGACAAACACATGATCATATTTTTTCCTTACGTATGATCATAGAAAAAACATGGGAGAGAAACAAGAGCCTATACCTTTGCTCGACCTCATATCGGCCTTCGACTCTGTTCCTCGAGAGAAAATTTGGAAGGCATTAATGGCCAAGAAAGTTCCTTATCTTATCTTATCAAGGCGATCAAATCTTGCTACCAAAAACCTAAGGAAATAGTGAGAATTAATGGCACCGAACCCAAGAGCTTTCTCATGGACAAAGGAGTAAAACAAGGAGACAGTCTCAACCCACAACTCTTTATAATCTTCATGGATGAAATCATAAAAATATGTAAAAGAAGAACTGCTGGAACTACAATTGGGCATTGGAATACGCGGACTATACTAGTACAAGTGGTAGTATATGTTGACGATATAGCCCTGATCTCACACATTTCTGAAAATCTGCAGCGGACGATAACCGAAAGGGATGCAGAGCTTGCCAGGAAAGGCATGATCATAAATGTCAATGCAAGTAAAATATTGCAAGTGGGAAGAAATCCTGAAGATATACATATTGTATGCAATGGACAAGAAATGGAAGTCGTAGAGGAATTCACATACCTGGGAACAATGCTTTGCAGAATGGGAAAGTAGAACAAGAGATTTCGAATAGGATTAAAAAAAACAAATAATGTTTACTACCAGATTTGCAACACTATTGTAGGCAAAATAGAAGTAGGAAAGGACGTGAAACTCCATATATTCAAAAGTGTATATTTGCCAGTTCTCTTGTATGGGGCTGAGAGTTGGATACTCCTGGATAAAGTCTGGAGCCGTTTAACAGCTGCCGAAATGAAAGTTCTCAGACGAGTAACTTCCAAGACAAGAAGAGATAGGATCCAGAACGATACTATTAGAGAGGAGCTACGCATTGCCTCCCTGAAAGAAATCCTGGAGAAGCGTCAGCTCAAATGGTTTGGGCACATCCACAGAATGAGTCAAGACAGGGATTCAAGAAAGTTAATGGAAGCCTAACCCGTGGGATCTAGACCTAGAGGGAGTCCAAGACGTACTCCAACTACATTTCCAAGTTGGGACAAGCAAGAAGGAAGAACATGCAGGATCTGAGGATTATGGTAAGAGTTAGAGACAGATGGAGATCCTGGGTTGATGCAGCACCTCGACGCTGAAGAGGAAGATAAAATAGAAGAAGAAGATTGCTGGATATGATGAAGAGCAACACTTGGCTTCTTTAATGTGGTATAGTTTATTCAATTCTTCGAAAAGTTATTGATATTTTCTTATCTTCTCTCCAATCACTTAACAAATATCCATCTTATCACCATTAAGAACTCCTATTTCAACTATCATCATACTTTATCATTATCATACATATTTTTCGTTTATCTTATAACCATAATATCCGGTTTATTGTTCAGAACTATATTATCTGTGACTTTAAGCTGATCAAGAAAGATCTATCTGAGAGAATAGGCTGCGGTGAATAGCGTTGCAAGACTTTGAAGTCACACTTAAGTAACTTTTGCCAAGTAATGACGCCTACACTGAATATTCCTTTCCCGCAAGCATTGTTCAGGTAGATGTTGGTTACCATTACTTTTTCCTGTATCGCAAATATAAAATCTTCTGTTTCCGGAAAAGATTTTCTTTTTCTTGATCAGTTGCACTAACTGACTAATTCCTGTCAACGTCAGGAAACAGTAAAATTCAGCTGTTTATAGTGCAATACACTATACAATACACGTGTAATAATAAAACAATACAATGAAGTCGCCCATTCAAGCCAATCTTAAATTCGATAATGCTGATTGAATTCGCAAAGCAGTGATGTGCCACCTTGATCAATGCTGCGTTGCCAGATTGAGAGTTTGCGTTTTTATTCAAGCTCTGCATCAGGGAATAAGCCTGGGTTGCTGCAAAAGGGGTGAAAATCATCAGAGTAGGTTGGAGAAATCACTTTTTGCTCTGATTTGTTGTTCACGAGAGTGTTATTTACTTCAACAAATGTGATTTTTGTGAACAGTAATTTTTTAGGTTCGAGCACCACGGCCAAGACTGATTGTTTGTCGAAAACTAACGAACCATTAAGAGAAATATAATATTTTGCTAATTTTGAGGCGACCTGGTTTCGGATAAAAATACCGGATTTTCGTTGGTATAGGCGTTTTAAAAGTATTTTTTGATTCCTCGATTTATCAGAGAATGTGATCATTTACTTTTTTTATATGTTGTTATATGGATTGGATCTATGTGTGTGGCAGTAACTATTTCTTAATTTTTTATTATTGTTTAATGCTTTGAGTATAAAAAGGTCAAAATGAAGGCTACTAAAGATTTTTAATTTCATGAGAAAGGACAGGGTTATAAGAAATAGATCTATATTAGGAGCCTGTGGTATGGGGCTTATGAGAATTATGATAGAAGAATGTATTATGAGTTTATGAGAGGAGAATGTGATTAGTAGAATCATTACTCAATTTTTCGATAAATAGTAAGGAAAATGTAACATACATACATTTTATATATTTTCCTATAATCCAAAATGAACTATGTATATGTAAATTAAAATATTGCTTATATATTGCAACTCCCCAGTTCCAGGTGCAAAAGGTGACAAATCAAATTGAGATTATCTTTAGAAAATTCATCATCTTTCCTCAATTAATCTGGAAGCCTGTGAGGCACAAGGTGATACGGACGGAAGCCTTACAAAGTAGGGGATATCTTCAGGATTGAATTGAATCTCGCCCCTTCGATGGTAATACTTGAGATTGAGAATTGGAGGACTAGGGTTTCGACTCTACAGGAGTAATGAAGTCTGCGCTGAAATTTTCCACTTCAGCACAAAAGAGAATAATTAATATAGTAAGATATATTTAATTTATGTAAAATTATGTCAGTATGAATAAGTATTATAAAATGTATTTAGCGTTTAAACATTCACTGTTTGGTTATTCATTTAACGTCGCTTTAAGCTGCTATGGCTAATCGGACGATGCTCTAGTGTAAGTCCTAAATTATGCTTATCCAGGTATAAGTAGGATAGGGATCCCAATTTACGTCCGTTCCTAAACAAGGAATTTTTACTTCCTTTAAAAAATCCTAGGGCCACCAGAAATTCTAAATTTTTCCTATCCTAAACTTTATACATGAATTAAGATAAACATGATATTTATAAATTATACAAGCTAACTAGCTTTTGCCTACGGCTTCGCTGGCGTGGAATTTGGTCTACCATATAAAGTTTCGTGACAGATCATTTTAAATAAAACCCTTGGAGGTGGAATCGTCCAAATTCCTTTCTTAGTGCTCATTTAAGCTATACAAAGAACTCTGTGAATTTCAAGATGCTAAGTTCAGTGATTTCTGCTGTGCGTTGACCGCTGAGTGTGTTAATCATAAACTTCGCCTATGTGGTGTGTTGATAAAAATTAGCCTATGTCCTCCCCCAGGCTTGAGATTATCCATATAAAATTTCATCACAGATGGATCAACACAGCCGTGAATTCTGGTAATGCTGCAGGCGCTGCAGCGTTGTTTTGTAGAGGTGTCTCAGTAGCGGTGCACCATAGAGCAACGTAGGTCTTATGATGGACTTTTTTCTACTTATGATAGTAATTTCAACCTCGTAAATTTGTAATTTCAACCTCAGTGAGAGCTGCGGCGACAAGAGAAGATGGCATAGCCTGTGGGATTTCTGTTGTGCCAACTTCAATCTTGCCTGAACGCGCTTTGAGAAGGTGAGATGTCTATCAAAGTTGACGCCAAGGTAGAGGATTGAATTGGATAATTTTCTATCCTCGTAGTCCACGGTAAAAGTCTTCGGTTTCCTACTCACACTCTGAAATGACATCATGATGGCATCCGTCTTAGATGGTTTCACCCTGATCCCAATCAGTTTCAGCTCGTTCACTATGGTTTCAGTCGCCATTTGTGCCTTGTTAAGGGCATGCGGGGTGCTGATGCTGGTAGCGTAAATCCCAATATCATCCACATTTGCTGCTACCATTGCTCCTGGGTGCTTCATTGCGACCACGGGTGCTGTGAAAATCACAAACATCAGTGACCCCATTACAGAGCCGTGAGGTACTCCACAGGAGTTGGTGCAAGAAGTCGAATAACTGTTACCGACTCGTACGACGAATGATCATCCGCTGAGATAGCTTTGGATCAGACGACATTGAGTGGCGGGGAAGCTAAACTCTTCTAAGCGTCGGAATAACAACTCATGAGACACACAGTCAACGGCCTGGGTGCAGTCCAGTGAAATGAAGGCTGTAGCTCTGTTCATCTGCATGTGCTCTATGGTGTGCGCCTGCAGCTTAGCCAGGTGGTGGTCACAGGCAACTCCTCTCAGAACTATGTTACTTGATTTGTTTCGTTGATTTGTTCAGCGAAAATATGTAGATATTGCGAGTAAGGAACACGTGAGTATGCATATAAACTTTGCCCCCCTTTTTCAATTCAGGAATAGAATTTCGGAAAATCCTTTCTTATCGGATGGCTACGTCATACAAAGAAAACACCCTCCAAGTTTCAGGTCTCAACGATCAGCGGTTTAGGCTGTGCGTTGATCCCTCAGTCATTCAGGACTGAACTGCTGAAAATGAATTCAGTTTAAAGGCCAATTCTTCATTCTGTTCAATTACCCCAGTGTATCATACATCACGTAGGGGAACATGGGGTACAGTGAAACATGGGGCACAGTTTCCCTCAAAATATTTGAATTTGACCAGTGGCCCTCCTAGTGAGTAAATTATGAGTAATCTACCTCCTGTTGATTTAGTTTCAAACTGGCTGCCACTGTATAGAGTCACGTTAGATCAGAGTGTTTGTTTTTCCTGGTAGAAAGTAAATTTTTGACGTTTCGTAATAATCGATATTGCATAATTTTACTTGGGTTTACGGGGTATTGTGCTATATTTTTGAAAACAACATTGTCTGCAGTATAGACACAGGTAAGTAACATTAACGTTCATCAGTTAGTTTTTGTGCGAAAACGTGGTTTTTGTCATTCTGGCATGTGGGGCACATTGAAACATGAATCATTGGGGCACAGTGAAACGCTTCACTCTCATTTAAAAATGTATTATTTTTGCAAATTTCTATTTTTTAAGTTTTAATTTTAACACGTTAAAGTATATTCATGTCCTTGCTAAGACCTTTGATGCTAAATATCTTTTTTTTCTGAAGAAGTGAAAAATGTTTCGTAATTACAAAAGAACTACAAACATTGCTTCATTTTCTGAAGATTCGATGAAAGAAGCTGTCACACTTGTCCAGAGCGGAATGAGTATTCTTCCAGCTGCTGAAATGAAAGGTGTGAAGTATCCAACTATTTTCATATATGTACGTAAGTCAAAAATGCATGATGGTGAACAGGGAGAACTGAAGTTTAGACACAATTATGAATGCAGAAAAGTGTTTTCTGTTGAACTGGAGATGTTAGCAGATTACATTTTACAATGTTCAAAAATTTTCTATGGTCTTTCTACTGAACAGGAAGGAAACACTGGAAGTTAAGAGGACACTTTTTCAAAGAGAAAACGGCATGTTTCGGATTCTAGCAGTGCAACGCCGAGGCTATTATCCTGAACGATTCTTACAATGATGAAGAAACGCGTCAAGAACTATTGTCATCATTAAAGCCAGATGACTTTGAGGATCTGGACAGGGATCCAAAAGCAGATGAATATGTCGGTGCAATTTAAAACCTCCGGCAGGAAGAAATATTATGTTGGTGTTGTAACCAAAGAAAACCTGCCAACGGCCATTCCCATCCGATCAGCGAAGTTAAGCAGCTTTGGGCGTGGTTAGAACTTGGATGGATGACCGGTTGGGAAAAACAGGCGTTAACCATCTGGGAAAAAACGCGTGCTGTTGGCATCAAACTTACCAATTAACCAAATAATACATAGCTGGCTGTATGGATGGAAGTATCATTTCAAGTAAGTAAATTATAATTTCATAGAGATATTTTATTTTTTTTAAGCAAACTAAAATTGAAGAAAATATATAATCAGCGAAGTACAACAATGAGAATGGTAACTGTTAGATAATAAAAAGCAATTTTTTAAACACTATATTATAATAAAATCCTAAAATTAAATTAATGTTCAAAGAACTTCGTTCTAGTGTATTCATCGCAAAAATTGCGAGAAGACGAGGACATGGGATCGGATAAGAGAAAAGATTTGTCCTCTGCCGGCAGGCGGCCTTGGTGGCTCAATTGGTAGAGCGCTATCACGGAAAGACAAAGGTTCCGGGTTCGAATCCCGGCCGAGGGCCTATATTTTCTCTTTAAAAATAAAAATATTTTTAAAAAACTCAAAAATTGACCAATAATTATAAAAAATTATATAGAATATTATTAGTCAGGCTGTAGATAGTAACAAGACAGTTTAAAATAGTTAATAGGAGAAACAACAGCCAATGAAAAGAGTAATGAAAAGGATGTTATTTGTAGCTTCTATTGATTTATTTGTGTATCACATAAAAACCAGTGCTATATAAGCTATAATTAATAATTGAAAACATTATCTTGGCAGAATATCAGCAGAAAATCGCGAAGATCGTTTCTTGTAATTGTGAATGTATTGTGAGACTAGGAATCTTATAGGTCCTTTGGCACGCTAATTCCGTTAGCAAATATAGACTTTGTAGAATTAAATTTGACTGGCAATGCGGTGGGAACAAAATGGTGACTATGTCATGTCACTAATTAGTGTCACTAAATATAATTGAAGCATCTGTATCATCAAAACTGTAAATGGTGGCAATCTTAGAGTTGTCATCATCAAAGGAACGGTATAATCCTCACTTTCCTATATAGCTCCACAGCTTAGAGACAACACAGAGCACGGACTAAGCTCGTAGAAATTATAACTCTGATCCTTCAAGTAATTAACTCCTGACTTCTACAATTAACTTAAATTATATGAACTATTGATTCTGAGGCGTTTGTTTCAACGGTACAAAACAATATTTGGTATTTTACTTTTGAACATACAATTAAAATTCCTTCATATCATGACGATGAAAGGTTTACTTTAATGTATTCAACATCACATTCCTCACCATCGTTTTGTGTGTGGCAGATTTGTTAACTTGTTCAGATCCACTTATCGAAAATTGTTTTATTTATTTTTTAATATTTATGTTTTAATATTATTTAGGCTTAAGAAAAGACCCGCTTATGACAACAGATGATTCATACGTTTCATGGCACTCGTTAGAACATTAGAAGCCACATTTCAGTTTTCAGGCTCATCGCTCGGATGTCAAAAATTGAACAACAAAAATTTGTATGTAACATTTCGATTTTTATAATTTACAACAATAAATACAGTAATCATGTTGGTCATATTTTATAGATTAATCTCCTATAACAGAGCTTAACTCCAGCATTTACTACCAATTTATAAGCATGAATGATAGGTATGACTGTCTCAGGAGCAGAAATCAATACACAAAAATAAAATAAGTGCCTTTATAAGATTTACTTACAGTGTTTGGATTACACTTAAATGACTTTAAGCTTACTATTACTGTAAATAGAAACGCAAACTAATATGGTACAATGGTTACATCTATTCCTAACCAAATCTATTTATGCTTCTCATGGTTCCGTAGAGTATACTAACTAATGCCTTATTAAAAAATTGAATTAAAAAAGAGAATCAAAGAATAACGAGAAGGGCCCTAGGTAAGATAACATTTTACATAAATATCGGAATATTTATGTTAAAATTTGAATATTGAGAATCGATATTGTTTTAGTAATAAGTTCTCCTCATCTCCATCTCACTATAATATAGATTCGACTCCAAAAAAATAAAGTTTCATACATAAATGGAACATCACTGAACAAATTACATCAATTAATCTACAATTTATTTTTATTAATAGTTATTATGATGGTAATGGACAAAAGTCATGCTTAGAATTCTGAAATATTGTATTGGTATATTGTAAACATATACCTCAAAACACATTAAGATTATTTGTTTAAGTTTGACACACTTCACAGCTTGAGGATTAGGGTCCAAAGTAATCAAAGCAATAGAATAAATCAGTGGAATTCAAGCCATCATTTCAACCTCACAAAATTATAGTTCGGCTACTTTCATCGAACTAATTGTTGAGTATGGAGATTGTTTGTACTGGTAAGTGCTATTTTTCCGAAATAAAAAAATCTTCTGATAATCAAACTATATGAGTTGAGTTGACTCAATGAGTCAAAATGAATCTAATGATCACCCAACGAATTTATTTTAATCATTTCGTTACCTGAATAGGAGTTCGACACCATCAATATGAGATTGGTTCCCTAAAATTTCATCTCATTGGATAGCGCGTCGTCCATGATCCACCTCAGTCAATGGCTTTTTAATCGCTATCAGGCCTTGAAAGGAGGATACTCAGATGGATACCCTGCCGGAAGTCAATAATACTCTCTTATGCTCTAGTACAAGCTGGATAGCATATGGTCCTTTATTTTTAAAGGGAATTTATGTGGTAGTAGCAATACGTGAACGTTGTTTCTGTTTTATTTCCTATTGGTTATCGAAAAATCACCTCAAAAGCAGAAAGACTCACAGAGTCTTTCTCTCTCAGACTCACACAAACTTTTTACTTATTTATAAACACTCTTCCTTGCCTTATGGCAACACGGACGGGTTTTGACAATATTATTTATTAAAAAATATTAATATCACATAATAATTGTAAGTATTGTCTATAATATTCTCACTCTAATGTTCAATGTTTTTCACTGTCTCCTACTGATCAATTCCATGGGTTCTTCTTCCGATATTGAAAAGTGTTGTCCCCATATCCGCTTTCCACTCATACACAAACTCTTTGAAGTACGGGTAATTTTCTTGGGGCATTAGCTGATGGAATTCATTATCGTAGAGTACGTAAAGTCCGGTTCCCTTTAGTAATTTAGATCTTTGTGACTCAAAGGCAGTGCAGCTTGTGACAATGCGCTCAGCAGACTCCGAAACGCCGCAGCTAGGACATACCAGGTCTGCAAGTTTAAAATGTCGTTTTAATTCCAATAGAATGCGCTCTTAGCCTATTGAAGGATTTGCTTATCTCTAAACGCTATTTTGTTTGTTAGTCATTTGTTTACAAAAGTCAGTTGTTTTTAAGTCGTTTACGTGGACGTATCATACCTTTCTTTGGTGTTAAAAATGTCTAATTTTAAGCCAAATAAAGAGCATTTGCGGCATGTCATGATTTTCTTATTCAATCAAAAGAAAAAGGCATCTGAATGTCATCGAATTCTTGTTGAGACTTATGGCGATCTTGCTCCAACCGTCAAGACATGTGAACGTTGGTTTCAAAGTTTCAAACGTGGTGATTTTGATGTTACTGATAAAAAACGAGAAAATCGACCAAAAAAGTTTGAGGACGTCGAATTGCAATCTTTATTAGACGAAGACAATACCCAAACCCAACAAATGATGGCAGAACAGTTGAATGTCACTAGACAAGCCATTTCCGATCGCCTGAGAGCTATGGGAAAAATTCAAAAGGTTGGAAAATGGGTTCCACATGAATTGGACGAACGACAGATGGAAAAACGAAAAATTGTGTGCGAAATGCTGCTTTTACGCCACGAAAGAAAGGGTTTTTTGCATCGAGTTGTAACTGGCGATGAAAAATGGATTTATTTTCAGAATCCCAAAAGAATAAAATCATGGGTAACGCCAGGACAACCATCCACATCGAGTGCAAGACCGGATCGTTTTGGGAAGAAGACAATGCTGTGTGTGTGGTGGGATCAGAAGGGAGTAGTCTACTACGAGCTTCTCAAACCCGGCGAAACAGTCAATACCGACCGCTACCGACAACAAATGATCAATTTGAGTCACGCATTGATCGAAAAACGCCCAGAATGGGCTCACAGGCACGCCAAAGTCATTCTTCAGCATGATAACACTCCTGCACATTCAGCCAGATTGACTAAGGAAACGATTTCTTCGCTTGGTTGGGAACTCCTACCCCACCCGCCGTATTCATCTGACCTGGCGCCTTCTGATTATCACCTATTCTCATCGATGGGACACTCATTGGCTGAGCAACACTTTAACAATTTGGAGGATGTAAGAAAATGGCTCGATGAATGGATTTCAAATAAAGATGAAGCATTCTTTTGGAATGGTATCCATAAATTGCCCGAGAGATGGACAAAATGTGTAGAAAGCGAGGGCCAGTACTTTGAATAAAATATATTATACTTTTTTTTGTAAATTAAATTATATTTTAAGAAATAAACGACATTTTAAACTTGCAGACCTGGTAAAGAGTCAATATCCTTTCCGTAGTAATGAAATTGGCCCGAAAGCCTCCATGCCCTCTGAGGAATTGCGAAATCCAGTAGTCGGGAGAATCCGATGGGAGACTCATCAACGGTATCTTCTCGTATTATCCCTTTCCATTTTCTGGGGTTCTCGGCTATTTTGGTCCGAATATTGTTCGGTAGACCTGATGAGCCTTTCTTTTTTAGGTTAAATTTGTATAAATCTTCACGCATGAGAAGTTCGATTGGGAACAGCTCCTGCTAATACATGAACCGCCTCATCAGACTCCTATACGCTCTTGTGACTCGCAGAAGAGCCGTCCGCTGAATCGTCGCCAACCGTCACTTCTGCCGACATGAAAGATTTTTGACCCACGCAGGGATGCGTACCGCAGAATGCCTTTATAAATCCTCTACTAAACCTAATTCCAAGGTAGGTGACTGATTCACTTGGTGGTATTCTTGTGCTGCGAACATCAAGAGGTCTGACAATAGGGTGTCCCCTATCGGTGTTTCCTTTCAGTAGAATCGCCTGAGTCATAGCAGCTGCCATCAGCTTTTTTATCTCACACCACCGTCCTACCAGACTGGCGCACCGCTCACAATCTGCTTTAATTCCGGCTCTGCTGTAAGACACCACTACAACTGAAAGATCATCTACGTCCACTTCCTCAAGCTCTCCCATCAGTTCATTCAATAACAGCTTCCGTAGGGCCTGGCCTAGGTAATTTACAGAATCCCCCTCCCTTAAGGGGTTCTCGTGGATCTCTGTTCCAGAGACGTTTCAGACTCCTTATCGGATTCTGTGGCAATGTGTCTGTCAGTAACGTTTGTACGTAAGTTTGGGTGTCCAGCAAGTGAGTCATGAAATTTTGCAGTTTTTCTTGATAGAGTCAGTCAAAAATGATATACCCATGTCTTAGTGTAATTATGAATTAGTTATGTAGAAGGGAAAATGAATATTATATCGAAATATTTGAATTATCTGTAACAGAGATTTTTTTTAATAGTCCCATACTTGCGGGGCATAAGTCCAAATCGGTTCATGCTGCATGTTGGGTATAATAATTTTCATAATTAATCATACTTTTTTTTATGTCAAAGTATTTGTCTTTGCAGTGAAAATCGCTAGTTCAACCATTTCTTCAAATTAGTGAAATTAGGCATTTATTTAGTCTTCTGTTCGTTGTAAGACCCAAGTATTTTGTCTATACTTGTTTGAGCAAAGGGGAACTGTAATGTGTTAGTAGGAGGCAGTCTGAATTAAGTAGAAATGTTAATTTTTAAACGCCATCTATCAAGCCAATTTTGCAATTAATTTAAATTTGACTGTACGTTCTGAGAAGCTACGTTCGGGTTAGTACTGTTAGAAAGTAAACGTGTCGTCCGTATAGATTACAAGTAGTGTTTCTTACGATCTGTGGAATATCGTACACGTAACTAAAGTACAAAAATGGGCAGAGATAAAATGGAAATCAAATAAATTATAAAATAATTAAATGAACATCTAACAAACTACTCTAAAGTAATGAAAAGTAGACAAATACTCTATATAATTTCATCCTATAATAATTATCTCCAAGGACGTACGGCATTCGATGAAAAAACATTACGTTCCTCTGTTGACTATGATGTAGGGCCCGGATTTATATGCAATAAAAACCATCAAAATATGCCATAAAAAGTTCCAAAATATGCAGTAAAAAGTATGATAACATGCAATATAAAATGCTAACGAAGTGTGAAAAATAGGTAATAAAGATAAAATATTGGTCCACAAATACACAAAAAAAATAAAACATTTTTATTTACATTAAATAACAATATTTACAATTTACATTTTTCATATTTCCAGTTTTTAAAACTTAAATAACTAATTAGTTTAAATACAGGAGAAATGTTTCAATTTTTCTCAGTTCTATCATTAGAAGGACCAACACCTTTAGAATTTTGACCACAGGTATTGTAATTGACTATCGTGTGCATCTTGAAATTATTTTCAGAAAAACTTAATCTTATATCGGTCAACAAACATTTGCATACGAAAAATGACCTCTCTACATCTACCAATGTTAATGGGGCATTCTTAAATTTTGACAAAACTATTGGGTCAATTATGTAATCAATCATTAGTGATTCGTCACCATTTAATATTTTGTTAATGTTAGCTAGAATTTCTAAGCCAGAGTTTTTTGTTAATACTTCTTTCAATTTATTTCGCAAAGTAAAGCCCACTTCACCTGGTATGGCATTAACTTTTGTTCTGAGTATTTCAACTAATATAATGATGTTTCGTAAAGACATCAACTCATGTTATTAATATACCGAATCAGAAAAAATAAGTAATTGCATTTAAATCCGGGCCCTAATTATGAGTTACTTAACATTCTTTGAAAAAAACTAGTAGTAGTCATCAAGTCAGTTCGGCTGATTAATCGGATAAGAATTGGCTGGACGTATTGAATATCGAACGCCACAGCTGAGGGGATAAAGGACAACTGTCCCGAGGCAATCAACGAGGACCGGATTTCGTTTAATCTCGAGCAGACCTAATTAGCATTCCAATTATCGGGCTTTTTAAGAAGCATTTGGCAGGGACAGCGCCATCGGCAAGTCAAGATTTCAGGGGTCAGATGTCACCCAAGGAAGCAGGCGACAGATCTCAGAACTCCTGACAACTCCTCTTTATGGTCCATGGTTAGGGAAGATTGAAAGGGGTGGTGTTGAATTTTTAGTTAGCAGCCTTAATACTTATCAATAGGTAAGAAGGATTGCTTGATAAATTAGTTATAGCATTAGTTTAGTCAGTTAATTAGTTATATCAGAGAAATATTAATATAATTATGCCATTTTAATCACTACAGGAAGTCGAATTAAATTGATTCAATTTTGAAAATAAATTTTCTCTTTTCGTAATAATACTTGGGTGATTTGTAGAATTTTTTTTGCAAAAACAAAATCTTTACCTCTACGATCCATGAACATTCCTGGATTCAGAACGTGGCAGATACTCTAATGTTTCTAGTACAACTTTTGAGCAGGGAGGTAATTTGTCTCAAAGGGGGATCACACTCAACCGCCAAGTTTTCCCCTCATTTTTAGAACCCACTTTATAGAGGCTGCGTGAGCCCCAGAAGTTCCCCAAGGAATCTTCGTGATTTAAAAGTTTAAATATAGTACATAATCTGCCACAGCCGGACTGTAATCCGGAACCTTCGACCCAATTCAGCGAATGAGCTACACCGCTTCCGATTTGCAGAAAAAATACAGATGCATTTAATAAACTAATTAATTAAATTTTTTATAAAGATATAAAAATAACTAATTAATTGCTTTATAACTTTTTATAAAGTCGAACAAATTATAAAACGAGAACCCTTTTATTCTTCTTTAATTTTTACTAGCAAATTGGAAGCCTTCTTGTTCATTAAGCATACATTATCGGTCGGTTCATATGTAACTTAATAGTCGGTTAATACGTAACTTACAGAAGAAGATTTTGTTTTGGACATATGATATGGATGGCAGGATGCTATTAATCCTTATTTATTTTTGTGATATGGAAACTGTGAATAGATAAATAACAGTTCCGCTAAATTACTGCTAATAATTCTTAGATAGTCTTTGAAATATTAGTGAGAATAGAATAATGTTTGGTTCTGCCTTTGCTCCACACCGAATTTAAAGTTCTAAGCTGTTTTTAGGAGCGTAGGCAAGAGGTCGGGTAAAATAAAGAAAATGCATATTTCATAAACCATTTAAATGTAGAAATTGAAAACAAATAGACACTGAAAGAGGGTTGTAGTTTAGAAAATCAAAATCGGTTATTGCGAAAAACACACCTACACCGCAGAGTATGATTCTTGATTCTCAAAAGCAAGGCGAAGAAGAAATATTGTGTTTGTCCAAACTAATTAATTTCTAAGCCTTTATTAACTGTTTCATATTCTTCAAAATGAATAAAGAAAATATATATCATGAGAAAAATAAGGTGGAGTTATGTGAAGATGAATGGGGTCGAGCATAGGATACTAATAAAATACTAATATATAATAAATAAAATACTAATCCGAAAATAAGCTGATGAAATTTTCGGAGTTATTTCACTTTTTGGCCTGTATCTCCTAATCGGGGCGTTTTAGGGAAAACACATAAACAACCGTTTTCAAAGAAGATAATATTTGCTACAATTTGAGACCAAATGTAGCTCTGGAAGATCTAACACATCCTGAGTTAAGTTCCAATCATATAAGAATTAACCGGAATCTTAGCTTTATCTAATATATAAAATTGTCGTGTCACAGTGTTAGTAACAAAACTCCTCCGAAACGACTTGGTCGATTCTTATGAAATTTTATCTTTATATTCAGTTGGTCTGAGAATAGGATGTGAACTATTTTCATACCCCTAAGTGATATGTTTCGGCCATTATTATTGATTATGCGTCGATCAATGCCTTATTCACGCACAATGGTAACAAAAAAAAAAAGTAAAAACCTTAAAAATAAAAAATAAAATAAATAAAATAAAAAAAAAGCGTGGGGTGCTTGAGGTTAATGTTGTAAATATTTTATTAACTGATATTCGTAAAATTAGAGTCAATATGAAAATATTTTTAAGAGTACTCCACGCTTATTTACAATATTTTTTTTTGTAAAAACAATACTCTGTGCTTACTTTGAACTTCATGAAAATTATTTTCTACTTTTTAGTTGTTTTTTTCCCTACCATAGCATGTTTTTTGTTAAACCATTATTTATCAAAAATAATGAAACAATGCTTATGAATCCCCTTGGGTGAACCGCTCCTATTGTCACGTAGCGGTGTACCTTAGGAGAAACCACACAGTCAAATTTCATCTCAAGTCCAGGGCGTTTATGGCTTTACCAGCTTCTACTGCAAGGGCAATAAAGGTGTGGATGTGACTAGCATGATCAGCCATTCTACGTTAGTAGTCAACTCTAGGCACGGCATATTAGTTAAACATGTTGTATGTATAATGTCATTTTTATTGTTAAATAATACACATAATAATTTTACATATGTATTTGTTTCATTACTGCACACCTCAAATTCAACCTTATACTTTTAGTTATATGTTACAGGATAATAGTAGTCTTTGCACTATGAATGAAAGATTATCGGAGAGGATTTAGAGGAAATATTTTTCAGCCCCTGAAACAATGTTATATGGATTTCGGATAATGATCGGAGATCGGTATAGATATCTCTACTTATTGGGGAGTGGAGTAGCTCAGTGGTAGAGCACTGAGTTGCCATGCCGGAAATCCTGGTTCAAATCCCGCTGCGGGCAAGACCTTTATTTAGTCTGTTTGCAGCCGGTAATGGATCATATAGGATGTAGGACCCTCCTGGGGCTCACCCAGCCACTATAAAATATTATAAAAATAGGGTACCCAAAATAAGGGGGGGAGGAATCTGGCGGTTGAGTGTGACCTAGGACAAGTCATCTCCTTGCAGAACCGTTGTCCAAGAAACAGTACAGTCTTTATCATGTATTGAGCCCCAGACTCGTTCACGGGTTGTAGTGGTACAGGCATCTCTATTTATTCTATAAAGATTTCTGCGACGCAATGCCCTTCCGTTTTGCTTAATTTTCCACAAGAACCTTGATTTCTTTTACTTTTTTTTCCATATTGTCAAGGCAGTCTTTATCTATTATTTTTATTTTTTCTGCTTCTTCTCTCATTTGTTTTACATACCCTCCTACACTCTTGTATTCACGGATTTTGTCAAAGACGGATTATTGTTTAGTCTCTTTTGGTCCATTCTTATCTTGTCTTTATTATTTGAAAATATAATTATTTACTGATAAACTAAGTAAATACAAGTTTATAATATTTTTAAAATAGATATTTATCAGGATAAATAGGATTGCCGGAATCTCTTTTCCTGCACCAGGTGCATTTTAAAAGAATGATGAGGAGGAGGAGGGTTTATGGAATTCTCATGAATGACAGGAGTAGGACTCTAGTGATGGGACTCACTAGTTCTTACAGATTTAAAGTTAGTTTGTTTATCAGACCAAATTGAGTGTTTGTACATGTGTTTGCCAGTGCTGAAGTCGGTCTGTAGGTACTAGGATGTTTAATATTGGGTTAGTACAGTACTGAAGGCTATCAAAGAATTTGATATGCCTCCGTGTTATGAAGTCAGTTACAGTCGGTAGTCCAAGTGTATCGTGTGTTATTAGGTCGACTGAAAAGTTCATAGGCTGTCATATAATTGGTGTTACTAAAATTAAATCTATATCATTTTTAGTTAGTAATAACCTTCAAAGAATGCGGGTATAAATTTGATAGCTGGCGGCCAATTGGTTCATGAGATATAGCATTGTGATTGAAGCAACATTTTTTAATGTAAAAAAAATAATAAAAATGAATTTCGTGTACCAATGAAGCTTTGCTATGAAAATAATACTGTTGAAGTCGGTTGTTTGGCTTGACAAACAATATTCGGAGTCGCCACAGCGAAAATGAACCGTTAAAAAGTGGTTCATTAAATTTAAACTAGGCAAAATGACCACCGAAGACGATATACACAATGGACGCTAATCAAGGCTTTAACTGACAAAAACATAAAAAAAGTTCACAAAATAATTATGGATGACCGTAAATGCAAGTTGATCGAGATAGCTGAGACTCTGGAGATAACAAAAGAGCGTTTTGAAGATATTATGCAAGAATATTTTGACATGCTAAAGATGTATGTAGAGTGGCTGTCGCACGAGCTCACAATCGAGCATAAGTTTCAACCTGTCGTTGGTTCGGAGCAATATTCAGCGATATATGTTACTATTGATAATAACAAAACAATTTTTCCGGTGATATGTGACAATGGATTCATCACTACACTTCAAAGTCCATTCGACAGCCATTCGAGAGGACTGTGCGTGATAAACTTCATCCAAAGCGTAGAAAAACGCAACGGTCGGCTAGCAAGGTAATGCCATCAGTATTCAGGGATACGCAAGGTATAATATTCATTGATTACCTTGAAAAGGGCGATACCATCGCAGCGATTATTACATTGCGTTTGAAGCGTTTGAAGAATATCTTCATGAATAAAAGGTCCCATTTGAAGAAGAAAACCTGTTGTTTCATCAAGACAATGCACCAGGGCTACGATTTGCTTTTCCTGCCAACAAATATGGCCACCGATGACTTTCCTGTTTGAATATCACAAAAAAAATGCACACCTGAAAGACATTCAGCACTAATGAAGAGGTAACCGCTGACAGTGAGGTCTATTTTGAGGCTATAGAGAAATGGTAAAAGTGTTATCGAAAAATTGCATTACCGCTGTAATATTTGTGTCGCTCTCGAAGGTATAAATGTTGAATTATAAAATCAAATGTTAGCAAAAAAATTGTGATTTACTATGTTAGCCTACGAAATTTTCAGCCAACCTAGTACTCTAAGTAGGTAGAGTAGTGTGCCTCACTATATATATCTCAGAATACCGTTCTGAAACTGTTGGAGCCACAGAACATAGAACTAACTAGAAGCGGCATCAGGCCCGTTTGGAGGGAGGCAAGTGAAGCCAGCTCCCAAGCCGTCCCCCCACTCCTGCCGCTCCCTTACAGCTGAGAGTGTTGCAGCGCTCAGTTTATTTAGCCCAAGAATTCCTCGTGTTTTATCTTGTCGGGGTAAATACACCGTGGAATGTTCCAATTGGTTATTTCCTTAGTAATACTATTACTAGGGAGCAGCTGTAGACCTGATACCCCAAACAATAACCAATCTTATCTTGCCGGCAGCCAATATAGTACATTTCATCTCCACGCCGCTCTAGTTACTTTAATACTTCCAGCACCTGCACTACCTACTATTGTTCGGCTCATTCGGTTTATAGAGTATTTTAATTGTAAACTATATTACTTTTAATATTATTGTCCTTTAAATAAAACAAGTGTATTATTCTTCGCACGTATCTTTTCCAGATTCAGATTGTGAATTGTACACATTTATCTTATGTCTCACTAATTGCTGACAAGGAAGAGTCCTCTTTTCATCCAGTTTTGGAGGGTTGATTATCTTCTTTATAGCAGCCCATTCTTAAACAAAGTGTCCTTTGCTGGCCACTTCCAAAATTTGTTAGTGCGTCCCATGCACTCAACATCAGCACATTCATTCGTCACATTCACAGCTATCCCAGGAAACTCTAGCCCGTTCCATTGCACAACAAAATTCCCTTCTTTTAGATTTGCCTTTAAATTTTCTTTAGGAGTACTTTCTGGAGGTGTATTGGTGTTTTCTTATAGAGATTCGTTACTATCTTGAGGATTATTGCCATTTTGGGAAGAAGGTGGTACAACTGAGTCAACCAATTCCTTTTCATCATAACTTGAAAAAACGAGGTCCCTGTGGCCTGAAGAAATGAGGCTGTAGTTATCACTATCTTCTTCTGTTCATGAGATGTTATGTTTTTTTGTAGTCTTCCTCTTCAGGAATTTACCATTTACTTTAATTTTTTTTTCAATTCTCTCTGTTGTATTTTTTTAAGTTTTTGTTTTTCTCTTAATTCTTGTTTTTGCTATTTTTCATGTCTCTTTCTCTTTTCTGTTGTTCTTTCTGATACTTTTGCATTTCTTGATATTGAATATCTTGGACTGTAATGCTCTTACCAGCAGCAACTTCCAGTTTTTGTCTTTTTATTGTTCTGGGCTGAACAACCTCTTTTCTTTTTTGTTCCAAATCGTGAATGAAAGTTTCTCCAATCAGTTCCAAATTAACAGATACATCCTTAGAAGGTAACCGTTTTAAAACTTCTTCTTTATTAATAGGATGTATTCCAGCCTTCTTAAATCCAGACTTCAAATTTCTTCGGCTCCGTCTTCCGCTTCCTCCTAGTTCCTTGGGATTTGTGTAGAGATTCCCTTTCTAGTGAGTCTTCGACCCCCACCTTTTCTTGACTCTTCAGTCACCTTGACCATAAGGGGACCATAGGGGACACCCCTCATTCTTGCGTGACCTACTTCTCGCAAACCAACATTGTTCTTTGTGCAAAACAAATTTACTTTCATGATGCCGCCTCCCCCGTAATGCATAGCAATAACTACAAAATTAGTTTTCAAAAGCACGACTTGACCACAAAACAGGTGGGCCAAAGTAGATCGTATTTTTGAGGTTACTAGAGCTGTTGTTATTTTATATTTTTTTTGCCAAAAACCTAAACCGTAATGACAAATACAACTATACCACTGCCTACCGTACTAAGCAAATTAGTTAATTAGGTACTTACCAAATTGTAACATAGGTGGAACGGTTTCGAAAGTTGAAAGTTTGAGAGTAATTAAAACACGTGTTTTCACAAGGTTAAGAAATCCACAGGTCCTGATACTAGCTGATATTAATGATTTTGAACATTAATACGTAGGTATATGTTATCCTATGCCAAATAAGATTTGCTAAGTTTATTTTTTTTGTGACTAATTACATACATTTTTTTTTATATGGTTTTGGTTAAAGGCATTGTAGGTCCTTAACATTTAGTTTTGATAATATTTTATTAAAAGTTAATTCTTATTAGAACGTCTGTTTGTGCAGACGCTGGGACAATTCAAAGCAGTTCACAAGTCCAATTCAAACACGAGGCCGGAACCGAATCAGCAGTTTTCACCGTACAATCTCCGGCCTTTGGAAACGTTAAATATAATTATTGGATTCTCGGGATAATGATGACCACCAGGGGCAGCACCTATCAGACGAAGAAGTAAGAATGCCATGACAGCTCGGAGAAGCCTTTAAGTATCCGACGGCCCTTTCCAACTGAGTGGTCCCTCCCCACTTGTAAATAAAAATGAAGGCCAAAAGGCCCTAGAATGAAGCTCCCGCATACAGCGGTAAGAGCACAGAAACTTTAAAATACCTACGGGTAACAGAAAAAATAATTGTAAATATGTATGTATATTTTTAGGTTAGACTTTAATATGTGTAGTTAGTTTTAATTTTAATAAATAAGGAGAGAGAGAAAAAAACGAGAAAAAAAAAGTTGAGAACCACTGCCGACGGCAGTGGGTCTTCTGAAGGAAGATTGGGGCTGGAGATGAGTTGAACGCAAGCACTAGCGAGAAGCCTTGGTTCCGGAGCAAGAAATCAGAGAAAGATATTAGATTTTCCATGTACTGTAGTCGGCCTAGACTTGGGGTGAGGCCAGCGGGTGGTGAATTGAAGATAGAGCCAGTAATTATTTCTTTGTCATTCGTCGCGTTTGGCAATAAGACAGATAGGAATCTTTCTTTAAGTATTAGTGGACATAAAATTATGGTAGGAGAAGAGGGAACTGGTTTTAAAAGGGAGTTATTATGTTATTAGCGGTTATGAGATAAGGATTAATGATGGTGGATAATTGAGTTGTAATTGTCATCGGTGTATATGGAATTATGGACAATAAAATTAATAAAATGATGATGTTTATTGGCGGTTATGAGGTAATGAGTACTTTGTAAATATTATTAGCGCATAGGATTATTTTTATAAATGATAGATCTAGTTTTGTTTGGAAATTATTAATGGTAATGAGATAATGAGTACTGAGGGCGAATGTTTAAGTTGTAATTAGTGGCTATCATTATTGTTATAGATGATAGTATCTAGTTTTTTTTGTAAATTATTAATGCTTAGGAGATAATCACTGAGGGTGAATGTTTAAGTTGTAATTATGATTAGTGCCGATGATTCTTGTTATAGTTAATGGAAATGATACTGTTATAGATGATGGATGGAGGTTTAATAAGAAATTATTAATGTTATTAATGGTTATAAGTAGGGCCCGTAGTTATATAATGCGCCCGTATTTATATAAACCCTTAAATATGTCCATATAATATGCATTTATTTTTGGGAAATATGCAAGCAAAACACAACAAAAATGCAAAATAAAAAATATATTACGTACTTTTTAATTTCTAATTAATTACCCTTATAATATAAAAAATAGTTACAAAACGCTTATCCCTCTTAAAAATTAATATTTGAAATTATGTACATCCTTAGATTATCGAATGTGAAGCTCTGACGATCAGGTCGCAATATATTTTTGTACCTACTAAATGATCTTTCCACGTCGACTGACGTAATGGCAGCTCTTTTAAAACGTGATGCTTCACTAGGGCTGAATGGCATATCTTTTTCTCCAAAGTTTCCTTCTAGAATATCGCAAATGGATCGCAACTGTTTCAGCCCAGAGCTGTTTTCGAAAACGTGTTGAACTTATTGTGTGATTTTTGGTGGAAATGTTCCAAGTACACTTTTATGTATGGAATCATCCACTATTTTCAGGCTTTCTGATAAAACCAAATTTCAATTTTCAAGTATTTTTATTGTTTCAACTAAAAAAACAAAATTTGTCAAAATGCCTTTATAACACAAATTTAGTTTTAAAGTTGTTGTTTTTTCATTAATTTCTTTTATTGATCTTATTAAAATGTTGATAGTAGTAGTGGGATGCATCTAGCCAGGTTCCCATCTTGTGATTATCGGTTCCGGTGGTAAATTTAATTCTGGGTAATTTTCTTTCAATACTTTTACCCGACTTGGCGCTTTCAGAAAAAAATGTTTGACATTCGAAATCAGCAAGTCTACATCTTCAAATTCATTTCTGACAGTTTCCGCGACTCTATGAAATGCATGGACAAGGCAAGTCACGTGAATCACTTTAGGGTAGAATATTTTCAATGACTTTGTAGCCTTAACCATGTACGGAGCAGCGTCAGTTGTGAATAAAAAAAACTTTTTCGTGTAGAGTTCCATTTGGCCGGAGAAAAGTCATGGAATCATTAAAAAATCTAGCTGAGGTTTCGTGGTTACATTTGTCCAACAACTCATGTTTATTAGAAAGGGTTTTGATAAGTCTTCTGACCTGTGAGTATTAATTGTGTACTGTTATTGAATTAATTGTTTTTATTGATTCATCGTTTTTAAAATTACCTAAACACTTCGACAACACATAGAACCTAAAATAGAACAAAATGCATTGAAAATATGCAAAAACGATTAAATGTGCAAAAATATGCATTTTACTTCAAATATGCAAAATAAAAGTTATCCTAATCGAATACTTTGTAAAATTATTTTGCTGCAGTGTCTGTGCAAACCTGAATGGATTATGACTACAAACTATGAAAACTATGGTCATTGTTAGATGTTCCAATTCCATCCTGTAAATAATTTCAGTCACTGATGACTTTTCATTGCTTTTAAAAAAATGTGTTGCTGTTTTGGTTTTCAGGAGAACAATGCTACAAATGTAATGGAATAGAAGATAGAAACATCACAAGACTATTTTCATTATTAGCATTTTAAATTTTCTTGAGCTATCATTTTTAGATTCATGATACCGTTAATTAAATGTATAAAAATCAAATGTCTATTAAAAAACTAAATATTTATTTAGGTTATGAATCTCAATAATACTAAAAAATTATTAGCTATAAAGGGATTTAATTTTATGTATACCTAGGTTAAAAAAATAAGACTAAAAATTGAACAAAAAAATATATCTTTTATTATTATATTATAAATGTCTTCAAATTATGTAACCTAAATCGGATCATCGGTTAAATACAGGAGGTCGATTCCTGATAAATGGACCAAAAAATGAAAGCAAGTTCTGCTCTCCACCAAATTTGCATATACTGAAAAAATAATAAAAGGAGTAGCTAAAAGCATAATGTAGATTAATAGATACAAATTATTTAATTAATTAGTTCTACATAGTTCAGTTCTACTTTTACATGAATGTTATAAATGCTTTCTGATGATAATTCAAAGTTTCTTATTTTATAATTCTTTAACCATTCATTTTATTCCTCCAGATAATAATTAGAAACAGCTATATCCACAATATTGTGACAAGGGCAAGGTCTTTCTCATTTCTTCCCTATAATATACTAACTGCATGTTTATCTTGTCAATTTGCTTACATGGGATAAAGATGAAAACTATTTTTTAGTATATATATCGACATAAGCGCCTGTTTTAGGATGTGGAATGGATGTACATTTTGGTAATAATATAAGACAGATATATTTTACAAACTTTTCAATTACATGTACCTCAGCATTTATCATTCTTAAACCCTTGCCCATTTACAACAATGACCTTAGTAAAATTATTTTATATAGTTTTTTTGCTGAAGGAAATCTATCCTTAGCTAGGATTCATGTTAAAACAGGGAATCATGACCTGTAAAATAGTTAAATTTGTTTGGAGAGTAAAAAATCAATCAATTCATTAAAAAAAAAAATCAGTAAAATGATTCTTTGAAGAATCACATTCATACCCACATCATAATATTTATAGCATGAGATAAATGATTGGGTGAGGCAAGCAGGTAAATGAAACTGTATTTAATTATGGTAAAAACGGATAGAAGTAGTTTGATTGGGCTAGAGCAGATAAGATTTTACTCAAAGGATTTGACCACTTAGTCAGAATGACATGAAAAATGGGGATCAAAATATTTAAAGAAAATCAGTTTTTGTAACTTTTGTTTTTAGATTTTTTTTTTGTAATTAAGACACCAAGATGAGTTTATAAAATTTGTTAGCCAGCAATTAGAAAGCTCAAATGAAAGAACTTGCAAATTTGAGCTTGGTTTCATTTGCTATGAGACTGAAATCTTATTTAATTCAATTATAGAGAACCTTAGTGTGATATAAAGTGTTCCATAAAATTTGTTCACAAAAACATTATTTTCTTTGTCAGATATCTTATGTAATACAGGTGTAGTGTAGGTTAGTGTTATAAACCAA
This sequence comes from Arma custos, assembly GCA_037127475.1. Lineage (NCBI taxonomy): Eukaryota > Metazoa > Arthropoda > Insecta > Hemiptera > Pentatomidae > Arma > Arma custos. Next base: position 60,856,828 of record CM073759.1, on the reverse strand, counting down.
TAATAATCTTATGCAAGGCAACTTAAGAAAATAGACTATGTATCAAACTCTTGTGTGATCACTAGGTAATTTCTAGTTCCAAAAGGCCTTATTAATAATTTCTGGAAGGGCAAGTCTATCACTAACCAACTATTCAGCTTAAAGAAAACTTTTAAGACTGGTCCTGAATACAATATAAAAACCGAATGTTTATTTATTTATTTTAAAGAAGCCTATGATAGTGTTCATTATGAAGCACACTAATGACAGAAAATCTCTCATAATTTGTGATTAATATTTGTCATACCAATTAAACATAAGATATTTGTGATGTATGCTTTGGCAGGTTGATTCCTTATCCTGTTTTACTTTGTCTGGAATACATAGTTGGATAAGAAAAGTTCAGATTAGAGGAAATATGTTATATAAATATTTATTTCACACAGATAACATTTTTACATTTACCAATGAAACTATGGAAAACTTTTATGACAGGGCCAGCTAAAAAACATGGTATAGGGGTCATCAAAGATAAGGACAAGTAAAAATGGTAACATAATACTACACAACCTTGAGGCATTGGGGCCATAGGCCATGTGGATCACCATTTTTCTGTGAAAAATTGGTGGAGTTGAAATATATTATAACGACCTTCTTAAAGGTCATTAATGATACAATAAGTAATAATGAAAACAAATGTAGTTTTTTAAATAAAAAAAAATAGTGACAGCCAATTAATCCTATTTTAAATTATGCAATATTCAGCTCTTGTAAAGCAAACTAAGTCACTATTCCACAAGATGGAGAAGAAAGCTTGGATAGAGTTGGTGGCTTTGTGATTGAGAATCCTTTAAATGAATTCCTGTATTGGATCTATGTAACACTGAGACAAATGGGGAACTTTATAGGAGGCCAATACTAGACCTAGCTAATTCTTCACCTAGATTTTTATTAAACTGATATAATGCATGAACATAGTTTATAACATAAAAAAGAAAATGAGAAAGTTGATTTTGTTTGCAGGAAATAAAAGGAAAAGCAGATATAAACTTTGTCTCCCTTTTAAAGAAATAAATGGGAAAGTGAAAAAAAAATGTTTTGTTAGTGCACCATTTTGAAACACTACTAAAACAACCTTTCAATTTTATTTTCTGTTTAATTCTTCTTAATTTAAGTTAATTAACTCATGAATGAAATTATTGAAAGAAAATAAATTTCTAAATCATTTGAAAATTTGTAAAGTTCCAAAAATTCACAAAGTGTGGTAACATTAGATGGAAAGTACATCTCTTCTTTTTCTTTTACCTCCAGACTGCCACAAGGCTGGGAGTTTTAGCTTTTTTTCTCTCCTTTTTCTCAAATTGTTGTGACCATTTGCCATTATACTCATTACAGTCAGGGAGCAGCATTATTCTCAACCAATCCTGGTAAATGTAAACGTTTGCCTCTTCAGCCTCACAGGTTTTTTTCCTAAGGCCAATTATTTCATCTTCCTTCCATTGCCCAATTTCATTTCAGTAGCCTCTACTCCACTGACTCTCCAGCTGGCATGGTCCGGGGTTCTTTTGGAAAGTTTTATGGCAAATTGATCCCAGGTCATCACATGAATCCATACCTGCTTCTCAGAATGTAACAGCTCGTCGTTAAACATGAATGTGCTCACAGCTTCTGTAGAGAAGAGTGGTTAGTCTGTACCCCCAGGACTGGATATTGTTAGATACCTAACAATAAATAGCAATGGAAAAAGTGCACCCAAGTACATAGGTACCACTTAGAATAAAACATACTCTATTAGACTAATTATTAATATAATTTAAATTTATCATATGCAGATGAAAAGGTCTCTCTCATTTTAAAATGTTATCTTCTTTATTGCCATAAATTAAATAAACATAATTTATAAACAAGCTCTTATAACCTATTAATAATAATAAAACATATATTACAGTTAGTACCTGCTTTATTTTTAGATTATGTTACATATCCTTTTTGTTTAGCTTTCAGAGCTTGTTCTAAGTATGGGTACTTTCGTACTTTATTCATTTTCCTCCATATTTCTCTTGCCTTCCTAAAAAATATTAATGCCGGGAATATTAACCCTGTTCTAAGATTTTATCTTTTTAACTTACTTCTACTGAACATTAGTTGAATCACAATATTATCTGTCCTAAATGTGAATAAGTAAAGATATTATCAAGGGTTGGTCAGGATACTTGGTTATCTTACAATCTCATTTATGCATTAAAATTCAATTTAGGTTTAATGCACCAGTTACCAATCATATATCAGTAACCAACCATTTAAAAAAAAATACTTTCACATAGAAAAATATGTTTAAAAACTTATTTTCTTAATTTTAAATACTTTCTTTAAACTAATGTTTGTTGGTTACTGATACATGATCAGTAATCAACAAATAATCTAAATGCATCAGATTCATCCTATTGATATCCTCACAATCTTGTATAATTCTTCTAAATTCCTAAAGTATTTTTGTAATATCTAGTAAGCTATTTAAAGTAAATATCGGAACTAGAAAATTTGTAAAAATTTCATTTTTTTTGAAAAAATATGGTTTGATGTAATAACCACCACAGAGACTGCGAAGAAATTATTGTAGTGTTTACAGTTTACACAGTGTATACATTTTACACAATAACTGGTCTACTGGTCAATGGAGACTGATGCAACTATTTTACAATATGTAAAAAGAGTTTTACTACTTTTTTGTCAAAGTAAACACAAGTTAGTAAACCACTATACTTCTGTACATTATGGGTCACCAGAAACTAATCACAGTAACTTAGATTAGTTGTCAACTTTACTAGTATTTAAACAAAGATGACTCCCTAATTTATATATATATATATTTTGACAGCTAAAAGTAAATTACTTTGTGATCCAATTTACATTTAAAATATAAACATGTTTTTAATGAACTATTTTTTCTGCATATTTGTTTTGGATGACTGAAAAATGGCTTAATGTGTAAAATAAAGAAGTACTGGCTCCCCCTTACTCCTGTTCACGCTCCCCAGGTTGGGAACCACTGTTATATAGTATATCAGTAAAAGTTACTACCTATAACAACTATAAAACATTCAAACTTTTTACTCAAAAAGTTTATGTGTTCCTTCACAAAATAATTATTTAGATTATTAATTAAACAAATTAAGTAGAAAAAAGTTATTATATTTATCAAAAGCTAATATTTCATAAATAATGCATAAAGCTTCATAAGTCAAAGGGTTTGGGTCTCTATAAGAAAAACAAAAAAGAAAAGAAATATCTATAAAGTAATAATTCCATATATACTAGCCACTTTTAATAGCAGTCGTGAAAAGATTTCAAGTTGCATATACATTCTACCTACCATAAAAATATTTTCTATCAACACTCATTCAGTTATCCATCTCCTTTGATTATTTGAACTAGAAAAAAAAAATTGATTTATAAAAGTAGTACTTACATTCTCATAACATGCAAGGGACAATCACCAGGAGCCTTCTTTCTGAAGACTCTCATGAAATTTATGAATGGATGAATTGAGAGCTTCTGCCAATTCCTCCTTGCCAAGCAGTTTGGACTCCCGCTTGAATTCTTCAGTAATTTTTCTCTTTTGACCGTAAAATTTCTAACTCTTTTCGTAGAAGTGTCAGTTTTAGTTTGGGGGGATCTTCGTTTTGATTTTTTTTTATTAACTGAAATTTAAATAATTTGATATTATAAATATTGTAGTTTTTATGAGCTTTTATTATTTCTTAGTTTATCAAACAATGTTCACTTTTAAATCTAATCTTAAAAATACTACTAGAGAAATAGTTGTTATATTTCCAGAAGAGTTGAATGATTTAATTATCTATTGGAATTGAAAATAGTTCTAATATTTACTACCTAATTACCTTGTGTTAATATTTTTTTGAGACAGGCATGTATTGAAGTAAAACATTAAAGAAGCTATGCCAAAGCTTCTCTTTATATTCTTAACAATTATGCAGTCGTAGATTATTAATGAAAGAAAATTATAAGCTTGAATATACATAAAAACAGATTATAATACTTAGTTATTACACTAAAATAATAATTAAAATATTTTAAATTATTACAGTAATAACTTTATTATGAGAATTAAAAAACAAACCATTATTTCTGTAGTCGTAGTTCATTCTTTTTTTATTCCTATTGTTTGAACGACCTGAAAATATTTCGTACTTCAGTTAATTAATTAGTCAACATGGTAGTGATCATAGGTTTTAATTAGGTGTTGGTATTGAAGAGTATTGGAGCAAGAATGCAATTTAAATATAAGTGAGGTTTATATTCAATGAAAAAATAATAATAATTTACTGTGTTCCAACATTCAAATTTATGTGAATTACATACTAGCCTGTCACAATACTAAACAGTTGGATAATCTGGTTAGAGGATACAGTTTGTGACAGATTCATCAGTGAAGACTCATGACTGATAATGTTTGTCATCAGGTTCAGTCTACATTCTTAAAAGAAAAATTATAAGCCCAATATTCTACAACTAAAATGAAATAACACACAGCAGGATACAGAGTAAATTAGTAGGTATGATTTTTTTTTTTCAATTTAAAAATAGTTTTTATCTGTCAAGCTTAGTCATATCCCTAAAATATAAATATTGGTAAAAGTGTATTTTCCTTACTCTAATGATATTTTTATCCTAAATACTTGCATCAAACTTAAATAGATTTTAAAAACTACTCATCTGGGTCTTTCATATAATTTTCATCAATAAAAATGATACAGTACCTAAATTAATATATTTGTTTGTTCCATGTAATGTCACTTTATGCTGATATGGTTAATCAGAAGATGCTATAATGGGAGTCCTATATTTTGTCAACAAGTTTAATTAGAATAGCAATCTTTAACCAGTACCTGACTTTGCAAAGACCCTAATTTTATGCCCCTTCCAAAATAAGGCATAATCAAGAATTTTTTACTCCATTTAAAAAGTCCTAGGGCAACCTGTTGGGCTGAGAACCCACAATCTGTGTTAGTTGGTTATTATGCTAACTACTAGACCACATGTGACCTCCTATATGAATATGTCAAAATGATAAATAAATCTTTCTTTTTTTAAAAATATATTTATTGAAATTTACAACTGTATACAGAATACATCCATTAAATATAATGAAAGATAAATCATGTCCCGACATAAAGGCAAGTAGAGAAACTACCCGGTGGTAGTACTCTAATAAAAAGTTCTACTTAGGTCACGAGGCCATCTTCTTTTCATACGCCTCAGAGAATTATCAGGAATTGAAGAGGTTGCGAGGTTTGAAACTAGTGGATTTGAGTGGAAATGAAGTTTGTCATGAAAAGGTTGATATCGGATTCGGGCAAAATCAGCAACAAATAGGACATTAAGGTCATTATGGATTACTTTGTTAGTAACAAAGTAAGGAGCATTAAGGATTTTGGATTGTAAGGATTGAATACGAGAGGAATTCGATGGCTACCTCCAAATTCCTCGATGGCCCCAAGTTAAGCGTTAGTCTAGGTGTAGTCCTAAGTACCAGACCTGTTCTACAGGAATCAGTGGGATGTTATTAAACGATACAGTAGGACAGGAAGTCATTGGTTTACGATGGAGGGTAAAGGTGATTTAATGAGGTATGTAGGAATTTATTTTAATCCTCCAGTTTTGACACCAATTTTCAAATTCAGAGAAATGGGATTGAAGAGTATGGAAAGCCATAACTGGATCAGTGTTGACAGATAGTAGACATATGTCATCCGTGTATGGATAGTATTAGGATGAGTTGGGATGTCAGCTGTATAAACTATGTAGAGAATGGGGCCGAGGATATTGCCTTGAGGAACACAAGCAGATTGAGGAAATAGGGATGAGTAGACATAAAATAAATCTTACCACTTGGTTTTAAAAATTGGCATTCCTGTATTATTGCCTTTACGTCTTGTTCAAGACCAGCAGAGAAAAATGGTTTTTCTGGAATTAGGTCACCTGTAATAAATATAACATTCATTAGACTTATTATTTTTTATTCAACATAAGTAAGCCTTAAAATAGCCAAATAATTCTATTATTAATTCTATCTACTATCATTAACATGTATAACTATTCTCTCAGTATCAGCATGGCAAAAATGACATTGGATCAGATCTAACTCAAAATACACCCTTTTAATCATTTTTTATAAAAAGAGAATATATTGTATTAAATCAATAAGAGTGGATAATGATAATTATAATAGAAGGATTATATGCATACAAGTTTATCCATAAGATTGAGAAAAAATCCTTGAAAGGTAGAAAAATAATAATAATTTTTTTATTTATTAAAAATTTAATAAATTTTTAGAAAAACAGATATGATGTGGGAAAATATTACTTTGTAAAAACTGCTTAGGAAGAAATACGTGTATTAAAGAATTGAAAATTAAGTTTATTCTTATCTTCTGGTAAGTACAGTTTTATATTTCACAGTCGATCCTTGTGCATTAAGGAAAACCGCAGAGCAGCATTTTTTAAGGGTCAATGAATGAAAGCCTTAGTGGTTCTGCATAACTCTAATTGTTTTTAGAAAAGTTTTTCAAATATTTTATCTATTATTGAAATGCATCGATTAGGAAAATAATATATAAATGGTGATTATTGATCATCGGTTTTCATGAATAGAAAATGTACAAACTGATCCATCTTTAAATATTTTATTTGAAAAGAAAAGATATGACCAAGACCGGGACTCGAACCCGGGTCTCCCTCCTCTCCATGGTGGTGCGTTAACCATCTCGGCCATCCTGGTTCGCTTCTCGGTCAGTCATATCCCTTCATTCCACTGATCCTATATCTCCATGTTCTCGCGATTTGCGATGTATACACGGGAATAATGTTAATTGAACATTACTTTATTTTTGGATCTTGTTGACTTTAAGTCATTAATATTGTTATAATTTATATTATTGTTATATGATATAATTTTTTAAATATATTATTTGAAAAGAAAAGATATGACCAGGACTGGGACTCGAACCAGTGTCTCCCACCTCTTCGTGGTGGTGCCTTAACCATCTCGGCCATCCAGGTTCGCTTCTCAGTTAGTCATATCCCTTCTGTATACATGTCATTTCCCCTGTGTATACATCGCGAATTGCGAGAACACAGAGATATAGGATCAGTGGAAAGAAGGGATATGACTGACCAAGAAGCGAACCAGGATGGCCGAGATGGTTAAGGCACCACCACGGAGAGGTGGGAGACCCGGGTTCGAGTCCCGGTCCTGGTCATATCTTTCATTTCAAATAAAATATTTAAAAAATTATATCATATAACAATAAAATAAATTATGATCCATCTTTAGTTTATGAACTTTTCATAATTCTATTGTTTCGAAATGTTAATAATTCTTGGCAAATTTGTTTGCTATGGAGTAGCTTAGGATGGAAGCCAGGAAATAATTATTAATAAATTATTATTTATCTTTTTTAGATTTCTTAGCCTTAGAAATTAAAAACTAATTTATTGGTTTTAATTAGGTGTTGGTATTGAAGGGTATTGGACATGAATGCAATTTAAATATAAGTGAGGTTTACATTCAATGAAAAAATAATAATAATTTACTGTGTTCTAACGTTATGGGACTTCATCAGGGAAGTTTGTTGTATTAAGACTAACACATCATGGCCGGCCAATTAGAAGAGTATTATAAAAGGTAGTGCGACCTCATGCAGCATGTTAATAAATAATTACAATAAAACACAAGTATAGATATTTTCCTTATGATAGAAGTAGTTTTAGACTTATTGAATACCAACATCTCCTATAATAAAATGATTTCATTGATCGATGACTTGATCCTTTAGATGGATGAAAAATGATCCTATTAAAATTTAAATGATTACTACTTATTACATACATTGAGGATTATTGATTGCATGCTATTAAATAATAATTACCAGAGTTATTGCAACTGATGCACTTATTTCAAAAAATATAATTAAATATAATAGGCTATAAAGTGTGATTCAGTCTCATTTCTATGATATTTTTATAATTACCATTTTCACTTATCCCTCTACTTCAAATATTTATATTAATATTTTACAAATATAAAACTTTCAATAACTTTTAGGTTTCTTAACAGTCTTGTGACACCCCCTCTCCCTTTTCTCATAATAATGATTAATTAATGCCTACAGAGGTAAATCAGGGGAAAAGAAAATGTTATCTCTTTCAAGGGAAGAAATATTACAAAAAACAATTAAGTGATACAATCATACACCACAGATGTCATACATCGCGCTCTTCAGTTCTTTTAGGTACATTTCATCATGACAACAGTTAACAATTCATATCAAAGATCTTTGCGCCGTGATTGATGGAAAATGGAGGCTAAATTGAGCGGTGTTTGTCACAGGAGCAGCTCAAGTAGCATATGTGTTATAGAGTCTGGGATAATAAATATAACCTTGGCTATAACTGGGTACTAAGAAAGGTTTCACAAATTTCTCTATTCATTTCTTCTCAGCTAAGGTACAAAGCTTTAATGAAGAGGTTAAAATTTGTGTGAAGTAGACCAAAGACCTTGATGCTTATCATGTACTCCAGGCTGTCTTCTTGACAGCACTCCTGTTTACTACTCCCTACCTTTAGCTGCTGCGTGATTTTTTTACTAATGAATGATTTTGAAGGGAGGAGTTGGTTCTTATTTTAATGAGAGAATAAATGAGTACCCGCACGTTCCTTACTAATTGTCTTATTCTTGTTTTTATTTAAAAATTAACCGAAAATCTTTGTAAATCGAACTGCTTCAATTATTATTCTTACTTCAAAAAGAGTGGAACCCTTAAATAGTCAACTACATTACTGATATGGATAATTCGGCACAGCATCCATCTCAGATTAGCATTCCTTGAATATAGCACATGTTAAACTTGTTTGTATATTCATTTAACGACACTTTATGTTGCTTTGGTTAATCGGACGATGCTTCAGCAGGAGTCATAAATTTGGCCTATCCAAGGATAATTAAGATAGAGATATTTAACGATTACCTGATGCAGTACAGGCTAGAGATCTCCATTTACGGCCCTTCCGAAGAACTCTATCACCAAGGATTTTTACTTCCTTTTAAAAGACTGCGAACCCGCGATCTTGGGCTTAGTACGTTGTTATACTAACCCCTAAACCCATCTTAAAGTTGTCCTTGCTGCAAAGACTAATGAATACTTAACTAAGTTTTAAAGATGTTACCTTTAAAACGCACGTTTTCATATTGATTAAATTTTTCATCAGTGGATGTCATCATAAATTTACTACATAAAAATTCAAGAACTACAGCTTAACCACACTAATTTGAAACATATTTGTAAAAATTAATAATTGAGCTTATATATCATATGTTGAGCATAAGTCTACAATTATTGAAATTAACATTATTGCAGTTCACAACTTTAATTTTTCTACCCTATATAGATAAATTAATAAGCAAATAATAAGCATTTTTATTTACAATTTGTATTTATTTATGTTGAACTTTCGGATATTCGGAAGCTTCAGGAGATAACTTCGGCATATTTGGTATACGTAGAGGCAGATAAATATGGTAAATTTTGGGGGATATTCGAAGTCCTTAGAACCATTATTACGAATACCGGTTTTTCTGATAATGGACTACTAAAATGACAATTATTGAAAATGAAATTTTATCAAATACAAAACGCGATGTTCAATTTCTATGAAATGTCATGGAAAGGTATTGGAGTAAGCTGGACCAAAGCTTGCCAACCATGAGGCAATATCAGCATTATTATTTTGAAGTTGTGAACTAAAAGTTGACAACACATTATGGAAAACTAAAAGTTGTCAACTAAAAGTTCTTCTTCAGACGCGTTTACACCAAAGTCTTCCAAAAGTTTTCCACAAGTTGCGGCAACTTGTTGCCGGTTTTAAGAAAGTACAGCAACAGTTTTTGTCTTCCACTTGTGGAGAGACAAATCTTCCACTAAATTTTCGTTTCCCGCGGCGAGTCGGTAAAGATCAAAGAAAGTTGGCAACTAAAAGTGGAGAACTGTTCCCCCTCCACGCGCCCTATTCATTATTAAATAGTGCTGTAAATGCATTTATTCATAAATAAATAGTGCATATGGGGTATGTGAGCACCAAATGAATTATAATAAATTAGTCAAGTATTTACAAATAATTTTAATGCCGAGGGCTTTTCTCTTTAAAATAAAAATATTTAAAAATTAAAATAGCTGACCAATAATTATTAAAAAAAAAATTTCTTCTATATATTTACAAGATTACTTATTAGTATATTTTTACAATCTTTTAATTCCAGTATGTTATTAGATACATTTTCTAAATAGGGTGACAGTTTCAACAGAAGGGTATGCCTTTTTATTACCAGTGCGGCTTCTTTGTTCTCAATAACCTGGGCACCTAGCAAAAGTGTGGCCTTCACAAAAATATTTCGCAACCTGTACAGCGGGTTCGTTTTATCTATATTACCATTTGGGGCCCAAACAGTGCTCCTTGAAGAGGCGAATACCGCCGGGTTCGTTTGAACTGGTAATAAATTGCCAAGAGGCGGGCCCTTGTACCTGTTCTAAACACTTATCTTTAACAAAAGTTTTAGGGCATTTATTGGTACAAGCAAAAATATTTAAATTATCAATAACCAAAATTTCATATACGTAGAATGCAAATGATTCTACTTAAAAATATGTATAGATAACCAAATCATACCTAACCATTTACTGTCTCACATTATTAATCTGGAAAAATTTTTAATAAAAATTATTTAAATAACACTAAACAAAATAATTTCTTCAATATTCTAGGAAATAAAATATTAAACCTAGATAAAAAACAAGCTTATTGGCTAATCAGAACAAATAAGAAAAAATTGCAAGCTCACTTAGATAAAATTAATAATGTAGATAATAATTCATATACACAAATTTATAAAATATGCAAAAAATGGAGTAACATATTAAAAAAATCAAAATAATAAATATAAAATTTAAAGCAAATAAACCTAAGAAATTAACATTCAGAAACCCATATAATAACAATGAAATAGCAAATAAGCATTGTACAACAATCTTTTCTAACAATTCGAGAAATATTTTCATTTTTAAAGAGAAAAGATAGGCCCTCGGCCGGGATACGAACCCGGAACCTTCGTCTTTCCGCGACAGCGCTCTACCAATTGAGTCACCAAGGCAAATACAATAGAGTCGTTAACTTAACAACTAATATAACACCCAACAACATTGTAACTTTATTAAGTCTAGGGGATAATATTAATTATGACTCAAATAATGAAAAAAATCAACATTTCTCAAATGTTAGCGGACACTGAATCTATAACCATAAATTTAGAAACTTCCGAAACCCATAGAAATGGACTTAGGAATACTCTTAATAAAAACATCTTAAATTATTTGAACAAAGAAAAAAATAAACCTAATAACACAATAAATAAATTTAATAAAATTATAATCCCCCCTTGGCTACGGCCTTGGTTCAAATAGTCCATACTATTGATTTAAACAAAACTATTATTGTTCATGTAAGGTTTATTAGGTAGTCCTCTTGTAACCCAATTTAATGATTAACTTAGTAATTGAAATTATTAATTGAAATAGAACATTTAAATAACAAGCTTCTGTACTCTATTACAATAATATTTAATATTGAAATATGTATAGTAAAAACAAGTGTGACATTTAATATTACTTTGGAATATGTTACTCATTTTATCACGTACCATTATTAATTCTGGTTCATTACCAGTGTATCTAATAACCTACTGGAATTAAAAGATTGTAAAAATATAATAATAAGTAACCTTGAAAATATATAGAACAAATTATTTGTAAATACTTGACTAATCTATTATAATTCTTTTGGTTCTTACATACCCCAGATGCACTATTTATTAAGAATAAATGCGTTTACAGCACTATAATTATGAATAGGGCCCGTGAGGGGGAACAGTTCTCCACTTGTTTTCCACAAGTTGCTAGATACCCGCGCAGCAACAAATCTTCCACTTTTAGTTGTCCACAAGTGGAAGACAAAAACTGTTGCTGTACTTTCTTAAAACCGGCAACAAGTTGCCGCAACTTGTGAAAAACTAGTGGAAGACTTTGGTGTAAACGCAGCCTAACGATTGCATTTGTCCAAAGTAAGCATGTTTCGAGAGGTGACCCCATTGTACAAAAATGTGCTTTCTAATAAAAAAAAATCAAAGACAGCACTATTTTTTTTAGAATTCTATATTGACATGAAAGAGTTCACAAAAAAAAAGAATGCAGAAAAGAATGAAATTGAAAATATAAGATCTAAAATGACAGTCTGCAAGACAAAGAAAAATATCGACGATGAAAATCGCCTACTCGATATTTGAGTGTAATTTGACAAATAACAACTCGGATACAGAGAGAACAGAGGAAATATAAGGAAATGTATAAGTTTCTAAACTCTAGGTAATAAAAAACTAAAACCTTTGTTACGAATTCGAAATTTAGTTGGGTTGATTTAGAATAGCATTGGCCGTTCATTGAGGAGGTTAAATTCGAATATTTCGCTTTTATTGCGAAAACGTAAAATGTCTTACGTTTTGAGTACATTACGGTCATCTGTGGTTTAGCGGTTAGCGTAACAAACTACTAAGCCCAACATCGCAGGTTCGTTCGTAGCCCGACAGGAGGCCCTAGGATTTGTTTAAGGTAGTAAAGAATCCTTAGTTCCACCGTCCTTCGGGAGAGACGTTAAACGGAGGTCTCGAGCCTGTACGATGTCAGGTACTCGTTAAAAATTGCTATCCTTATTAAACCTGGACAGGCAAAACTATAGCATCGTCCGATTAGCCATATCAGCAATTAGTGACGTTAAATGAACCAACAACAACATTACGTTCATTTGTTTAGTATTCTTTGAAACAGGGCTTCACTGTGGAGTATTACATTCAACAAGGATACTTAAGTTATTTCTTTCGGTATCGAGATCTATGATAGCTTTGTAGATGCTTAATTTTTTTTTTAATCAATGTGTGAGGATTCTGATAAATTAAAATTAATTTATAATCCTCCAAATATTCAAAAGTTATATTTTCCAATGAATAGAAACAATAATGCACTTTGTTAACCTTTTTCACCTCATGGTGTTCACACTCACAACAATATTAAAATATCATATGATCATATGATCTTCCAACACAATGTTCCAAAAAAGATAAAACTCTACCAACCAATACAATGTATATTAGGTCTGAAATTCCGTTCTTTAGTTAGATTACGATTGCATTTCTTAGTCTAGGTTTGAGTTTTCATCGATTAATTGTTCCCACTTTATAAACTCTGATGAGCCTCAGAAGGTTTTTAGATCCCAGAGGTTTGATCAGCTGCTTGTATTATAAATAATTTCTCTGTCACAATCAGTCTCGAACTCGAGGTTAGTAGCACAATTCTTGTCTCACTGAACTACTCCTCGTGTAGTTTTTCTAGTCATTTCAAAACAAATCATACGATGTCCTTGAAAGAATCTATTCAAGAAGTCTCTAATTTAAGTGAAAGGATAGGTTGGAGTTAATAAAAATAACTATTACAATGCGATACCTTTATACCTATTATTACAGGCAGGATTTAGAGCAGGATGATACACAATAAGCAATGTATTATCTCTTAAAATTGCTTTCAAAAAGGATGCATGAGAAAAAGATGCAGAGAAATGGAGAAGTTCAAATTTGCTTTGATCGACTTTGAGAAAGCTGGGGATAGCGTGCCAATGTTGGAGTTGTCAAACACACTAAAAAGACTCGAAATTAACAAAATCTTTATCCAGGAAAACCAAAACCAGTACAAAAATAATGATAATAAGAAATGACATTTCACATCAGCTGTCTCAACCTCCAAAGCTCTAAGGCAGTGCTGTTGTCTATCTCCCATGATTTTCAAAATATTAAAAATTTTAAAAATATATATCTTGGCAAAGCTCTACACACTTTAGCAGATAAAATCAAATATATGGAGTTGAAAATAATCTGTATAGCCTCTATTTCGCCGATGACCAAGTAGTCATAGCTGAAGATCAAGTTGACTTGAATTACATGATTAAAAAATTAAAAGAAAATTAGCAGGAGATTGGGCTGAACATCAATGCAAACAAATCCAAATATTTGTCCAATCGAGAAACTGCAGGAACAATATAGATGAAGATTTTAAATCGAGAGATTTGGAAGAAAACATGTGCTTTGACAGAGAGAATGGGAAACTAGGAATGGAAAAGTGGCCAAGACCGTAAAACATATTCGTGATATGGATATATATATATATATATATATATATATATATATATATATATATATATATATATTAACAATAATGTTTATATGATTACCTTATTCATTGTGAAATCATATCCATTTAGTTACCGCACTTCCTTTGATAACCACTATGGTCAGTTATTGAAGAAGGCCACCAATTAGTAAAAACAATAATACAATTTTTCTATTGAAAGTAAATTACATCGAATTTTAAGAAAAATTAAAAGCAGATATTCTACCTTATTTTTTCTACAGATGATAAATATAATTTGATGTAAATAAATTAAAGATGTATATATTTTCCAAAATAAAATAGCCTAAATTGAAAATTATGTACAGCTGTAACATATTTTATTTTATAATTTATTTAATTGTTATATGATATAATTTTTTAAAATATTTTATTTGAAAAGAAAGATATGGCCAGGACCAGGACTCGAACCCGGGTCTTTCACCTCTCCGTGGTGAGTCTTTCACCTCTTTCACCATGGAGAGGTGAAAGACCCGGGTTCGAGTCCCGGTCCTGGCCATATCTTTTGTTTTCAAATACAATACTTAAAGATGGATCAGTTTGTACATTTTCTAGTCATGAAAACAGATGATCAATAATCACCATTTATATATTATTTTCCTAATCGATGCATTTCAATAATAAATAAAATATTTGAAAAACTTTTCTAAAAACAATTAGAGTTATGCAGAACCACTAAGGCTTTCAATTATTGATTTTATATTTTATATATTTATATTCTTATTTTGTATTATTGTAAGATAAAGTGTTATTTTGGAATTTATTATTATTATTCCAATTTTCATTAGCAAACACGGATCATTTGTGAGGGATTTATGAGAAAAAAAATCATTGCAAATGTTTTTAGAAACCACAAATCAAAGTTACATAGTTCTAAAGCTGGAAGCGTTCATTCATAAATGTTTATTTTTTATCATCAATATAATCGATTAGTAATAAAGAATATATTTTACATATTGAATTTCTTTGATATAGAAGTTCATTACATTCCAGGGGCAGATGACTGTGACGGATTTCGGAAGGAGGTATCTCCGTTTCACCAGACTGGTTAAAATATGAAATAAAGAAATTCTACAGAGAATAGATATGGCCAAACTGAGTCCTTGATCGGGTTCCACCAGGGAAGAGAGGACGGGCCAGAAGCAGGTTGATGGAGGGAGTCCAAAAGGAGATGGCTGGCCGCGATTTGCAGGAAGAGGATTGGTTGGTTCGAGAGGCTTGAAGCTCTGCTCTGACTAGTTGAGGCAATCCTTGCTGGAGCGCCTTTAAAGTAAAAAGAACCATTAGTAGTTCAGATGCGGTAATCATTTAGCAAAATATCGACTAATTCAATAATACCATTTTTTGTTCTATTCAGCATAATGGTGGTCTAATCTATTTAACTCACCTTATAAACCTTAACCTTTTAAGAAAATATTAAATTTACATTGATTTCAATATAAATTCAGAAATAGACGTAAAAGTTTTTGTTTCAATAGAAAAAAGGAAATAAATGAATAAATTAAGAGCTTGAACCTGTACTACTTCAACCCTTGTTATTGGCTATGTTGTTTTCAAGCCAACAGGTTCAAAGAGGTGATTTCAAACTCAACATCCAGGTTTATTAGGCTTTTATTAAAGAAAAAAAAAATAACAGCCAAGTGACCAATATACAAAAGAGCATTCTTAGATGACATTTTTGTATCAGCATGGATCTTCCTTAATCCGTTTTAAGACTTCATATCTGGAAAATGAAAATAGAAAAAATAAAAAAAAATTGAATGAAAAAACTATTTTATTGTAAATTCATAATAAATTATAGCGAAGTACAAAGTCGTCAAATTTTGCACAATATAAATATATTTATTACTGTATATGCTGTGCTCTAATAATAGCATTATCACAATAATTTGGTGTTCGCACTCTCACAATGACACAACTTAAATCTATTTGGTCCTGACAATTGTAAACATAAATGCAATTTCATTTAAAATGACATATGTAATATAATACTTGATATCCTAAACCCATTATGGGAATACATTTATTTTTGACTCATTATTATAGAATTCAGTTCTGTTTTTTTCTTAATCTAGTCCCTTAATATTTATCACAACTTAATGTTTTTTTTTTATTTTTATTAAAGACTGTAGTATATATATAAATCAAACCAAGCTATAATAAATATTCTTATTAGTAATATTAATAAAAGGTTTCCATCTTATTACCAATAACTAGGCATTACTTACAAATAAATTATAAAAATGGAAATGTATATAAGGAATGAAATTGTTAAAATTGAGCAATTTAAATACATAAGTTATTACATTAAAAAAAGTTAATCCCAAAAATCCCTCATCAATGAATTCTTTGGAATGGGCAGTTCAATCTAAAGCAGTTCGTGAAATAAGAAATGCTGACATGAAAACAATAAAAATGACTTTGAAACAAACATGAATGGTGTTACCCTCATTAAAGACTAGAAGCTATTATACAATGAACAAATTAATTTTAAAAAAAGATAACGATTATAACCTATCTTAATTAATAACATAGATACAATTTATTAACAATACATAATACAAAAGCGATAGCCAATCTTAAAATTTACCAATCAAAATTTAATTAAACCAGGTAATTACATGCTGCATTGAAGTTTAGCTTTAAGTAATCCACAAACGTTCTTTTCCATTCAGTAATACAAATTATTAATTATAAATTTCATGACAGTGCAGTATGGTTATGTGTTTACATATACATAGATATATACAAATTTTCACACATACATACACCCATACATACTCATATATATACATATATATATATATATATATATATATATATACATATATATATATATATATATATATATATATATATATATATATATATATATATATATATATATATATTTAGTGAACATGAGGTATAAATAAGTGAAATATACGCATTCACTAATAAAGATATATTTTTTATTCTCAATTAAAAATTGATATTTTTTTTAACACAGGTATATATATAAATGGAAGCAGTCGGGAAGTCGGATGAGTCTTCCTTGACGAGTTTGTACTCCGTCCGATAGGTCCTGATGCTGGTTGCATGTAGTTGGTGTTATGTTGGGTGATGTCTGCTGCACTAGATCTAGGATTTTGTATGCTGGCTTCAATCTGTCGATAGAGACAGTCTTGCGGCCAGAAGGAAGAATGATGGTAAAGGTTTTATCCTGACGGTCCGGTACCTGATGGGGCCCAGAATAGGGTGGTCTTAAGGGTTGACGAACTGCGTCATATCTTAGGAAGACATGACTGCAGTTCTCGAGATCCAAACGAAAGTTTGGCTGCTGCTGGGGCGATGAGGTGCCGGTCAAAGGTTCTTAAAATATTCCCGTAACTTTTTTAGGAACTCCTCTCTGTCTTCAGGACGTTGATTGCTTCCTAGCATCTCACCAGGCAGGCGTAAGGGTTGTCCAAATACCATTTCTGCTGCACTACTTGTGCTATCTTCCCTAATGGCTGCTCTAAGGCCCAACAGCACAGTAGGGAGCGAGTCAGTCCACCTGGATGCGCTGATGAGGTGAGCTGTTAAGGCGGTTTTAAATGTTCTATGCCAGTGTTCAATGCAACCGTTGCTTTGCGGATGATACGAAGTCGTCCTGCAGCGCTTAGCCCCTAGGACCTGATTCAGCTTCCGAAAGATCTCGCTCTCGAACTGCCTTCCTTGGTCAGTAGTGATTTTCACTGGTACTCCATAGCGACTAATTCACGTCCTATGCAGTGCTCTGACTATCGTATCTGCACTGATGTCTTCTATAGGTTCAGCCTCAGGCCATCAGGTGTATCTGTCAGCCATGGTAAGACTTACCACCTGATATTGGAAGAGGTCCGATGATTTCTACATGGATTTGTTCGAAGCGACCAAATGGGGCAAAGGTGCTGGGAGGTGCGACGGTGTGCTGTTGGACTTTACTTTGTTGGCAAGCAATGCACCCTCGTGTCCAAGAAGCTATATCGACGTTCATTTTGGGCCAAAAGAAGCGTTGTGAGATGAGGCGCCTTGAACCTAGTATGCCTGGGTGACTGAGGTTGTGGATTTTTGTGAAAATTGCTTGCCTCAGCGATGCAGGCAGGTACGGACACACTCTTGAAGTGCTTGTCTCGCAGAGCAAACGTTTTTTGGAGTTAGGGATGTCCATCCAACAGAGTTTTAGGACTTTTTTTTGCTGCAGTTCGGGTATACAGTAGTTGGTCTCTTGTTCTAGGGCAATTCTTTCCATGTCGTCAAGGAGAGTTATCTCCTCCATCCTCGACAGCGTATCTGCAACTATATTATCACTGCCTGATACATGCCGAACATCGGTAGTAAACTGACTGATAAAGTTTACTAACCGGATCCTCATTGGTGTTGCAGTTTCTTGACGTTGTCGAAACATTTGGGTCAGCGGCTTGTGGTCTGTGAGGATGGCAAAGTTAAGTCCTTCAATAGAGGGCCTGAAGTGTCAAAGTGCTTGGTGTATAGCGATCAGTTCTCTATCGTATGTAGAGTAACTTCGTTCAGCACTCGTCAGAGTCTTGGAGAAGAATCCTAGGTTTTTCCAACCAGAGCCTTTGCGTTGTTGAAGAACAGCACCGATTGCCGTATTCAAAGCATCACATGCCAAAGTAAGTTCAGCGTCGTCCGAGGGGTGCGACAATGTGAGTGCTGATTTGATGTCTTGCTGACACTCTCGAAATGCTGCTTCTGCTTCCTCAGACCACTCCAGCACTGATGAGTGACTCTTTTTGCAGTTAGCGACGAGTGTGTGTAGGGAACGCTGATGTTCAGCTGCATTTGGTATGAATCTTCTGTAAAAATTTAGCATACCCAAGAAACGACGAAGCTGTCCCTTGTTGCTAGGTTGGGGGAACTCCACGATTTGGTTAACCTTCGTTGGTAGATGTTTGATTCCTTTAGAGTTGACGAGAAATCCTATAAATTCCATCTCCGTCTCGAATAAAGAAACACCCATCTCCACCTGGAGTGGAGCGAAGTCGGTCCCAAGAAAAGAAACGTTCAACTACACGCGGAGGATGAGAAATCTCAGAAAGAAGTAAAGGTTAATTACATAAAGTTGTCATAAGCATTGTTACAATTCAAACAACAAAATTTATTGTTGTTATTTACGAAATTAGAAATGTCAGGTATCAACGATGATCTTTCAGGCGAGAAATCAAAAAATAAAGAGGGAAATAAAAACCAAAGCATATCAAAATTCCAAGAAGAACAACGCTCGTCTAAATCTAAAGAACAACAGCGAAGTTCATTGCCACATAAAGCAGGTAAAACCACATCTAAGCAGAAAATAAAGCAAAGTTTAACATTATCCCATGGGCAGAAACTCTCATCCATAGGAGAGCAAAGTTCATCGCAATCCTTAAATAAGAAAGCTTCATCAACAACTTCAGCAGTTGTAGCAGCCAGCTACAAACACATGTTTATTTTGATTATTACTTGATATATATTCGATATATACCTGTGTTAAAGAAAATATCAATTTTTAATTGAGAATAAAAAATATTTATTTATTAGTGAACGCGTATATTTCACTTATTTATACCTCACGTTCACTAAAATGGTGACCCCGACAAAGAACACAATAAACATGAATCGAAAGACGAAACAAGCAAAAACAGGACTCACCTCCGAGGGAAGCCTCGCTTTCTCAGAAGTACCCACGGTATATTCAGCTCCTGGCAGAGGCTGGTATTACGAATTATTGCGGAAGTACCCCTCCATTACTCGTCCTTCTAATGTACTTCAAAAACCAAAACACCATATTCAGCACTTCATCGAAACAAAGGGCCCGCCTGTCACCACTTTAGTGAACGTGTTACATATATATATTATGTAGTTTCAAATTTCCATTGCCCTCTGAGACTTATTGGCACATAAAGTTAGGTTAGCCTTTTTAACTTCTCTCAGTATTTATTTAAATTATCCTTATAAATACAATAATATTTACATACTAAATTATAATTTTAATGACTTCACTTGCAAAGTAACTAATATTTAATTGTACATATAAGTACAATTGCAGCCAAATCATATTTTGTTTTATATAGAGTAAAATGGTTCCAAATAAAAAATGTAAATTTGATGACCATTTTGCCTTAATAAATACCATACTGCACTATTAAAAAGAAATTTTAAATATATTTAATATTAATTAGACTGTAAGTGAATTACAATATATTAGTATCTAATCAATACAGGTCAAACTGTATGTTATTTAGAGACAAGAACTGCACACATGTATGTCTTCAGGTAATATCACTAACACACAATATTTAATAATATACACAAGCAAATAATAATAATCACAGGATACATATGTACACAAATAGGGATGATTAGAAAAGGATGTCTGCTGTTGTTTCTTGACTCCATGGGTTGACTTCATCAGGATCGACTGGCTTCAAATAATCTTCACTGTCTTCGATTTTCTCCGTGGCTTCTTGCTTTTCATTTTCCTTCTTGTTATATGGTGTAGGTGCCGTTCTGGTAACACCTAATTCAAATGTTTCACCAGATATTGACTTACTAGGCGTATAATTAGAAATAGTGCTACCTGTAACAAAAAATAAAATTAAAATTATAGAGATCATGTATCTTAGCTTTTTGTAAGTTTTATTATGATTTTTAATAATGTATTTCTGTACATCCGAAGTATAGGACCATTTAGCATTATTGTGTACAAATTATTCTTGATTAGACATTTCTATTTAACTTTTTTTTATTACCTTAATATATAATAACATTTTTTTTAGACCCACTGTAATAAAGTTAAATGAATTAAAAAGAACATCAAGTTGAAGTGTAGGGAGAACATGGGGTGCAGTGAAACATGGGGTACAGTGAAACAAAATAGTTTTCCCGCAAAATATTTGAATCTGGCCATTGGTGCTCCTAATGAGTAAACGACCTGCTGTTGATTTAGTTTCAAACTGGCTATCATTGTATAGTCACGTTAGATCAGAGTGTTTGTTTTCTCTATACAAAGTAAATTTTTAAAGCTTCGTAATAATCTGCATTGCATAATTTTACTTATGTTTACAGAGTATTGTGTTATATTTTTGAATTAACATTGTCTGTAGTATAGACACAGGTAAGCAACATTAACATTCATCTGTTAGTTTTTTTGTGAAAACGTGGTTTTGGTTATTCTGGCATGTGGGGCACATTGAAACATGAAACATTGGGGCACACTGAAAAGTTTCACTCTGCCCCATAGGATTTAAAAATGGATCTGGACAGGGATCCAAAAGCAGATGATTTTGTCTTGGTGCAATTTGAAACCTCCGGTAGAAAGAAATATTATGTTGGTGTTGTAACCAAAGAAAAAGACTGAAGAAGATTATGAAGTTAGCTTTTTTAGGAGGAGTACAAAAAAGGATAATTTATTTCTAAAGCCACCAGCTGAAGACATAGCATCAGTGCAGAATAGCCAAATAACAATGATTCTCCCAAAACCTGTTCTGTGTGGACAAACAAAAAGACTCAGGGGCTTTTCTTCTATAAAAATGAGATAAAATATAATAGAATAAGGAATAAAAATAATAGGATGAAATAGAATGCAATTATTTTTGTTATTAACAAACATTCAAAAAGAAATAAGAAAAATTGAGTCAATTTTTTGTAGATTTAGGGGATAATCCAGATGATGTTCTGTTTGAAACCTTAAGCAATGTAGATAATAAGCTAGGTAATTTACAGGATGCATTAGGTACTGTTAAAAATGAGTTAAGCAATGTAGAATAAGCTAGGTAATGAGTTAAGAAATATAGAAAATAAGCTAGGTAATGAATTCGGTATTGTTAAAAATGAGCTAGGTACTGTAAAAAGTGATATATTGGATACATTAGAGTCTCAGTTAGGCACATTAGAGACTAAGTTAATGGAAAATGTTCAGAATAAGCTAGCCGATGTAAATAATAAAGTAGCTAATGTAGGTAATAAGTTAGCCGATGTAAATAATAAAGTAGCTAATGTAGAACCTAGGATAGGAAAAAAATTGAAAACAAACTTAGGCTAAGAGTAGAAGCTCTCGAGGAACGTATCAGCAACCCAATGACAAACGACACCGACCGTTCCTCCGAGGGCAGCCTTCATAGCACCATTATGCCCGCCAATATTCCATATATACCAACTCACAACACAATTCCAGTATTCAACGGAAAGACGCCGTGGGATGACTACATGACTCTTTTCGAGACAGCGGCTTCGATCCACGGGTGGTCAAGAGAGACCCAAGCTTCAGCGTTGTGCCTGGCCTTGCATGGAGATGCCTTGGGAGTACTGCAGGGGATGCCCATGTCGGAGCTGTCTAACTATCAGGAGCTGATTAGAAGACTGGAGATGCGTTTCGGCCACCGTCACATGGACCAGCTTTATCGCTCACAGCTGAGAAGCAGGATCCAAAAGACCAATGAGACGCTGCAGGAATCTGAAGCTGATATAGCCCGGCTGGTGAGGAATGCCTACCCTTCAGTCACCGAAGATGTCTACAAGAGCCTGGCTGTCGACAAATTCCTGGATGGGACCCAGAGACGCAACAAGCAGTGAAGCTCGCCCGACCAAGAACTTTGGGAGACCAGGCCATGGAGTTTAAGGCGTAAGACAGTCAGTACGGGAACATGCGCGAGTTCGAATGGCAGAGGCAGAGCCTTATGTGGTTCCTAGTGTCGAAGACATTGTGACAAAGGTTTTGGAGGCTCTAAGGACCCGTAAGAGGGAGATACGCTGTTGGAGCTGCGGCCAACTTGGACACCCTTAAAGCAAGTGGCCATCCAAGAAGCAAGAAAAGCCACAGGAAAACTAAGTTGGGTTGATGGGAAGGGGCAACTGTCAACCCATAACGTCAAAGGCCCCGGGAAGACCTTCAGATCAGAGTTGCGTCAATAGGGAGCAGAACGAACAGTTTCTACGTTGATGGGATGGTGAACGGGCAGCTGCGAAGTCTGCTACTGGATACCGGCTTAACCATGACAATCTTGAACTCAATGACAGTTCCTGCTGAGAAGGTCTTACCAACGATTTGGACATTATGAACTGCCACAGGAGAGCCAGCCAATGTCTACGGGGAGACAGTTGCCACCTTCATCATTGGGGGTCAAAATCTGAAGCACTGCGCTCTCTTGGCAGAAATTGATGAAGATGTCATATTGGGCACAGACTTGATGATCACATGGCGAAAGGTGTGATTACGCTGGGAGACGAAGAAGTCATCCTTCGGCAGGGAAAGGACCTCTACGCACGAGTGCTCTTACTGGAAGACACAACTTTACCAGCACGGAGCCATATCGTTACGCATGGGATGAACTGAGGGTCAATGTGTGTTACTTGAACCTGGAAGGCAAGAAGAACAGGAGACCGGACGCGGCATACTGGTCGTAAGGCCTCTCATCAAGGTCAGGCGTACCACCACCCAATTCGCCTAATGAACCTGAACAGCTTCCCGGTAACGCTGAAGAAAGGAACACCTATTGGGGAGTGTAAAACCGCTACTTCAGTGGTTCGTCAGCTGCAACGTCATCCCACCGAGCTGCGTGGACTGCCGGAGGAATTAAAAGGATTTGTGGATGAATCATGCCGCGACCTTTCACCTGAAAAGAGTGAGGAAGTGAAGAAGATGATTACCCGATGGCAAGACGTTTTCGAGATCAGCCCAGGGCCACGGGGTAGAACGGATATCGTCCAGCACAGGATTGACACCAGGGATGCTAAGCCCATCCGACTAGTCCTGCGGAGGCTGCTGTTAGCCAAACGGCAGGACACCGAGAAGATTATCAAGGAGATGGCGACTGACAGTGTCATGGAGCCTTCGAGTAGCCCTGGATGTCTCCTGTTGTATAGGTGAAGAAGAAAGACGGCACAACAAGTAGACTACCGTCTTCTGAACAACATCACCAAGAAAGACAGTTATCTGCTTCCCAGGATTGACGATACGCTGGACACCCTAAAGGGGTGTGAACTTTTCTCTATCTTGTATCTCCGCAGTGGATATTAGCAGGTTGGATTGGCACCTGAGGATAAAGAGAAGACGGCGTTCTCGATTGGAACTGGGCTCTGGCAATTTACAGTGATGCCATTCGGGCTTTGCAATGCTCCTGCAACATTTGAGAGGCTGATGGAAAGCGTGTTAAGAGGTCTCTCTTGGGAAATATGCCTGGTTTACTTAGACGACATCATTGTATTGGGAAAGTCCTTTGCTCACCATCTGAAAAATCTGGAGAAGGTCTACGAACGACTGCGTGCAGCGAACCTTAAATTAAACCCAAAGAAGTGTCATCTCTTCCAAAGGCAAGTCAACTACCTGGGACATGTTGAGTCAGACAACGGAGTTGCCGTTGACCCAGAGAAGATTGCAGCAATCACCGACAGGCCAGTACCTCGATATAAGCACCAAGTGAGAAGTTTCCTCGGGCTATGCACCTACTACAGGAGGTACGCGAAAGGATCTGCTAACATCGCAAAACCTCTTATCAGGCTTACCGAGGAAAAACGGACTTTCCTTTGGGATTAGGAGTGTCAGGCATCCTTCGAGGAGTTGAAGAACAAATTGAGTAGTGCGCCTATTCTGAGCTATCCACGTCCCGAGGGCAAGTTCATACTCGACACAGATGCCAGCAACACCGCAATTGGAAGTGTCCTCTCTCAGCTCCAAGACGGAGAAGAAAGGGTTATTGGATACTTCAGCAAGGCACTCTCAACTCCGGAACGCAACTTCTGTGTCACAAGGAAGGAGCTTCTGGCAGTAGTGAAATCCATAGAGCATTTTCATAAATATCTATACGGCAGAAGATTCCTCCTGAGAACGGACCACGTGGCTCTAATGTGGCTGCTGCGATTCAAGTCACCAGAGGGACAAGTGGTGAGGTGGATAGAGCGCCTTCAAGAATATGATTTTGAATCTGCTCATCGAGCTGGAACGAGTTACAGAAATGCGGATGCGCTCTCAAGGCCTTGTGACGAAGAATGCAGGCATTGTTCTCGACAAGAAGGGAAACAGGCAACAGTGTTGAGGACAACGGTGTTCATGGACAGTTGGCTGGATACAGAGGTTTCAAAGGAACAGGACAAGGACCCAGACTTGAAACAAATGAAGCAGTGGAAACTATCAGGGCAAGGAAGACCAACCTGGCAGGATGTTGCTCCAATGTCAAAGAATGTAAAGACGTACTGGGCTGCTGAAACGGCATTGGAGAACGTGGAAAAAGATCAGCGCAGACTACAGATCATCGTTCCAAAGAGTTAAGTGCCCGAGTACTCTTTGGTACTCGAGGGAACTTCATGACGGAGTATCTGGCAGCCACTTTGGAGTTCACCGTACATTGGAAAAGGTTCGTGAACGCTTTTACTGGGCAAACCTTAAGGACGATGTGCTAGACTGGTGCAGGGGTTGTGCGACTTGTGCGGCTTCTAACGGACCCACAAGAAGAAAGAAGGCCCCTATGAAGAAGTACAACGTAGGAGCACCGTTCGAGAGAATAGCGATCGACATCGCTGGCCCTTTCCCTGTGACGGACGAAGGTAACCGGTATATTCTCGTGACCATGGACTACTTTTCCAAGTGGGTGGAAGCTTACGCTCTTCCGAATCAGGAGGCAGTCACGGTTGCAGACGTACTTGTGAAGCAGCTCGTCAGTAGGTTTGGAGTACCCATGGAACTTCACGCCGACCAGGGACGAAACTTTGAGTCTGCAGTCTTCTCTGGGGTGTGCGAATCACTGGGAATACAGAAGACCAGGATGACACCTCTTTATCCTCAATCCGATGGCATGGTGGAGCGCATGAACAGGACGATGGGTCAATATTTGTCTAAGGTGGTCTCTGACCATCAGCGAGACTGGGACCAGTATCTTCACCTGTTCCTGCTAGCCTACCGCAGTTCAGTCAATGAGGCAACGGGGCAGACCCCCGCAAATGTGATGTTCGGCAGAGAACTTCGTTTGCCTTGTGATCTGAAATTCGGGTTCAAGCCTGACGAGGAAATTGCCGGAGAGGAGTACGTCACGGATCTACGGAAGCGAATGGATAATATCCACGAGAAGGTTCGCACAAACATCCAGGGAGCAAGTGACAGAATGAAGGAGCGTTACGACATCAGGGCTGAGAAAGGTGGCTACCAACCTGGAGACTTGGTCTGGCTACATGACCCTCGAAGAAGGCGAGGCTACTCACCTAAACTGCAGAACTCCTGTGACGGTTTGAGATCATCAAGAGATCAACGACGTCATCTATAGGATCAGGAAGCAGCCTAAAGGAAAACCCAAGGTAGTTCATTTCAATAGACTGGCCCCGTACAAAGAAGACCCTGGCCTGACAGAAGACCAGCAGGTCAGGTACCTAAACAACGTGGAGACAAATAATGACCCAGTTGCACATACTAAGGTATCAGGGTCCCGTGGAATAACTCCGATAATCTACAGGGATATCTTCTTGTTACCAATGGACTATTCTCTGGCCTATTGCGTTGCCAAGGATCTGAGGACTTCTCGAGGGATTGCAATGGTCTTCAAGAAGAAGTTCAGCTGAACTGAGGAGCTAGAACGCCAAGGACCAAATGTCGGGAAGGCACTCCACCACACGCACGAAGGCCGACATATGTTTTACTTGGTTACCAGGTGTGCCACTGATCAGAAGCCAACATACGACGCATTGCGGCGAAGCCTCGACGACCTGCGTAGTAAGCTTCTGAAACTGCGTGTCACCAAGCTCGCCATCCCGAAGTTGGGCTGTGGATACAACAGCCTGGAGTGGAAGCTTGTCAGGGACATTATTGAACAGACATTCGCCAACTCTGGAGTTGCCATATTGGTGTGCACGTTCAACCAGTGGAAAGAAAAAGCGTCTCCATCAGCAGAAGCTCATAACTGCCCGATTTCTCCGGACTATGCTCTGGGGCAGAGCACTTTTAAGGAGGGGATAGTGTTACGGTCACAGAGAGGAAGACGGAAACAAGGGATTAACGTCTTAAGCTGTCGGTAGGAGAAGTTAAGATTGGATTAGAACTTTCTCTGAAGCCTCCTTTTGTCGGAAGATATCAAGAAGGTTCTCAACAATCTCAGAATAATCTCCCCCTACTTCCGTGTTCTAGAATGTTCGGCCTTGCCTATTTAAATACTCCCCTCGCCTCGAGTGAGTCAGTCAGAGAGTAGACCTGGCGCTGTGATGAACTGTAATAAGTGAATTTCAGTGTAATAAACCGTTTCAGTGTATTAATGGGTGTCAGTTTGTCATATTTGGAGAATCTTATGGTCGGTGGACTTTAATTAGTGAACTGTAAGTGTTAATTAGTAGTAGTTAATTAGTTAAGTAGTAGTTGTAATTTTATGGTATTTGTACAAGCTTATGCAAATAGTTAGCTATTTAGTATAAATAATATCTTATATTATTTTATTAATTAACTAAGCCTAGGTTATAATAAATATTTAGAATACTGTTATTGTACATTTATATTAGTTTAATAATTTAATTGTATTCTTTTCATCATTTTATTAATAAATATTAGTATCTTTAATTAAGGCATAGTTTAATTCATTTTAATACCCAGTAGCTTGTAACAGTAATGATGATTTACATAATTAAATTAATAAAGTTAAAATTAAAAGAAACTGCCAATTTGAAAACCCTCAGAACAAAAAACAATGTTACACAAATATTCTATATATACTATTGAAATGAGCCTTACAAATGTATGGCAGCAGTGATGTTTGAGCTTAATATATTCACAATCATAAATTTAAAATAGCAAAATGTAATAAATAATGTAGTAAATTTAAATAAAAAAATAAATCAAAGCCTAGCGTGTTCAGTATTAATTACTAGTTCAATAGTATGTGTTCAGTCGCGAATCAACCTAATTTAAACCCCGCGAGCTGCTTCACAGTTGTTGCCTTGGCAACAGATAGACAGGAATTTGTTTCCCCCCCCTCGACGGTCTAGTACTTCACTTTACTTGACTTCCGATTCAGACCGCTAGCTAACCACATCTCTCCGCTCTTCTCGACTGAAGCTAACCTCGCTTTCCGGCACTGCATTGGGACGGTACAATAATCACATTCGCCCATGGCCAAGAGACGCCTATCACTAGACACAAGATGCATGCCCTTTATAATACCACTAGATCGCCGAGCAACCAGATATTGCCAGAACAAGGGTAGTAAACTTCACCCACTTCTCTCTTACTCTCCAACTTCACCCTCCATCCCGCTATGCTTCCGCTTCTACTTCTAATTATTCTCAAGGTTTTAGTTCCAGCTATTCCCTAACATCTTTCTCCTATTCACCTACGTCTCCCTCAGATTTATCAGCCTTTCCTCCTTATTCACCAAGTTCGTCAATCAATATGGCTTCTAGCAATCTCCTACCTCACCTTCATATTCGCTTATCCCTCTTATTTCTCCGACTTATTTCTTCTACATCCCCTTTGTATCCTACTACATCTTCATCAATCTCACCCAGTTCATCAAGCAATACCCCATCTTGCATATTCAGCCACCTCTCCTCCTTATTCAAAATCACCCCACCTCCTTATTCAAAATCACTTCTCCAATCTCTCCCGCTTACTCTCTTACTTATTCCCAATATTCATGCACAAGTTCTAGCTACAGCCGCTCTCCCAATTATCATCAAACATCTCCTCATTAGCTCTTCATCTCCTACTTATTCACCCTCTTATCCTCCATCGTCACTATCTTATTTCTCATCTCCAAATAATTATTCACCTTCAGTCAACCATGGCAGTTTGCTTCCTCACCTTCTCCGGTCTGCCAATACCACAATCACCTATACACCTCCCTACTTTATCTGGCCCAATTCATTCAAAACCCGACTCTATTTTACTAATATACTTTATTATTTCTTATTTTATTCAGTCTAATCACGCGATCAAACAGTATGCATCCAATGGAAGATGTGGTTTTGAAGGTATAGTTTTGCAGTTATAGTTACTAAAAATAAATAGTTTGATAAGCTATTAAATAACATATTTAAACTAAGGTTATGTACCACTTATTAAAAGAAGTAAATGGTTTCCTAGAGAATGGAACCATATTTACATAAAATAATCCCAGGCAATGAAGAATCACTTAATCAAATTAATTAATGAATGAAATTAAGAAAGCATTAAAATGCATTAGGCAATCACAAAAAAATGTTGATGACATTGATAATGAATTGCCATGTTTATATTAAATCTCCTCTCTCTCCACCAAAAATAATAAATTAAAGAAATAATAAATCCTCCGTACCACTGTGAATTTCATTTAAGGTACAAGAGTATGGTATTGATATTATAATCAAAACCAGTTCTTGAGAGAAATAAATCATTATTCTTGGTGGTTATTGATCATACTACTTTGAGTGGAAAACCTCCAAAATATCAATAGTCCTACAATTGTTTTTTCTGAACAAGTATTACACTATAATTTGAATAAAAATGATTTTGTTTATCTATGAGATCTTTCAGTTTTCTACTCTTAAAACAGACATAATTTTCAATAGAATTTCACCATCAAAATATCATTTAATCATATCCCTCGAATTGCAGCTGCATTGAAACATTACTATTGGAATGAAATAAAATTCGGTCATTCAATAAGGCCAAAATATAACAGTATAACCATACTTGCCAGTCCAGAATCTGCAATAGTGCCACCAAGAATGGACCAAATTCGAGAAGCTGGCATTTGAAAATTCTGAAAATTGAAGATGAAATTCAATAAAAATTAATTTTGTTTATTTAATTTCATGCCAACCACATGGACAAAACTACTTTCACGAACACGGACAACAACATGACAGGCAAAAGCAGGATATTCAATCTTTAAAAAAAACACTCAGTTCACTGTCTAATGAGGAGACAAAATAAATTCTCTAATATGGCTAGCCGTTAAGCGAAGCCAGGATGGCCGAGATGGTTGAGGCATCACAACGGAGAGGTGAAAGTTCCGGGTTCAAGTCCCGGTTCTGGCCATATCTTTTCTTTTCAAATAAAATATTTTAAAAAATATATCATATAAAAATAAAATAAATTATAATAAATTCTCTAATGTTTGAATAAATTTACTCAGGATATATTCATACATTTATGGTGCAGGTTTTGAAATGTACTTACAAGGTATAGGACTCGATGGTGTAGGGGAGGAAACATCTTCTGACATTGATTCTTCAGAAGGATATTCAAAAAGGGTAGTAGCTTCATCGTTGAATTGGATCCGTAACTGAAACATAGAAATAGTTATGATAATATTTTGTATTTATGAAAAATACAAACATTTATAAAAAAAATATTTTCATTAATTCAATAGAAGTCCTAAATACTAAGGCCCTAATTCTGGTGTTTTTACCAGCACAGAAAGAAGAAAATGACAAAGAAATAAGAAAAAATCATGTTTTCACAAGAGTTTATAAAGAAAATTAAACATTTTTTATACAAATGATCAGACAATTTTTAAGAAATAAAAGTATGTAATGCTAATGCAGAGAGCGGGGTTGCTCAGTGAATAGAACAGTTGCTAAGCTGAAGTTCATAAGTTCAAATTCGGCTGCGTTGAAAATTAGTTAATCTGTTAACAGAGTCTGGGGGATATGCAGACCCTACTAGAGCACACCCAGCCTATATAAAGTGGAACTTTTAATTGGAAGAAAAGTGACTGTATGTCCTCATAAGGTATTAAAAAATAATGAACATACTCATAATTAACTGTCATCTATTAGAAAACATATTTTAACATAAACAGAGAACTGATAATAAACATACACTATCCCATGACTAAGGAAAAACATAACCTTCCTCCAAAGAGGTACACCACAGTTTCCCCCACATCATAAAAACATTATATATATACACACATATAATAAGAATATCTAAGTTTGAGTACTTAATAATCACATAATCACATAATCACAAAAACGTTCTGGCATTCTGGTAGGCCTAGAAGATCTGCACAGGACTGATTCTGGAGGGAGATCGCATTGGGTATATTCACAGTTAAAACTTGAGCGCACGGTTGTGGGGCTTGAAGTTCTGATGATGGTACCTGAGGATCTGGAATGTCAGTCTGAGGAATTGCAATTCCAGGATTTGTAGCAGGTAATCTGGAAATCTCATATAAGGAAACTTCATGATTGGTTGTGACAATTTTCCTTGTACAAGTGTCAGACACAATGAATCAGTGTGAGGTTTCAGTGTTCTCCTCGATTTATTTAGAACAACTATGTAGTGCCGTTTTCCTAACTTCTTCAATATCTGGCTAAATTCCCATATGTATTTATTATTGAGGAAGAAACACACTTGGACTCTATCCTCCACTTTGAAGAAACCTAACACCACATGGAGCATTGACTTTTGAAGGTTAGTGCATGAAAAGGAAAACTGTTTCCAGACGGATCCGAAGTTTACTACGGTTTAAGTACAATTCAGCTGGTGACTTCCCAGATTCCTTAGTCATGGGATAGAGTATCTTTATTATGAGTTCTCTGTTTATCTTCAAATATGTTTCCTAATAGATGACAGTTAATTATGAGTGTGTTCATTATTTTTTAATATCTTATGAGGACATAACAGTGACTGTGGTAAGTGACCGACAAATTAACTCTCTACACAATCATTAGAGAATTATTGCAATATCTGTAGCCCAGGTGAATTAGTGTCCAGAGAGAGATAACAAGATTGAAGGAAGCGGCAAATCATTCTTGTAGTTTTTTGCTTGAAATGGAGCTGTAATATAAGGAATAATTATTTTTCAAGCAAAGGCCTTACTTAGCACCTTATTGACTACCAAACAATGTTTTATAATTTTATAATGCTAACAAAACAATGCTTTAATTATTACCTTAAAGGAAATAATATGTTCATATAACTGTTTTATTATATTTAGGAAGATCAATTAACTTTATATGCCTGCAAAGACTAAAAGTTAATTATTTGGTTATTTTACTAACCTAAAACTTACTGGAAAGGAAAGAAAGTTAATAATATGTACATGAGAGAAATTCAATAAATAGCCTTGGTCTATTTAGAAAAACATGAATGATTTTTTTGTTCTTAAATCGACAAATATCTGGATTTAAATTATCCAGAGGGGTCACCTATGGTGTCCCCTTCATAGCAAAACAACCTATGGCCTATAATCTAGGTCACAGGTTCGCAGCCCAGCAGTTCACCTTAGAAATTTTTAAAATGAGAAAAAAACCGTTGGTAAAGCCGTCCTTATGAAGGGGCACAATATGGGCGTCTGTGAGGTGTTAGGTACTCGTTTAAGATCCCTATCCTAACTATATCTGCATAAGCAAAATTTAGGACTAGCATAGTCCGATTAGCTACAGTAACATAAAGAGGAATTTAATTTATAAACAAGCGAATTATCCGGAAAGTTGTTGAAAAACCGCCAGATAGCAACCTCATTACAAATGAGCAAAATACTTGAAATAACGAATACTCTTTTATGTACGGCTCTATAAAATAAACCTTGACCTCCCCGCTAAAACTATCACAGGTTAACCAAACCTAAATGTAGATTAAAAAGAACATTCTTCAGGTAAGAGAGTAATGAAGGATGAATCTCTTGAGCAATGTTTGAGCCCAAAGAAAGAAAAAAACCACATCAGACCTCGGCAGGTTGACCTCAACATGAAAAAAAATTGTTTCCTAACGAAAGTTACCACCTCCAACTTAAATGAGGTACCACTGCTGTAAACATTTTTTTGTCTAAGACCAGCCTGATTGGTCCGCATAGGTAGGAGATTGATACGAGTGATAACAACTGATAAGAGCTAAGAATGCGGGAAGGTGGTCAGTCCAGTTAGCTCTCAGTCCCGTTATCGCCGCTCTTCTCCTGTCCTCTCGGGTCATCGCGTAACCAAGAAGGAGGGGGGAGTTAGTTTTCAATGCCGGCATTATATTGTACTCTTGGTTCATGAGAAAAACTACAAGGAATCGAACTACGTACCTCATTAAGTCGAATTTTGTCCAGAGAGAGAGAGAACAGTATTGAGGGAAACGGGATCGTGCCATTATCTTACTTTTTGGCTTAAGAGTAGTTGCAATAAAAGCAAAAACTCATTTTCAAACCAATACCTGACTTAGCCCCTCATTCGAAAATAAAACGATTCAGCATCCCTAAATACAAGAAACTCATTTTAGAGATAATTCAACGTATTCACCGTAGCTGTAGACGTAAAATTTAATCGATGGTGTCTGTTTGTGAAGAAATCAGTTTAAACACCTATACCACTAGAACCCATGAAGAGTCTTTGGGTATACTGTTTGTTGGACAAAGGTTGCGCAGGGAGGTGATATGCCCTAGATCACGCTCAACCGCCAGATTTTCCTCCTTATTTAGGGTACCCTACTTCATAGAGGTTCGGTGAGCTTCAGGAGTTCAGGATCCATCTCCAACCACTAACAGATTAAATAAAAATCCGCCAAGCAGCAGGATTTGACCCGAGGACCTTCGGCAAAGCAACACAGCGCTCTACCACCCAGTCACTCCGCCCCCTTGAAATCAGTTTAGTAGTGAAAAATGCGATTAATTTTACACAAGGATTATACATTAAATTTATTATAAGAAAAACTAAACACTGGCGTTATGAAGCTTCAAGAATACAAAATGACGGCCAATGAAACATTTTCAGACTTTTTTCTGAAACTGATTAACTCCGTACCTCTGTTAAGCTGTAATTGGAGCTTTCGAGAAAAACTTTAAATTTACTTCATGAATATAGCATTAACCGACAGTTGATACATGGGTTAAGAATGGCGATGACGTTCTTTTCCTGGTTCCTTATCTCAACGCGCGCGCTACCCGCCATAACTCCACGTGGTTCATTGCGATAACGAGAAAACTTAGGCAATCGCGTTAGCCTGATACATTTAACATACTGTACAATCCTAATAGTATGGTAATGGATGTACGAATCAGAAACCACCTCAAGGTAAAAAAGAAGTCACTAAGTTATTATGGATCAATACGTTTCCTCATAACTAATTTAATCGCTTAAATATTGATCAGCAGCTGCTAGAGCAGGCCGTACCTCGAGCTAGTTCTAGCGTCACTAACAATTCTCTCACAAAGACTAATTAGCCTGACCAACCAATAAAACAAATCCGACTGATGAAAGATGCATCTCTCAGAGTCATCCAATTAGCTCAATTAAAAATTCGAACGTCGTGTCGGAGAGAAGAGCCGCCACTATGAATGTCAATGGCCGATTTGAAAAGCGTGTTTATTTTTCATCGTCGAAGGCCAGCGGAGATGCCTGACATACATATATGTATTTATTCCCGATACATTCTGTACTTCCTACACTAAATCTATAGTCCCGGTATAGTCGAATTTTTATCAAAATGGATCTCCTATACTTAACAGCAGAATTGAATTATTCTCATAGTGCACAAGTACCTAAGTATTAGCTTGAATTTTTAAATTTTTTATCAAAATCTCCGTTTATTCATAAAATATTTACATACAATATATACACTAATATAAACAGCAATAATTACAATTTACTTGTACTACCCGAAGGTACAAGTATTAGCTTGAAATGGAGTTATTACTTATATAACGACTCCAATTCAAGCCAAAACTACGAGAATGGCACGATTTCGCTTCCCACAGCACAAATCTGGAAACAATTCGACTTAACCACTTATTCACCGGAGTTGCAGAAAAAGACCCGAAATAGGAGTTGAATCTTAATCAGCGTTACAGCAGATTTAAGACCGGATTACCAGCAGTCAAAGGAGCTGTAGCATTCAACATTGGCGAACCTATTTCATCCCCAAGATTAAAACCGAGACTCTTGAAAGATATTCTGATGTGAACTCTATTACCTTTCTCACCAATCATTTTAACAAATTGTAATATATTCCTATTTCCTTATAGTTTTCCGTTTTATAGTACTATAGTTCTGTTTGTTATTACATTATAATTATTTTACATGAAAAAAAACTATTATATATTTATAACTTCTCTTTCAAATTATGTACAGTTAGGGTGGTCTCTTGCATGAGACGAAACCCACACTTTTACTTTTTGTTAAAGTGTAAAATTCATTATATAAAACAAAAAGTAAGGCTAGGAATAGCCGATCTGGAAAATAAAGGATATATAAAAAAAAAAGAATCTGAGTCAAAGCTTTATTATGTTTGCATACAGTCCAGTTAAGTCTTATACATCATGAATTTGAATTTGAATTAAGGTATTTTCTACCTTTAATTCGATATTTCTTCCCACCCTAGTTTTTCCTTGATTTTAACATTTCATGGTTTACAGAAGGATATTACGTTTTTCAATTACTAACCTAAATGGTTAATAATTCATTAGTATTTTTGGGCATAAGACGCCATCCTTAAGAGAAAACAAGCGGTAACAGTGTAAAATATCTTGTAAGAGACATTTTCCCGTGGGATTTATTTTGTTGGTGTATCGCAGGACAGTCAGTTACCAGTCTACGATGAGTAAGGATTTCTTTCCGAACTTAAGTTTTTATTTTGGCATAATTTATAGGCATTCGGTTGTGTAGGATCTATAGCAATTAGGGAAATCATACAAGGCGTAGAGAAAAGGCCATTCAAGTAATCAGCGAAGGACTTTGATTCTTTTTTTGGAGGAGGGGGGTGATCTGTAGTGTACTGGTTAGCATAACAACTTACTATGCCAAAGATCGCGGGGTCAAAAACCAGCAGGTGGCCTTAGGATTTTTTTAAGGGAGAAAAAATCCTTGGTTTTGCCGTCCTTGGGAAGGTAAGAAAAATCGGGTTCCCGGAGCTGTACAAAGTCAAGTACTCGTTAAAGATACCTATCCTTACATCTGGGTAGGCAAAATTTAGGACTCCCATTGCAGCATGTTCCGATTAGTCATAGCAGCAATAAGTGACGTTAAATGAATAAACGAACTTGTGTTCTTGTAAAACAAGCCCTGCAAACTGATTAATACAAATTAATCAAGGAGGTCGAATTGACAGAATTTTTACATACAACTTTTACTTAACAAGTTTCCACAGAATGCGCAAGATAAGAAATAACTCGATAGTGGCAAAGGTCGCACCGATCGGGAGTGGATGAACTACAAAAGAATAGTTTGATGGAGACGAGGTAAGAGTTGAGGTAACTACACCCGGAAGTGGAGACGCCGCTAACCGAAGACGCAAGGATATCTTGATATGTTCAAGTCATTTCACATAACGGGCCTCCTCTGACGACCTACATGCCGTTCTTCGAGGCGCATATTGCCACCATCAAAGTAGCTCTGGTGTAGGGAGGGCTCCTGCGTCGAGGGCGTTCGGGTCAATGGAGCTGGATTATTCCAGTGAAAGGGATCATGAGCTTCCGGAATGCAGGAAAGGTCTTAAAGTGGTATCTGTTCCGCAGGTTGTCGCTTCGAGTTGACTTATAACAAGTTTTTAAAATTACTTTATTTTATATTATTATTACTACTACTTTGTTTTTCCAAAAATACTAGTTTTCTTTAATAATGGAAAAGAGAATGTAATTATGGGCACTAAAAATATTTCGGTAGTCACTTCATCAAGAAATAAAAGTTTCAACTAGCATTTCGAAGTATGGATGATATAATGATGGATTGAGTTGGTCGGAGGTAAAGTCAAAGATAACACAAATTAACGAAAACTTATTGTGTTTTTTTTTAATTGTGCCAACGTTTCGGCTTACGATGTAGGCCATCTTCAGGGAAACCAAATAGTGGGTGCCTAGTTTGCGGTGACTTGTCAAACTTGACTTGAAGATGGCCTACGTCGCAGGGCGAAACGTTGGCACAATTAAAAAGTATTTTTGCTTATTTTGTGTTATCTCTAACTGCACTCCCTCACCAATTCAATACATCATTAGAAATATCCAGTCAACCATATTCCACTCGAATATAGATTATGTATGTTTGTTGAAACGTTCATTTCTACTAAACCTCATGATAACTTGTATTTTTGGAAAATAATAAAAGGGAAACGAATGCAAAGTTAAAACTTTTTGTGACTGAACTAATTACCCTTTAAACTCCATATGTATTAAGAAGAGCTTTGACTTTTGGCATTGTTATTTAACTAGTAATGTTTTATATAAATAAATCATATAAGAGATATTCAGGATCAACTCCGAACTTCGAAAATTTACTTTACACATTTTGCTCCCGAAACTTCAGGTGCAGAAACGGACTAAAACCATTACAAATAAGTCGGCAAAGTGTTAGACGAAATCGCTAGACTAACTTGTGGAAAAGTCAAATTTTCAAACTTAGGAGTTATCCGCTTTAAATATTGAAGGCCTCATGTAATAAAAGTGCAATATACGTTTTGATAAAAAAAACTAATGCAAATCTAGGAATAGCAAGGGTTCATTAAATATTTTATAATACTTATTCACATAAAAAATTCTTATGACGTGTGAAGGAAAGTCGCTCTGGAACGATCAAAACACACACATAGGCCGGCATTTTCACCATCGTCCAAAAATGCTCTATTTCAAATATTAGCATTTATCTTAAACGTCATTCAATTGGTAAATAGGCGTATTAGAAAAATAACGATTATAATCGTTGATATCTAATTGTTACGATTATAATTGTTGATATCTAAAAAAGCATTTATAATTATAAATGCTTTTTTAGATATCAACAATTCATTCTAAGGGAAAAATTATTTATTAGAATCTGACATTTTGACCAACGTAGCAGGTCTTCTCAGGGCTATATACAGATACGAAAAATATTTAATATTACGGTTACACATTTTAAGGAATTATTTTTTTTCTCTAATAAAAAATGAAGCGTTCAAGATCAAAATTGATATTACAAAATTTCCAAAAAAAAAATCTTTTCATTTCCCGCTGGTTTTATCCAAGCAATTTTAGGCTTCCCAAACGTCAGGCTCTCAACCGGTCTTAAACCATGAGAAATAAGGCGGCTAAGTGTCAATTTTTGAAATTATGGAGTCATCCGCTTTTGAACCTGAATGTCTCAAATAGTTTATTACAATAAGAATCTTTTTTACGTCCACCAGGACCAGAATCTAATATTTTTAACAACATATTACACCAAAATTATTAAAAAAAAAGAAAAAAAAAAAGAAAAAGAACAGGAGAAAACGTTGTCGAGTTGATAGGAAAATAAAGTAAACTAACGAATGAACTTTCTCAGGAAGAGAAACGGATGATAAAACCGTTAGAGATTCCGGGAACATGTTTGATTTTAATTTCTAATTTTTCGAATTGCAGTTGCGCTTTTACAGTTGCTGAAAACTCCAATAGCGGAATAACACGAATACCTCAACTAATAGTGAGGTGATACACAACCGTCGTAGTAGTGTCTTAATTTACAGATTAAGAAAGTCGTTTCTAGAAAATGTATAATAAAAAGTAAAGACAGATAAGTGACGTTACCCTTCACAAGACGAAACTCTAGGAAAAGGAACAGAATTTGCCTAATCTGGCATTAAAATTAATTATATAATCATAATCATAAACAAATAGAGAATGAAAAAAAATCAAACGGTGTTCAATGAACCCACGACCTCAGTCGATTAATTGATACATAGCTGTTATTCAACAACAGTTATTGACTATTCCAGGTCATCAATTAGCGGATAACCTTAAGATTTTGCTGACAATCATAATAAACAATTCAGTTGTTCCTTATGCTAATTGAAAAATTATCAAAACAATAAATCTTACTTAAAACACCTTCTTAGCAGTGCCATAGCCATAGCCATAGCATGTTCAATCTTGCACCAAACTATAAATAGAAGATTTGTGACGAAACGTTACGACAAAACAGAGAAATGATAAGTAGATTTTTTGTTGTTTTTTTGTTTTAGCCTGACGGATCTACGACACCTTTAAATTCCCCTTAGCAAAGGATCCCGACTTTCGTTCACGAAGCCACACAGTAATTATTATTACTTCTGAAAAATTTAAGTCTACCTAGCGCTTGGATATCAGCACAATCTTCACTAACTAATATCGGTCTTGTTGAACCTTTCCTTTCCTTTATTTTTAGAATTAGCGTTATAAATAATTCAATTACACAGGCCAACGATGAAAAAACTTTTTTAATGAAAATACCTTATTCTTATGTTGTTTAGGTTGCTGAATCCAAATATGATGCTTAAAAAGTTGTATCACCCACCATTTATTCACATTTTATAGTTAAATTCATGAAATAAAGAAATATTTTTAGAATTTAACAGCTTTTTCATAGTTAAGATAACATGAAAAAATAGGTCTAATGAACAAAGATGATGTTGGCAGCACTGCTGAAACACATGCTAAACAGCTGATGTTTTGTTTATTTTCAACATAACCTCACTTTTACGTTTCCTGTACATGTGCTCAGTGCAATGTCTCATCGCGGCTGTAAAAACTCTGCTGACAGTTTTTGTTATATTTGTGGTGAGTTTGTTATTAAAAAGCACCAAAGAAACATTACAGACTTTGTGAAAAAGGTTTATCTAGCATACTTTGGAACCAAACTTGGAGACCAGGATAAACCTTGGGCACCGCATAAGGTATGTTATGTATGTGTTGAAGACCTCAGGAAATGGTCAAAAAAAGAGAAAAAACACTTTAAATTTGCTGTTCCCATGATATGGAGGGAACCAAAAAATCATTCCGATGACTGTTACTTTTGCAGTGTAGATATTACTGGTCATAACTCTAAGAACAAGAAGGTAATAAGCTACCCTAACCTTCCGTCCGCCATCCGACCAGTAGGGCACGGTGTAGATTTGCCAATCCCGGAACCACCAGAGGACTTAAATTCTATTGAAACAGAAGTATTTTCTGATGTACAGTCGGAGTTAGATGAACACGATGAAGAATTCCAATGTGTTACAGAAAATGTAGAGCCTAAATTGTTCACTCAGGTCGAGCTTAATGACTTAGTTAGGGATCTGGGCTTAACAAAAGAAAAAGCTGAACTGCTTGGCTCTAGGCTAAAAGAAAAGAACTTGCTGGCGGCTGGAACCAGCATTCATGTGTATAGGAAGAGAGAACAACAATTTTCGAAGTATTTTGAACAAGAGGGTGATTTGGTGTACTGCTCAGACATTCATGGTTTAATGAATGAGTTTGGAATTGAATACAAAACAGAAGATTGGAGGTTGTTTATTGATTCATCCAAAAATAGTTTGAAGGCAGTTTTAGCACACAACGGTAACATGTATGCCTCTGTACCTGTCGGTCATTCTGTACATATGAAAGAGAGTTACGAAAATCTAGAAATAGTGTTAAATAAAATAGGTTATTCTGCACACGGTTGGATGATATGTGGTGATTTGAAAGTTACGTGCATGCTCCTTGGTCAGCAAGGGGGTTTTACCAAATTTCCATGTTTCTTGTGTGAATGGGACAGTAGAGCTCGGAATCAACATTGGTGCAGAAAGAACTGGCCTGCTAGGGAGTCTTTAAAGCCTGGCGAGAAGAACATTTTACGCAAAAACCTTGTAGATCCAAAAAACGTGCTCCTACCACCACTACATATTAAGTTAGGTCTCATGAAACAGTTTGTAAAGGCTTTGCCTAAAGATGGGCTTTGTTTCAAATATCTCTGTCAGAAGTTTCCACACCTTTCAGAAGCTAAACTGAAAGAAGGCGTCTTTACCGGGCCTGATATTAGAAAAATGATGTTTGACGTTAACTTTGAATCCACAATGACCTCAAATGAAAAGGAAGCATGGGTTTCATTCAAGCAAGTTGTCACCAAGTTTTTGGGAAATGAAAAAGACCCAGAATATAAGGCTATTGTTGCTAACATGTTAAAAAAATTTGAACAGTTAGGATGTTTGATGAGCCTGAAAGTTCACTTTTTGAGCAGCCACCTCGATTACTTCCCGGAAAATTTAGGAGATGTTAGTGAGGAGCAAGGTGAGCGTTTTCACCAGGACGTTAAAGTGATGGAAAAACGTTACCAGGGCCGCTGGAATACCAACATGATGGGGGATTACTGTTGGTCACTTCACCGGGAAGTTCAGCAAGCTATTCATCGCAGGAAAAGCTACACAAGAAGCTTCAAGGAAAAAAGGGAAAGAAAATATAAACCAATTCCAGTTGACAAGTGAACCTTGTATCATCACATAAAATTACTATTCCAAGTATTTTACTGTAAATACAAACCATTTTTACGATTCTACAGTGTTTCATTGATTTCCCTATATACTGTAAATGGGTATTAGACTATATAATAAAATACATTTTGCTTGGAAACTAAGGGTGATACATAAAAACTACGAGCAGATTTGGATTCAGCACATAAAAATCTATCAAGATCAGCTATTAAAATTAAAAAAGTTTTCAAAAAGGTTTTTTTTGTTGGCCTGTGTTATCTTTCTAAGGAGCATCTGAAATGTCACGAAAGATTTGAAGTTTTCTAATTATGAAAAAATTAAACTTTAACCATATCTTAACCATTATTAGAGCGATTTTTAATATTTTATTTTTGTTTATGTCTTTAACTTCATCTTCTTCTTCAAAAGACCAGCAATGTGGGTCGAAAAATATTTAATGACTTAAGTCAACAAGATCCAAAAATAAAAGTAATGTTCAATTAACATTCTCCCCGTATATACATCGCAAATTGCGGGAGCAAGGAAATATAGGATCAGTGAAAGGAAGAGATATGACTGACCGAGAAGCGAACCAGGATGGCTGAGGTGGTTGAGCACCGCCACGGGTAAAGGTGGGAGACCCGGTCATATCTTTTCTTTTCAAATAAAATATTTAAGAAATAGAAAATTATTTTACTAGTCACAGACGACAGTAATATATATTATTTAGGTTCATGAACCCTAATTATTGTTAAACTCAATGGATATGATGAAATATTTAAAAAAACACAGCATAAAATGGAATTACGTGCCGAAGTTTTTTTCAGCTAATGAAGTTTATACAACTTAATAGAAGTAAAAGTGATGAATAAATTGTAAAAACAAATTGGGTAACGAGATATTATCATAGGAACAGGTTAGATAAAATATCCACGGAATGAATTATTAAGGCTCCATTTGAGGTTGAGGCGAAAGGAGGAAGTACATGATCGGAAAAACGATTGAGATCATAGCTAAATTATCTGTCATGTGCTATTTCACTCGTGTATAGTTCCATCTCAAGTGAAATTGAACGTATAGTCTGTTCTGTAAGTAGCGTTTCGTCAAATCCGGGTCAAGTGAGTAAGATGACACGAATATACTAAGCGTAGGATGACACAAATAGTATACATTATTTATGTTAGAGAAAAAAATAGTTGACTGGATGATATAATGGAGAATGGAGATAGTTGGGAGGTGCAGTCAAGAAAACACCAAATAAGTCAGGACTTATTTATATTTGTACCGACGTTTCGACCTACTTTGTAGGTTTGACTCAGTTCACCTAGCGGACTCACCTATTATCCTTGAAGATAACCTACAAAGTAGGGCGAAACGTCAGCACAAATATAATTAAGTCCTGCACAAAAATGACTAAGTCCTGACTTATTTGGTGTTTTCTTGACTGCACCCCCCCCCCAACTATTTCTGATTCTTGTTTAACAGAAATGTGGCCCAACATTCTTGGAACGTGAATAAATTCAGAGAAAGATTAATATATTTACATTTTCCAAATAACACAATGTCTATTTCTCTGAATTATAAGGTTTCCATGACGAAAATTGTGGATTATTTTTACATGAAAAAGTCTTATCCCTGACGGATTTGAACCGGTACCTTTAGCACAACACCTCAGTGCTCTATACACTGGAAATACCCCTCTTTCAAAACATTAGATGCATCTAATCGATATTAAATAGAAGGATTGCAGGAGAAAAGGACCCTACTTGGGATCTTAGACCATACAACTTTTGTATATAGACTTTTACCAACTACAACCCATGGAAGGTTTTCAGTTTAGTTCATGGTAAACACTGTATTATTGGATTAGCATGCGGGCGAGCATGCCATCACCGTAGGCCTTATGCATCAGACATCCAGCCACAATACACACCACTTTCCCAATACGACACCTCCTTATAGGTGCCGATAATGGATACATATCCATTGTGGTGGATGGTGGAAGTTTGCGGACAACAGGAAAGTGGAGAGAGACGACGAGGCCGATACTGGAAACCGGGTCGGCCTAAGAAAGGCCATTATTATCCCCAGCCACTATCCGCTCTTCTTTAGGAAACTTTCGACGCTCATAATTCATCATACAGAAGAGATTTTGGGATTGTTTTGGGTTATCTCGCATGGAAATTACGATGGTATGAACCTAGAAATAAATATTGGATTCTCGGTCCAGCGGATTCACACGCTTTTATTAGTTTTGTCTGTTTGTGTATAATAGAATTTTTGAATTTCTCAAACACCGATGAAAATACAATGGTTAAAGTTTGTCTCATTATCCTGACCAGGGTATCCAGGATTAGCAATTTTTCATATCCGAAGACACTGCAATATAAAATAATGTCTTGCACCATGTAAAAGAGGCGTATCGAGGAATACATGGCTCAATCTTTATGCCTACTGGAAGGATCAACTGAGGAATTTAGTATAGTTTGTTAAAAAAAAACAAAAAAAAAACACCTTTAAAGTAGTACTAAAAAGTAAAAAATAAGATATAAATTCAATAAGATTAAAATAACAATTGAGTGATGAACAAAAAAATGAATTTCATTCTCAAAAAAGGGTGAGGTGCTTGACACTAATTATTCAAAATATTATACTGACTAATATTGGGAAAAGTAGAGCCATTATGAAAATGTCTTAAAAAGTGACCCACGCTTTTTTACAATAAAATGAATTATTTTTATTTATCTTTGTTCGATTCACGCAGCATAAATTCAATCAGATTTCTTCACTGCAAAATTTTTATTTTAAAGTAAATAAATTGGACAAAAAAAGTTTATTTAACATAAATAAGATTATAATATAACACAACATTCATATATCATTTTATTTTGTTGTTATATTAGAACCATTTTAAAATTATTTTACAAATATTGGACAGATAATTTCAATTTCTGTTTTAGTTTGGAGACTTAACGGCTTTTCGTTGGAATTTTTTCCACGGTCTTAACATTTATGTAAGGTCTCTTTTTATTTTTCAATATTTTTATATTATTTTACAAACATAATTGTTTTAACAAAACGGCCTAGCTTTAAAATACGGTTTCATTAGATTCCTCAATTGTCAATTGGCACGGCTTCTTACCACCCCGAATGCAAATTCATCCATTCACACTCTCATTACTTATACATACATGAAACTAAAACTTCTTAAAAAATTAAAAAAACACAAAAAACATTTGTTGACAATCGATATTGTGTAGTAAAATGCACTGCACACATGTACATGTGTGCT
Organism: Arma custos; assembly: GCA_037127475.1. Lineage (NCBI taxonomy): Eukaryota > Metazoa > Arthropoda > Insecta > Hemiptera > Pentatomidae > Arma > Arma custos. The sequence continues at coordinate 60,812,122 of CM073759.1, read as the reverse complement.
ATTTATCTAACTTTTCCGCTACAAGGACTGTAATAGTTATTAATAGTTATAAAGCAGTTATACTTAACTAGTAGTCAGTAACAAAAATTGTAATTAGCCATCGAATATGTTCTGTTTAACAATGCTATTAACAAATTATTACTTAATGTAATAAATAAACAAGAGACACACTAATAAAATTGTAATTACTCACATGTTTAACTCATACAATCAAGGCCCCCCACAATGTCGGATATTCGGGCCTTGTGAGGGCCCTTCAAAAATCAATACCAAAGGATTCCATTTCTTATCAAAAGTGGTTACATCCACTACATTACATGAAAATTTTTGATGTATGAAAAATCAACACTATACATGGTATATACATTGTATATTTAATTATGTTGACTGAAGCGATTTGTTTTTAGAAATGTAAAATAGTATTTTATTTATTTTTTATCAACCATAAACTAACCAGATATCGTTATTTTCTGAATCAAAGTCCAACACATTTTTAATATTAAATTATATTTAAAAGAAGAGATAATACACAATTGTCAGTAATTATTGTTTGATGTTTATTGTTAGCAAATAACAATAATATTATGTTAAATTGATTATTTTTAAAATTGAATCTTTTTTTATCAGTACTGAAAAAAATTTGAAAATGGATGTAACTGGTTTTGAAGCCAAACGTCTCCAAATCATTATATTATACCAATAACTTTGCTACTAAAAGCTTATGAAAATATTATCTAATCAATCCTAGTGCACGTTAATAAATTATACATTCAATATTAAATCTAGCCCATATCAAGAGCCGAAGGGAAAGCCAATACTATATTTTACAATCGGCCCCGATACATGACGCAAGTTTATGACCGCAAATGAACTGCAAGCAACGTGAGAGTAAATATGGGCCAGTCGGTTGCTCTTATAAACTTGGACTGTGACTTTCCCCGGACAAAAAGCACTCACGCGAACGAATGCAACAACGGAAAAATAAGAAAAAAATGAATACCACGTACATACATCATCAATGGGGACAATTCTTACTTTGGGGGATTTCTTACTAGTTTTCTTCTGCAGGAAGAATAAGAATATAAAACCTGTACCTCCACAACCCATGAAGGGTGTTGGGTTCAGTATATGGTAGAGACTGTACTGTTTCTTGGATAGCGGTTGTGCAACTAGATCAAGCCCAGCTTTTCCCTCTTATTTTGGGTATCCACTTTATAAAGGCTGGGTGAGCCCCATTAGGGTCTAGGTCCCGTAAGATCTATCTCCGGCTGCTAACAGATTAAATAAAATCTGCCAGCAGCGAGATTTGAACCCCGGACCTTCGGCACGGCAACTCAACGCCATACCACTTAACCACTGAACCATTCCCCTCCTTAGCATAAGAATATAACATAAGTTAAATATTATTTGGGCTTCAAATGACTTCAAATTTACATCGAACAGATAGGAAATACAAAAATAAAAGTAGATATTATTTTTTCATACCCCAATGGTACGATAACTTTAAATATTTTAAACCATAAAAGCAACTTTGAATTTAGAATCTGAAATAAACTGTTCGAAAACAAAAAGCGAAAATATAAAAATAATGATCAATTCAATAAAGTCGATTTATTGATCCAACAAGATCGAATAAGCAAATATTCAATAAGATATACAACCTGAAAAGAAGCCATACTAAGGAGATGAAAAGAATTTAAAATACTTAGAATTACTGATGATGACTGCCTGGACAGAGATTTAGTAGCCGACTTCAAAGCATTAGCCTCGTATGAAAGAGAACGAAGCGTACGGGTGAAGGACGGAGGATAGAAAAAAGCAAAATTTGGAAAGAATATAGGGTTATGGGAGGGGAGGGAAAACTAGCGAAAAACATGATATCAGTGTTGTTCATTGTTCGCAAAATAAAAAAAATTATGTATAACGAGGTAATAAAAAAAGAAACATGATTCTCTGCAAACAGATGAAAATAAGACATATTTTCGTCCTATCTGGGATAGGAGCAGTTTCTAACTAAGATATCCTCTGGTATTCTGTTATGCTGATAAAATAATATCGTTTGGGTCTTTTTCGCTCAAACTTTTTTGAAACATTCAGATATATGTAGAGAAAAGTGTATTTTTAAGGATATCCCAAGAAATCGGGCATTCAAGAATTCACCTTAGTGTTCTTTCTTTTAATGTTTTCAACGTTGTCGAATAACCCTTTTTGCTGGAAGATGAAGAAAAGTAGTAAAATGTTTAGAGGCAAAGTTTTCTATTCTTGTAATTAAGTATCAGTATGAATCTCAAACAGGATTAAAAAATGCACGGATAGCGTAGAAAACGGAGCACCGCTTTCTAGCCTTTGTACTTGGCATATATGTAAAAAAGAAAACTGGTCCAGTCGAGACGATGTATTTTCTGAGATTGAATGAGTACGATTGATGCGGCCGACCTTCACCTCAACTATTCTGTTCTCGATAGGAATCCACTAGACCTTTACCATTCGGAATAGTGAAAAAGTAACTGAGAATTGATGATTAATGGCAGTTATTTGCCGATTTAATTAATTCTTAGGAAGCTTTTTTAATTAATATAAAGTTCGTTCCCATAAAAAACCAACAACAAAGGAATGAATTTATTTTCTGCTGGTTCTTCCTTCTCCAGTAAACCTTCATTCCCTCTAAAGGTTGCTTTCTTTCCTCTTTCTATCCCCATGCCCATGTCTTGTATTCTCCTCCAAAAGAATCCTGATATTTTTGAATCGGCCCTCTAAACTCAGTCTGTCTAAGCAGTCCTCATCAGTAATCCTGTTTTAAGGTTTTTTTTCATCTGCTAAGCATCACTTAGCATTCTGGTTAGCTAGCACCACTCTAGCTATTCAGGCTGTCAAGTAATTGCTGATTCAACCTTTTAGGATCCATCCTGCCCAGAGCTCCTGAAAACTTAGACGTCTTTTCCTCATATGATATCCTGTTTATATTTATGAAGATGCCATTTGAAGCACATCGTTTTTTTTTTTAAGATATTTTAAATTTGTATTCACAGACCTGACCCCTTTTGAACTTCAAAAGAGCATTGATGTTTTCGTAACTTGAGAAAAAACAAAACAATAACAAACAACATAAATATGTTCAGAATGAAATGCACCATTATAAAAAAAATATTGTAAAAACACGTTTTCATAGGAAACAAAAACAAAAATAGGTAATCATTTTCAATAAGTTTAAATTAAAGAGTAGAGAATTAAAAAAAAATTAAATTCGTCGAAAAAATTGTTGGGTTCTTTTTACAATATTTTCTTTTCATAATGACTCTACTTATATTAATATCGCCAATAAAATATTAATATCAAGCACCCCACGGTTATTTCCATAAAATGAATTTTTTTTCCATCATTCTATCCTTAAATTAAACTTATTGAAAATTAATTTCTACTTTTTAATTTTTTTTTCCTATTAAGGCGTGTTCTTTAGTTTTTAGTTCGGCTAGCAATAAAAACATATTTTTAGTTTTTTTAATATTGTTTTTTTGTGAAAAACATACAAAATCCTCTAATTCCTAAGCTTGTCTAAAAGATAAAGTCATGTAATTCAATTTAATTAGATGTATTGTAGTGAACGATAATCGAATTCAAAGATTTCGTTACATACATACGTACATACACGTGAGGCTAATAAAATAGAACACTCTTATTTGACAAAACTTAAACATACTTTTCAATTGTATATATGATCCATTTGTTGTGTTTTTTTTTTGTTTACAGCTGTCGATAGTTGACAATGGTGGTCAGGGTTTTCGAGAAAGCGAAACGGAATCTGAATTTCCCGCGGGAAGGGAAATAATCTAGGTCTTTGTGTTAGTATAGCTTTGAAACTAGTTCACTTGTATTTAATTCAAAAACTTCAGTGAATGGTTCTCGATTTCTGCTAGGATATGTTCAGGGTTACTTTCTTCTAAACAATATCTATTATTTATGTAAAATGGAATGGATTCAACAAATCGATTATTCTTAGATCGGTAAAATATAGAAATATTAGAATAAATATTGTTTCAATACAGATATTTATTATGGTGACTAAGGACCAGATATGTAACTCTTCTAAATAGTCCATCAGTATCAAAGAAGGGTGATATTGTCTTTCTTGATATATATATATATATATATATATATATATATATATATATATATATATTTATATATATATATTTCAGTACAGTGGTTCCTTACCTGGGGGAACGAGACCAGTTGAAAAAAAAATTTGACTCAATTTTATATATTTTTCTCTTGCCAGCACTTCTTTACCATCAATTAAAACATATAATGTTTTATCTTGTGACGATAAAACTGAATGTTTTTTTTTCCAATGTGATATTCATTTATTTTTTTCGTGGAAGAAAGTGGTCCGGATAGAGGTCACCATGAATTTCTCGTAGAATTGGAGAAAAACTTTATTGATTAGCCAACGTTTCGACCTACTTTGTAGGTCTTCTTCAGGGCTATATGCAAAATACAGACAATATAAGAATTAAAATGGTACAAATATATTAAAACATAGTAAATATAAATAAACAAAAGTAAGGTGAATACAGGCAATAAAAATGATAAAGATGTACAGCAAGGTAAATATGAAGGTTAAAATGTATGAGTGTATACAATAAATGACGAAGAGCCAAAAAGGTAATAACCTAATGAAGAATGAAGAATAAAATAATAATAAAACAGAAAGTGTTGAAAAGAAAACGTTAGCTAATCAATAAAGTTTTTCTCCAATTCTACGAGAAATTCATTGTGACCTCTACCCAGACCACTTTCTTCCACATATATTATCAAGGTCAACAATTATCATTCGATATTTATTTTTTTCATATGCCCTACCATTTATTGTGCAAGGGGGAGGGGTTAGGAGGGATTTCATTTGACACATGAGGGGAGGAAATTCATTTTACATGGCGTAGAAGTTTTTTATTTGAAAAAGGGAGTGTGGTATAAAAAGGGTTGGGAACCACTGTTCTAGTAAATGGTGAGTTTTAAATTACAACTGCGGAATAATTAAAATGTTAAATGCTGGGTTTATTAAATTTCTTTTTAATTGAAGAGCGTTTTTTTAAACAATATAATATATATATATATAACTTTTTCCCATTAGTCGCTAGTTTATTTAAGCAATTTCGTATAAAACGAAACTTTACCGCCTTTTTCACCATGGTTTTAGTAGGGTTCTGAAACTGAAGTTACGGGAGAAAAAAGTATTGCTAGGATGAACTAACGGAAAATGTGAAAAAATAAACTTTTGAAATTACGAGTTATCTGCTTATGATCCTAAACGCCTAATACATAGAAGCATTACTGACTTAAACCACCAGCCCCTTAACTATTTATTAATAAGTAATATTACAGTTTGATATTATCTTGTGCTTCAATAAATAAAAGGACTGCAAGTGAAACGTGTGTATTGTTGTATATGTTTTAATATAAATTTTAGAAACCACCTGAATGGAACCACGAAATATGCGGTAACATCCCATTGAATTTTTTATTTTAATTAGAATTTATTTGTAATTGTAACTTGATAATTTTTTTTAAGGAATACAAGATTCAAAACAAATTATTTTTTTTTTATTAAATACCGTATGAATAATTTTAAACAATACAAAACTCCATAAATATTGTTTTGTTTTATTATGGAACTAGCCCGCCGTGTATCTTCATCATTCCTATCAGCCTCTTCCTGTTTGGGAGCTATTTAGTGTGACATGCAATGGCCTGTTCCGTTGGAATGTTCCACCCGCTGAAGGCTGCAACTTGTGATAAAATATCGACATCATTTCTTCTAATTTAAATTCTTTTTTTATCAAATCATTCATTAATAACGCTTTACAATATAGTAGATTAATTTGTTTACTCCGATCTGATTATAGATGTGCTACATTAAGTCCATATAAACATGTTCTTTTATAATATAAATAACTACATATGAGAGTATACACAATTAAAAAAAAAGTGTTTGTACATGCAGACTGAAGTAAAAAAAAGTTGTATGCATAAATATAGATTTTTTTCGGCTATGAATGTTGCTTTTGATATGATTCAGTCGGTTCAATCCAAAAAAATAAAGCTATATTTTGGCAACATTTCCAGATTTAATTGATACCTTAATCTAGTCATTACAGTGAATTTATAAGTACAATTTACTATTAGTTATTAAGTAAATTGTAATTATGAATTGATGAAGAATATCTTGCACTCATTACTCGTTATAACACTTTTATAGGAACAAGTATCTTGCAAATATTTATCGAAACTAGGTAAGAGTTCCAACAGCAGTGTTAAAATATAACACGTAAAGCAGTAATTACTTAAAAAGTCTTAAAATAGAGAAATAAATACAGGTGAAGTTTTCGGCAGGCTGATGACTTTTTACTACAATATAAATATGCTAAGTGTGGAGTATGTAATCATGATTCAGTAAGCATGATTTCATATTGCAAAAACGAATGATTCTTGCCTAATTGTGCATTCATTTAAAGCCACTTTATGCTACTGTGACTAATCGGACGACGCTACAGTAAGAGCTCAAAATTTTGCCTATCCAGGTATAATTAGGATAGGGATTTTCAACGAGTATCTGACATCATACAGGCTCGGAACCCCAGTTTTACGTTCCTTCCGAGGGATGGCAAAACCAAAGATTTTTAAAGACAAAAACATAAATGGTTTAATATTTATAGGCTATAATAAATTAAACTACAGCTACATACTTGATTGAAGGTAGCAGTAAAAAATAAATCATAGGTGGGTCACATAACATAACTTAAGTTCCGAATATCCGGACCGTCATGTTTATTGTGTTCTTCATACAGCTGCTGTTAAAACCTACCGGGAGAGAGGTCTACCGATGGATCAAATTTGTTTACATACAATGGATGTGTATGTTATTGATTCATTGTTGGATAATCTATAAGGTATATTATAAATTTATAGGTATCTTAATAATGAGACGATATTATAATAATTAACTATAAAATTACTTCGATATGAATCGGTTAATAGCACGACCAAAACTAAGAACGAAGTATAGGGCATGAAGCTGGAGGGATCTGTAAAGTCTAATGTTTAAAATAATAAAAATTATTAAGGAAAATTTATAATAAACTATAATTTACAAACCATATTTAATTTAATGACTAGATTTTACAATAAAAGTGAATACAATAAAAACCCATGGTGTAAAATCATTATAGTTTTCGAATGGTCATCTTCTACATTGCGAATGGAATACGTAAGCCTTAAGTATAAAATCGAACTGAAATAATGCGTCATTAACGAACGAAATGTATTGCCCAAATGAAATCATTCATACGATGAGTAACGCCTAATTGATACGGAAGATTTTTTCGCAACCACTCAATTCTGCCTAAGACCAATCTTCACTTGCATTCAACTCCAGATTATCATAAGGCTATGGGGTGTCAGCCATATTCGGAACAGTCCAAGGATTCTCTCAAGAAGGTATAGAGAACAATATCCTCAATGTAAATAAAACAGATCACGATTGCACTTCAGTATGGGAAGGAGAGCGAAAATCATGCCGAAAAAATAATTTCTTTGAGGTACAAATTACAGTAGAAGAAACTAAAAAATTCGAAACTGAAGCAGAAAAACTTACTGTCGTATTTATTTTTTATATCATCTTGCTGGGTGGATTGCTAAAATAAGAAAGGTCATTAGAAAGAGTAATCCGGATTCAACAGTTATTATTATTATTGCTACTACTAGTATTATTTTAAATTAATTTTTATTTTACCTGAGTTTATGTTTGAAAAAAATCCACCATTTCACCTCGTGATTTCACTTCTATGTTGAGGGATACAATAAACGATAGAAGCAAAAATACTACAGCTCTACGAACGCATGAACAGAGCGCTCTACACAAGAATCCATAGTACCATACCATAGTATGCTTTGGTAACAATAAATACTTGAAAAAGTTTACAAAGTAAAACAATTTTTTTTTTTACATGATCGCACCTTTTCTATACTTACGTGCCGTCTGAAAAAACTTTCCATCATTAAAAAAAAAATCAGAAAAAAAGGTTTTAAGAAAGTCTATGATGCAGCTCCAATGTTAAGGCTTGTTGTATGCTTTGTAATCTTGGTAATCTATATATTTATAACTGCTGCAATTATATTTAATTATAATTAATAAATTCTTGGTTATGGGAAAATGAAAATGCTTCAAATTTTGTTATATTGTTATACTCATGTGTGATGTATTAAACTACCAAGAAGTAATTATGTTTAATAAACGCTAATTAAAGATTAATAAAATGATTATTGCGATACTGCCAATTCTAAAACATATCAGGATCTTAAGACTTGTTGTTCCTGAATGAGTATTTATCAGAGCCTGTGCATTCTTTTATCTACTATATTACTAAGTAGATAATACAATAAATAACTGTTATAAAAGTAAGTCATAAAATTGCTACTTTGATGATTTTCATCTCAAGATCTACCGAAAAACCAAATAATCGTCCAGCGTTTATTAACTTAGTAGGATTGCATTTGTTACTAAACCAAATAATTGTACAAACATTTCATAACTTTCGCGATGATCCTACTTCAATTATTTTAAACGGGTTCATGTTCCACTATTCAGGCGTGTGCAACCTCCGCCGGTCCATTTTCGGACTGCAAAATCTATCCATCTTATTTCGTAGCGTATTAGTTCGGTATATCTGATTTGTTCTTCGTTATATGTTACTTCATTGCTAAAGCTTTATTAACAAAAAAGTAACAATATATTCCGTATGTTAGTTGATTTGAAAATCATTATCCCTCTAAACAATGCCCCAATTTCATAGAGTTTATCGCAACCATTAAATAGGCACTAACTTTCGATTAGTAACTATTTATTACTTAAAACCTAATGCAACGGTAACAGTATTAAGTAGCGAATTTCAGATCTTTATACCGTTTTTATTTTTAACTAACAAAAACTAAAACCAAATATTTACAATGATTTAAAATCCTAAATTAAAAAAAAAAGCCAATTTTATTAAAACAGTTAAATAGTTTACTGACGCAAAAAAGTTTTGATGGTTTCAATCGTATGTTCAACTTATAACTAAAAATCAGGGGAAATGACGAAACATATATTTACAGTTCTCATCTGAATTGTTCATCAGACCTTCCCATGCAACATATATATCATATGGATACAATTAACTTATGTAAGGTTCGTTTTGCAATCAGTTAGCAATTACTTCCAATATGCGTTTTCACTGGTTATTTGAATTTTTCACATAAATTTTGAGGTTATGTGAAAAAAGTGTAATAACAAAAGTTGTGGATTTTTTTATTACCTACAACTTTGGCATTTAATTTTTTTCCATAGGACTTGTAGTTTTGCCGAATATCGAGATAAACAGTTTTTTTATCCTTAACCCCCTCCTCCCCCACTTCCACTTCCCGACCTCAGATCGCCGTAAATTATTTTTCCTTTCATTTTTGTTATATTCTCTTTCTTTTCGAATGGGTTTCATCCTACTATAATTTTTATTGACTTTTTACCATTTTCAAATGCTTCAGCCCTGGTCTACAATGCACTTCGAAGTTTTAATAAAATTTAACCTTTAAAGTGATTCCGAAGTATGGCATTAAATGGCCAAATTTTTGTATTATCTTCAGCCGCGATCATTAAGTGATCGGATTTTATCCAAAATGAGCTTCTTGTTTAGGGAAGTGAGATCGTTTTATTTTCGTAGTGAACAATTGGCTAAGTAAGGCATTGGCTTGAAATGGAGTAATTGGTTACATTACAATTATATTTCAAGCCAAAAACTACAAGAATGACAAGATTCCGTTCCCCTCTATACAATCACCTCTCTCTGGACAAAATTCGAGTAGGCTACTTATTCACGGGTGTTGTAGGAATAGGACTTATAGACTACTAAATTATAACTATTTCGGATTATGGTAATTAATGGTGTAATTATTTACTACTTATAACTAAGTGGTAATTATCCCGCAGGCTGTCGCTTCTCTTTGAATCACATCACGTTTTAACTTTTCATTCGTTCCCCTTTTAATATTTTCCAAAAATACAAGTTATCATGAGCTTTATCTTGGAAAAGAGAATGTAATTATGGGAAAGGTGTATACTTCGGTAATTATATCATCTAGAAATGAATGTTTTTCTAAAAATGTAAACTACTTCGAAATATTAGTTGAAGCTTTTATTTCTTGATGAAATGATTACCGAAATCTACTCACTACATATAATTTGCATTCTCTTTTCCATATTGAAGCTTACAACCTGGGGATTAGATACCTATTCTACAAAATGATTTTTTATCAACTCCGCAGTATTAAAATTAAAATACCGGTATGAGACAAAACTCTAAGAACACCAAAGAATAAAAATGAGAATTAGATACAAACATATAACTTAACATTAAACAGGCGGTAGAGGAACGGTGAACACGGATGCAGTGGAATGCAGCAGGACATACATGCGCCTGACTCAGCCCTGCGCGGTATAAAACTCCGGGACGTATGGCGTCACGAAGTCCAGTTTAATAACAAAATGGAAAAGGAAAAAAAAACGACCACAACTACATACTGGGAATAGACATTTGCATTGCAAGTGAATTATGTAATGAGGGTAAAGCAGAATGGTCGTTCTGTAAGTAGGGGAAACGTGGTCTTAACCTCGGGCATTTAATCGGACAACCGCAGACATAGTTCAAATAATTTATTATCACTTCGCCTTACATTAAATAGCTAGTCGCTGAAAACTTTTTAATATTCAATGTAAATATTGCTTTATTGATTAATTTGTATTTTATCGAAGGCAAAGTTCGTTGTCACAAAAATCATAACTTGTTCCACTATGCTCAGGCACAGGAGCTAGGGTGAGACAATGATTCAGGGCTTCCTGGAAAACGTGGTCCCAAGAATTCCTTTCTATAAAATAAATTGCAAAATATTAACACCTATGCAGAATCTAAGATAGAGCAAGATTGCTAAGGAAGTCAGACTCTGCTTTCAATTGAACAAACTGACTAAATTGATATTTCTAGGCACATTAATATTTGGTAATGATAAAAAACTAAAAGTATACGTTTAAGTATTCTAACTAAACTATCTCAACTCCATAAAAATATTATAATTATTTATCTAAGCTGGCAAATTTACGCAGTTGGGCAAACAACAATTGTGATATAAAAAAATAAGAACCAAAATTCAACCCTAACAGCGATTTACAATTAAAATTAACTGTTGTAAGTTGATTCAATTGACCTATGTTTTTAATTTAAAACTTTAATCAAAGTTTGAAGTTGAAAAGTTCAAAATCAACAAGCGTAAATTGAACAAGGAAAGATTCGAACTATTTCTTGAAGAAGACCTCAACGGCGTGGACTAAAGAAGAAAGGAAAGATTTGGAAAAATTGAACATCACAAAGTCTAACATGTTAAAAGGAAATGAAGTGAATTAGGAAGAAAAGTGAAAAATCTGGATAGATTCCAGGATGAAGAAAGACCAAAGAATATTGTTAGTCTTTGGACAAAGGATCAAAGGAAAAGCCAGTGAACGCATAGAGAAGAGAAAACTGCAGCAGACGAAAGGAAAAAAATTAAATTCGTGATCCTATATGGTCTCCAAACTAAAACAGAAATTGAAATTATCTGTCCAATACTTTGCCTATTCAGGAATCCTCAGAGTAGAAAGACAATAACAGCAAAACAAAACATGAATAATGCACCCTAGAAACCACCCACCACCTCCAAGGCTCAAATGCAACTAATTAGTTTATGTAAGGCCTCTTTTTACTTTTCAATATTAAAAATTACCTAATTATTTTTTTACCCCTGGTTACGAGAGTGAATTCCATGATTAGCTACTTATTAAAAAAAAAATGTGAATCGATATTGAAAGGACAAGAGGATAGTAAGATGGTAAACATGAAGAGAGAGGCTGACAATAGAGGCGCGGGGGACACAAGGCTATAACCAATTGATGCACAAAGGAATCTTTTTTATGAAGAGATCGTTGCCCCGGAGGATCAGTGACCAGCCTCTGTTCTGGCTGTCTGGTCGCTCTGGGCTGTTCTGGGGTCTTTGGATACTACAATGGCCATAAGGTGATCATCGTAGTATACGAATTATTGAAATTGTAGCCTTCTGGATAGATATTAAAAATAATAAATAAATGGTTCACTTTTGCACACATGCCATAGCAGAGCCCGATCATCAAGTCATTCTTAATAAATATTGTATAACTTTGGAATTAAGAATCCCTTTGTCCTGGGACCATTCTTTAGGAGCGGAGGATTCAAATGCAGAGACGGGGTGAACAACTGGAAAGTGGGAAAAGGTCAGGAGCATTGCCGGGGGGGCGACCTTCACCAGCCTTTTTACGAGTTAGCGTCCAACATGGTTCTGATATACGGAGCAATCAAGCGAAACGACTGCCACATGCATAGTGTTTCCAGTAAAAAGATATCTTTTTCAAGTCATTTTTGGTAATGTTGACGAAATATACCTACTGGACAATATAAATTAATTTATTGTATTTATAAAATTTAGTCTGTGGACAGAAGTGTGTAAGCAGAGATTGGTGGTATCGATATCGCGGCTTCGGGTTCGCTAAGCCTTATTTTTATAATTATAAAATGTTGAAATTTCGAACTGTATTATATCAATAAAAGTGAATAAAATGAATGATATAGCATGGATAAAGGCAAGTAGAGAAACGACCCGCTGTAGTACTCAAATAATAAATTCAACTTAAAATGTCACGAGGCCGTCTTCTTTTTACAATTGTGAAGGCTATGCCACTCATCGCTTTCATGGATTCATAAATCACAAAATGAACCATTGATTTTGAAAGTGAGACAACTCCATTTTGTAAAAATAAAGTAATTAAAGCTGAACCTGATCACAAATTAACATAATTTCGTATTTTAATAAATTAGTAATCAATATTATTTGGATATCAGTATAAATTTATTAGATCAACAATATTTCAAATGTGGTGATTTTTAAATTAAATATCGAGCAATAACATAAAATGGAGTTTCATTTTCAAAATCGAAGGTTCATTAATGTGCACTACCGCACAATTATCAAATATTCAATTTATATGTAATAAATACGTTCTGTACCCATTTATGTTAAATTGATGAATAATTTGGAGGATTATCCGGAATTGAAATGCAAGTGAGTTCGAGTGGGGATAAAGTTTGTCATGAAAGGACAAAGAACTGCTATCGAGTCCGGGCCACATCAGCCAAATATTTTAAATATTAATAAGCATAAATTAGATTCGTCCAATAGCGAAAGCAATTAATGCTGTCAGAAAAACAAATACTGTTGAACAGTAATCTAATCTCACAAACGAGAATATCAGAAATAAACCTGTGTAAAACTTCCTTAATTCTTCCTCTCTGTTCATTTACAAAAATCTAAATATAACAACTTATGGCCGTCAAAAATTTTAATTCTGACGTTAAAACAGATACTTGAACGGGGAATCATACCTAACTTCATAGATTGTTCGATAAAGTAAGGCAGCACTTGTAAAATATGATGTTATATATAAAAAAAAAAAATGTTTAAACAAAGTGAATCAAAATTAAATTGAAAAATGGAAGAGCCTTATAGATAACACCATTTGAATTACAAATTAACAGATATAAGGTATCTAATTGATTTTCTGAAAAATATGAGTGGAGAACTCTTATAACCTATTCTGTGAATTTCCTTTTTCTATCTCCAGAATAAATTTTTCTTTGATTTTTATTTTCAAAGATGAGCTTTTCTTCATGCCCGTAGCTGCTATTTTTTCTCTGTAGTAATTTAATTTAAAAAATAGCAGCTCTTCTATTTTTGTACAAATAATTTAATGAACCATTAATTGTATTCACTTAAGATTTAAAACGATAAAATAAAGTAACAAGTAATTATGAATCTAACAATAAAATATTTCTAGTTGTCGTTTTTTTATATATAGTATAATAGTTTTGAAGTTAGTGTAGTTAATTGAACAAATCAGCAGTTAGTAGTAACTGAACAAATAGTCTACATCCCTCATAATTAAAGAAGTAATTAAATTGTTATTATTTAATTACATATACTTTTTGAATAATTAAAAGCAACTAACCTTGGATGGCCTGGGTTCCTTCTTGAGGCTGGACTTCCCATTGATGAGGATATTGTCTCCGATGAACCTGACGTTACAAGTCAGCGGGGGGTCCCAATCCTCTTCTCCCGAACCAGTACCGTCCGCCTCATCTCCGTTGCACTAAAAAAGAAAATAAACGAAACTAATTAATAAATCTTATTTACCACATAATAAAATAACATTGTAGATAAATATAATATATACCAAAATATGGCAAAAAGAAAGAAGGTTAAGTGAATAAAGGGAAGTATATCCACGTTAATTAGATATAAAATATATAAATTGATATGATTTGAAAGCTGTTAGATTAACGAGACACCGCAGACCAGGCACTATTGCCCTGAAGATGGCCTACATTGTACACCGAAACGTTGGCATAATTAAAAAACAAGTTCTGCTTATTTTATGTTATCTTTGGCTGCACCCCCAGACCAATTCAATCCATCATTAAAACATATAAACTATCATGGAACAAAGTGATGATTTTAATTAATGCTCACCCATCAGTGATAGGAGAAAAAAAATAGTACAAAATTAAATGGAAATTGTTAATTATAAAGCTATGCCATTTTATGGAAACAGAAGACCGCGTTTTTATGCTAAATCGTAAATTACTAGCTCTAAAATTATTGACGGAGCTTTAATTTCTCTGATTTCCTGCAATGCAATCGTTTGATAAATGAAAAAAAGATTTTGTAAAATGTATATCAATGAAAATATTATTAAATGAGTTGGAACATAGTGTAAAAATAATTAGTATTATAAAAAATGTTCAAGTCAATTGTTAACTTGAGGTCTAAAACTGGAGCATGTTCTTCATTAAAGTAAAAGGCTAAAAAATGGGAAAAGAAATTCGCCAGATCAACTACAATCGGCAATTTCATTTAGCACGTCTGATTTTCGGAGGGAGGTACCTATATAATTAAGATATAAAAATACCATACGAAAAATAACTATAACTCTAAAATAATTGTATAGTATTTTTTCTTGTTTTAGTTTTTAAATCTTTCACATTTCATTCCATTGTAGCATTTCATTTATTGGATGTTCTATGTACCTTTTATAAATGTTACACCATATAAAATAAAATACTGGTCACAGCCTTTTAACTTTATAATAATACTAGCAGACCCGACAGACATTATGACATATAAACGTTCTAAATCTGAAAATTATATAAAAAATTAAATAGATATTAATTATTTTAAATCACGCGTACTGATATAATTTGACATATCGATTACGTATGAGAATATCTGTAATCATACAAGCTTAAATGAATTAAAATAAACATAAAACGGTTTTGATTAATAAAAAGAAAGAAAGATAGAACTCAATTTATTTTTATGACAGGTATATTTTTTTACTAATGAAAGATGAATAAATTATTTTAAAAAAAAATAAATGGATAGAATTGTGATTCTAAAAAATTCTCGAACCCACTTGAACTCGCATTAAAAAATTCATCAAAAACGTTCTCACCGTTCGGGAGAAGTTTAAGATTAACTACGAAGTATAATATTGACTAATTTATCAAAAAATTTAAAATTTCTCAATGAATACAATATACATATCCCAAGATATTAGACAGAAAAACAAGACATTCGAAAATTAATTTGGTGGATTGAGGATCAAAAACCATAGGGATGAGATTAATTTTTACTTTTCTTCGATGATATTAGGAAATGCCATTGCAAGAAAATATTGATAAGATGAATAAATATGAGAAAACCTTTGGGAATCCTGAGGGACTTCCCTAACTATGATTGATCGTAGATAGTTAAGAAGCTGACGTTTAAGAATGGGTTGAGCTGTTAAGCACGGCGGGTGAAGGAACTTGATGAGGAATGACGCCCAGGAAACGTACAATGAAGATTATAAAGCTAATCGGCATTGTTAAGCATAGTGGGAATGGTGCATATATATATTTTTTAATATATCTATGGTTAATTTCGCATATGTAAGCACCAATTTGGTCGTTGCAGAACTAAGAATCGTTTGATAAGTCTTTGAATACGCACCTATATTGATGTATTTGAAAGAAAAGTGCTTGCATATCATCCAACATAAGTGTCTGGATTCGTCAGCAAACATTGACAAGAGAGTATTTGGGCCACATTTAGAGTCTAACGAACACAGCTAGTTGATATAATATTTATTATAGTGCTTTTAGGTAAAAGGTTAAGTTCTCCACATATTCAATAAAAGTCAACTCAGTATTAATCAATAACTGAAGAAGATTCGCATTACGGTAACTATAAAAAAACACGAAAAAAAACCACGACGCAATTAAACTAATTAATTAAATCTGTTCCACTGTTTTTGTGAAACAGTAAAATTTAAACCATAAAATGGGTGACTTGTAGAGTCGGGGAGAGCAAGCACAGTTAGTTATTTAACGTTAGTTTAGTTCAGTTATTTAACCTTGTTCTATGAGAGCACCCAAATCCGTTAAATCACAACCTCGTTAATCGACCGCGATTTAAATAATTACATTAACATGTTATCGAGGAATAATTTTTGTAAATAAATTATGTAAGTTTTAATGAAGTCGCTAGCGAGATGCCGAAAAATAATTTGGAAAAAACCTTCCTAATGTATGGTAATCATGTCGCCCAGAGATCAATTGCTGACAAAAAAGGAAACTGAGCATGGGAGACTCTAAGCAGGTTGGACAACAGAATGAACAAAGTGGTGTAATACCATGTTGATATATAAAATAAATTGTAATATAAATATCGATAACAAATATAATTGCAAAGGCGGGTCTATTGTATAGTATATGTTAAGCTTTTTGTGCCTCACAAAAGAAAAATAACGAATTTCATCACTGAAGAAATTTTTATCTAAAATTAAATGGCTTAAAACGCTGCTCAGAGATTATTGAATGCAGATCTGAAATACCTTTGAAACAACGTTCGAACGTATCTACATGTTCAATGAACCAAAAAAAAAAAAAAATACATATAATGTAAGCGAAATGATATCCTCATAGCTGCGGTCTAGCAAGCTGCGCGTCGAAAGTACTATCTCCATTCTTTAATAACAAATAACGACTGACTTTCTAAGGCGCTAAGGGCTATTAAATCACTAATGGATTAAACCTAGTCCAAATTGTAAATATGTTAAATATTAATTGCGAAAGTTATTATTAATTTTTTTTATAAAGAATTCTTTCAGCAGCCTTCAACATTTGATCTTATATATCACAATACTGACAACTATGTCATATTATAGTGAACTAGATTTATAAAAGAATGTTCTGAAAAATTATCCATAATTATAACAATTGAAAATATTTTTAAAGATGAATAAAAACAGAGCCTAATTTTAGCAGAAACCTATGAACAACTTCAATGAAGTTCAGTTAAAATATTCAAATTATTGTCCGAAAAATTTATAGAACAACCTTTTGTGTGGATGCGGGGCTGGAGGGATGTGGTGAGTGGTTACCAAAGTTATAATGTATTATCAGTTATCCAGGTTATATTCCTGTATCATTAAGTGGTGTGTCAGTACCCTCTTCTGCTCTAGTAAACATATAGATTCAACTTAATAACAGGAATATCGAAATCCTCTTTCAAAACAACAATGAGAAGTCAAAAAAGCTTAACAATGACAAGTCAAGAAACAACAATGACAAGTCAAACAAGATAAAAAAGCATAACACTTTCATAATTACATATAGTCCAGGATCCCTGGTACATTTTTGCGCTTGATTACTATCAAGCTGAACCTTCGTGAATAGCTTCGTTTTGATGAGATGCCCAACAATTTCCTTTGCGAAAATTCTCGATTGTGGTAGCTAACAGAGGTAGCAAGGATAAAATATATCGATTTGATGATTCTTTTTGTGCTTTTTGTAGGTTGAGTTTAATTGTCATTTAATGTTGAATTTTCAAAGTCTGGAGTATTTATCAGCTGTTTTTATCTAACCTTATCTAGCCGGGATCGAGTAACCTTCCATTATTCATTAGTTGTACTTGAGCCTTGGAGGTGGTGGGATGTTTCTTGGGTGCAATATTCAGGTTTTGTTTTTCTGATAGTCTCTTTCTACCCTGAGGATGCCTGAATAGGCGAAATATTGGACAGATAATTTCAATTTCTGTTTTAGTTTGGAGACTTAAGGACTTTTCGTTGGAATTTTTTCCAGGGTCTTATTAAGAAATATTTACTGTATATTTTTAGTACGAATTGACAATTGTGTGTTTGAAAAGTCACTACAGAACAGGCACTCACATTCGCCCTGAAGATGGCCTACGTCGTAGGCCAATCGTTGGCACAATTAAAAAATAAGTTTCACTTATTTTGTGTTATCTTTGACTGCACCCCTGACCAATTCAATCCATCAAAATATTAAATACTATTCAATGAAAGAATCATCCATACATTCAAGTTAGTTATTTTGTATGAATTAGTTTGAGGCTTTGTATTAAGTTACGGTTTACTTAATACAAGGTCTACGGTTAATAGAAAGAGAGAACAAATTATTGCGTTAAATTTACAACCTTGGGAGCGGAGTGACTCGGTGATGGAGAGCTGTCACCTTCTCAGTTGTGCTGCCGAAGGTCCTGGGTTCAAATTCGGCTGCTGGCAGATTTTATTTAACCTGTTGGCTGCCGAGAATGAATCCTTTGAGCGATGGGACCCTCCTGGGGCTCACCCAGTCTCTATAATGTGGCTACTCAAAAAAGAGGAAAAAATCTGGCCGTTGCGCGTGATCTAGGTCAAATTACCTCCATTGTCCAAGAAAGATTACAGTACCTACCACGTACTGAACACCAGACTCTTCATGGGTAGCATTTTTTTTGTACACCTTACCTCTACTTGAACAATTCAGTTTAAAAAAGAAAGAAATAAAAACACAAAAAGTATATACATCCTAAAGATGATATTCACGATATGCGATACAGTTTCGCCCATAACGTGGAGGAGATGACGCTACGACTCCCCACAGAGCTTAGCTACCTTTCCCCGAGAGGTGACTGTCCAGTTCATTCATACTCTCCAATCGGAAGCTCTTCTATTGACCACACCTCCTTGCCAAATACTTTCACCACTGTGTAAGTTTATGGCACGAGTTCTGCCAGATCGGAATGTGCCAGTGCTTTGTTCCAAGAAAGTTAGCTGGCACGAGCGAACTATTTCCTGGCGGCATCCGATAGTCGTTAAGGAGACGCTTCCTTGAGAACAGCGATAAAAGGAAATTACTCTCAATAGGTTAAATAAAAAATTGTAAATGAAAGAGTGAACCTTTCACCGATTCCAGATTCACTCAAACTCAATACTCATTCATATTTTAAACTTATTGACAATTATATTCCACTTTTTAGTTTAATTTTCTATTAAAGCGTATTTTCTAGTTCTTAAGACTATTAATTTGTTTCTACGTTTTAGATCGGGTGGATATAACAACGTGTTCTTTAGTTTTTTTTTTGTTTTTTTTTATTATTTATGGCATTGGGTGTTTCCATCCATACAGCCAACTATGTATTTACTTGGTTAACTGTGAAGTTATTTGCCAACAGCACGTGTTCTTTAGTTGTTTTAACTAAAATTCATTTTCAACATTTTAGTTCGGCAAGCTACAAAAGCGTGCGTGCTTTTTAGATTTCCAAACTATTTTTTTTTTTTTTAAATATACGAAACTTCCCAATTGATGAAGCCATAAGTTGTTGCTTGTCTCAAATATTAAGCCATAGTATCCCTTAATAATAGGCACAGGACAGTACTTTATGTTCAGATATGAGACAAACCTATTAAAGTATTTTAATGTCATCGGTCCTTGAGAAGTGTGCAAAATTTCCATTTTATTAGATTTTTCGAAGTTACCAAATATCGAATTGTACATAGTTGTAGTTGTGCCAAAAATGGACACATCCATATTCACAATTCTTATTAATTTATTATTTATTTAATTTGTCTCAGTCTTATGGAGGCAATACAATTTCCTGATCAAAGAGTGTTCAAACTAGTGTTTTGTATAGACATTTTAACTGAGTTATTCTTTCCTAAATAAATAAAACTTATATATCCATAATCGTTAGATGATGAAACAGATAAAACACAGGAGGGAAAAGGAAGAAGGATTCAGAGTGGAATAATACTCGAGAGCTGGCTCAAAAGATTAAGGAGTGGAGGTAACTGGTCGGGTCCAGGCAGGCATCTCTTCCAAGGACAGCATTCCTCCACTTCATCCCCTAACAGCATTCTTTGCACTTCTGAAACCGCTAAGCCAGGCTGCTTTCTTCCCTGATGGCTCCGGAGGAGTCGAAAAGTGGGTAATAACGAGGGAGTAATGCAGAGACTGACAAACGAATGTGAAAACAGATACTCTTCAAGATACCACACTTTCCAGAAATGGAAAAATCGACACCATTTGTTTTACTTGTTCATAACTTTCTTTTTTTTTTTTTGTTTTTTACTTAGATTCATATATACTACTCCAGAAAGATTCATCATAAAAAAAAACTCGTAAAATTCACACATACATACATAAAAAGGGTCGCTAAAAAGTTTGATTCTTCCACAGAAGCTCTTGGAACTTAGTGAAGTGTTAAAGAGGAAATTTGTCTTTTTGTTTATATTTTTGTGGGCGATTTGTAAATGATATTATTAATTGATAATGTTTTTATTTCAGTAATTTTCCGCGGATCACGTTGGTTAGTTAATACTATGATGAAAAAGTTAAAAATGGAATGCAATCTAAAAAAAGCTTTATTAATTTAAATACAGAAATTAACGTATAACATTAAGGCCGGTCCAGACGCTACGTTTTGCGCAACGTTTTGTCTGCACAGTCTTATGAAGAAACAATGAAAACGTTGCAAATTATAGATCGTCTAAATGATACAGAGATATCTGTATATTGCGCTCAGTTTTCTGTGCTATCGTCACGGAGGAGGTACTACTCTGCTCAATTTCTGCATGATGTCTTGTTAAAAAAAAAGATTGGAACGTCTCAAAAGTACCCGACGTACAAAGTGGTCGCGGAAGTGGCTTCAACAAAGGCAACTTATCCCACATTAGATTACTGCGTGAATTACGTGATGGACCTAATGATTAACTACTCGAGAATGGACATATACGCATACACTAATTTATTGGAATAAGTGACAGTTTTAATTTATTGTCACCTGACGAATTGAAACTGAGGAGAGAAATGAATTGGAAAACGGTGCTACTGTCTACGGCCCGACTTGTCCGCACAGTTCGTAGACACCTATGCTCTCTAGCTCAGTTATCGCTGCAAATGTATCATCTTCGCGCCAGATTCAAAACTGCGCAGTTTTCCAATCTACAAGCAACGTTTTATCTGCAACGTGTTGAATTGTGCAGCTAACTTTATACCCATCAAAATTAGCCTAAATGACACAACTCGATAAATAAAAACAACTAAATAAAACTACCAAATAACACGAGCATTATCCGCCCGCTGATATGTAAATAAAATATCAAAGGTAACAGACAATGGCATCTAAACACAGAAATGTTGCCACTATCAACACAAAATAAAAAATACTAAACTTAAACTAAAACAAGTGTCAACTGAAAACCAACTCCACATTTTTTATAATGTATTAACAATTTCAAGATAAAGTTTCATGAACCTAGAGGTATAGAATTATTAAGATTCTTATTAAGATCCCACAAAACCTTTTTCAAAAGGTATGGGACGAGAAAAAGATTCGAAAAGATTGGGAATTTACAAGAAAGGCTGCCAAAGTGAATGTTCCAACTATAGGCCTATCTGATGACTATCGGCCGCGTGTTTTATTCGCCCTGAAGATGGCCTACATTGTAGGCCGAAACGTCGGTTAAGTTAAGGTTAATAACTAACACTTATTTAGGTGTTTTATTGACTGCACCCCCAACTATTTCTTCCTTATATAGGCCTATCTGTTTATCCCATGTTGTGAACACAATTTACACTTCTATCCTTGAATATCGTCTGAGACCTTTAGTGGAAAATCGCATTGGTGAAAAACAAGGAGCTTGTAGACCTGGGAGGCAAACTCAAGCTCATATCTTCTCATTGCGAAACATTCTTGAGAAAAGCTGGGAACGGGATCGTAATATATTCTTAGGCTTTGTTGATCTAAAAGCGGCTTTTGACTCGGTACCAAGAGAAGAAATATGGGTGCCTTAAGATGGAAAAATGTACCAAAGAATCTGGCAGAGGCCATTCAGTCAACTTACTTCGAACCAAAAGGGATTATTAGGCTGAATGGAGTGGACTCTAAAGTATTTAAAATAGAAAAGGGAGTAAAACAAGGAGACTGCCTGAGCCTTTACTATTTATCCTATACATGGATGACATTGCCTCAATATGTATCCAGAGAACATATCGAACGCATTTAGGTCAGAGCTTGCAAGGAAAGGCATGGAGATTTATATAGGTAAAAGTAAAATGTTGCAGGTGGATAGGACCCAAGACGAAATTCAAATTTCCTGCAGCGGTTAAGAGATGGAAGTTGTGTCGGACTACACTTACCTGGGATCTGTGAGGCAAAGTTTGGGGAAGTGGACAGCGAAATTTCGCACAGGATCGGAAAGGCTAACACTGTAGGCTGCAGCGTAAACTACCAAATATGTAGCTCAGTGGTAGAAAAGAGAGAGGTGGAACTAGAGGTAAAATTGCTAATTTTCAAGGCAGTTTACCTTCCTGTTCTCCTGCATGGTTCAGAGAGTTGGGTGTTAACTGACCGACTCGGTAGTCGAATTATCGCTGCGGAAATGAAGTACCTGCGAAGAACATCTGGAAAAACCAGAAGGGACCGCATGAGAAATGAACGTATAAGAGGATAGCTCAATATGTGTTCGATCATGGAAACAATTGAAAAGAAACAGCTAATGTGGTTCTGGCACGTCTGTAGAATGGAAAGACATAGAGACCCTCTCAAAGCAATGGAGTACCGTCCATCTGGGAGGAGACCAAGAGGACGCCACAGAATGATGTTTCTTGATCGAAAAGATCAAATAGGGAAATTCAGGGGCAAAACGTTGGATGGAATGAAAAGGCTCGCCGGTAATTGGGAGGACTGGCATGCCTGGCTAGATGCGCCCCTACGCTGAAAGGCACTAAGGGGTGAAGAATAAGAAGATAGAAATCCATAATTAATACCTTCTAGTTTTTTTATGTTTTATAGATTTATATCCTTTATCACTAAAATTTCGTTCACATACACTTATAGATTCGCCCTAAGAATTCCCACACTTGATGAACTTTAAATAAATCAAGAATTATCATTACTGTAATCCATACTAAATACTACCTTTGATACGATAGTGAGGATGCGGAACCTTCCATAAATCTGGACCACAGACATTGCGCTAAGGTCCCAGTGAACTTCAACTCATCCACCAACGCTGTTCGGCGGCTGAATAAATACACCCCTCCTGAATAAGATATCACCGCCTTCTACTATCCTCATAAAATGGAGCGTGAAACCGAACATAATAGTAATGACGAATGTCGCCGATAATGGGCCCATAATGAGGCCGTTTTTTGTTTTCTTCTCGGTTCAAAGGAACGGTGACGTTCGACGATAAACTAACAAAAAACACGATTTCTATATCAATACGATAACGCAGCTCTTTTTACTTTCTCACCTGAGTAACAAAACAGCTGATTTTGGATTGAGCTATTTATCCACCGGGTATTATAAAAGCTTATAGTTTATAACTATTAGAATGAAATTGTAAAAAAAACAAATCCTAAAGTCTCTAAAATGCTGGAAAAACATGTCTACAATTCAGACATTATTAGGACATACAACAATAAATAATTAAAAAAAGAACCTCAATGAAGATTAAGTGCAGCAGATTTCATATCAACGGTCCAAAATGAATCGTCAATCAGAGAAAGCAACCTCTATCTCAGACGTTCAATAAAATACTCTTAAGAGGGTCGCTGTCTGGACTGATATATGATTTACAGACTACAACCGTACAATTACCGTACTCAAATATCACTTATTTTTTAAGACTCTATTGTAGTCATTAGTCGTTAAAATTTTAAATTGTCTATTACATTTAATATTTTTATGTCATTTTTGGGCACTTTGAGATTAAGAATTTCATATTGGAAACCAGATTTTGTAATAATATAATAAGTTAATATTATACAACAGTATTAATTTAAATACTTTAAAAATTTGTATTTAAATTAATATTTAGTCAAAGTTAAGAATAAATATTATACAATTTTTCTACTTTGTGATACGGTTCTCAAAAGGAATTTTCCATAGAGTACAATAAAACAATCCAAAGTCTTTAAAAATCATATAAATAGTTAAATAAAAATATATAAAATTATTTTGAAATTTATGATACAATTATGACTAAGCTGACGAAAATTCTCGTAAAGTATACTAAATTTATTTAATTAGCGAATATAAATATTATTCAATAACGCTATAAAATATGATTTTTTTTAAGCAACGTCGGGCGTGGTTAGCATTTGGATGGGTGACCGCCTGGGAAAAATAGGCGGTGACCATCTGGGAAAAACCGCGTGCTGTTTGCAACTAACTGAACAGTTAAACAAATAAATACATAGCTGGCTCTATGGATGGAAATATCCAATGCCATGAATAAAAAATAAAAACAAAGATATTTTTTATACTTCAATGTTTTTTTTTCCTTAATACAAATTTATCGACAATATGCATTATTTTTTTATTAATCGAATATTGATAAGATAGTTTACAATTCACTCACATAGAGGATTTTATAGTGTAAATGAAGTGCAATCCAAACAAATGTGACAGTAATGGTGACGATGCGAAACCTCCGTAAGCATGGGAGTTAACTATTAATGTCCTTAGTATGGATCTATAAACGGAATATCATATTGCGTCTAAAATATGATAAAGGTTCCTGTACCTAGCCTTACTGAACCTAGTACACAGCTGAAAATACGAGTATATATATATATATATATATATATATATATATATATATATATATATATATATATATATATATATATATGCTTACTAATTTTTTTCCCTAAAAAAAAAATGAACAGCTTTAGGAATATTATTGTTGCTTAAAATTCAATATATCATACTGTTGTAAAATCAAAATCATAATTTCTATACCCCTTATTACTATTATTATTATTTGTTGAGCGCACATATCGAGATGAGAATAGGTCTGCTCCTGCATCGACAGTTAGTTTTGTCTTCTAATTTCGAGTGCAGGATCGAAGTATCAGTAAATAATAAATCCTCCTTGGAGGACCAACTCTTCTTGTTGCATACATCTGCTAACTAGATATGTTCCATGAGAATTTTTCTGATTCCATTTTTAAAAAGAGGTGCCTATAAGTATGTCGGTAATTAACAGCTTATGCGTGTGCTAAGATTTATTGAAATTGATATCCGAAGCCCTGGTATTCAACGGGTTGTCAGTCAAATTTTAACCTCACTGAGTCGATTGTACTGAATAAATCGGAATCGCGTCCTCCTCGTAGTTTTTGAATTGAAATTAAGTAATTATATAAGCAGCAACTCCTTTCGAAGTCAAGGACTGACTTAGCCTCTTATGCTTTACGAGTATGACACGATTCGGTGGTGTGGTCCTCAATACAATCAACACATTGTGTACGAAATTCGACTTAACCACTTATTCACGGGGACTGTAAATATTCATTCAAATATTCTAATATCCAATTATTTTATAATTCGATTTCAATTAGTTTTATATTCGATAATTCACGAGATTCGTTCGAAAATTCAAGATCGGTTTTGAATTGTTACAATAACAAATTAAGAAGAAACTTTAGGGTTTCCAAAAAAAAATAAAAAAATAATATGAAAAATCGATTCTGAAGCTCTTGGAAATGATTCTCCCAATGTTTAAGAAAATAGTTTTATAAATTTAGATTACAAGTATCAAAACCAGTTTTATTTTTAGCTTTTCCCTAAACTTTGACTGTTCGAGCACTCAATTACAAGGTTGTAAAGATGTAAAACATTAAGAATTAATTATTAAGAAGATTTTCAAGCGGTAATAAAGAATTACGAACAAACTTTTAATGCATATAATTATCATAAACAAGAACGCTACCTCCTCGAATAGCAAACATAAGCTAGTAGCGGAAGAGTTGAGCGCTGTTGTACAAACACACTAATGCTCGAGTATTATTCAGTAACATGTTAGGCTACTTTGGGAAGAGGGGAGATTACGGTTAGGTATGGAGGGATGCAGAAATCTGCCTGAAGCAGGAAAGGAGGGTGAAGATTAATAAGTAGGGACTCCAAGGGGTGTCGAGTATTATCTCTGAGTCATGGCGGCCAGGGAAGAAGTGACTCACCACCGCGGCACCTGACACACGGGGTGTGCTACGTTTGTCAGGGGGAACGTTGGACTTGGATTGGGAAATATAACAAGCGACAGAACTAAGTAATAGGTAATGATCTGAACAGAACCAAAGGTTTCAAAATATCTCGAAAATCGGATTTGATACATGTACTGTTATCATTCATGATAATTAATTGATTGAAATAGCAAGAATGATATAAAAAGTGAAAAATGATTATAAGTTTCTGAAGTTATGCATTTGTGGATGAATTAACGTGATGGTAGGCTATTTTAATACAAATTTAAAAAATAACTAAAAACTAGAATTGAGGTGTTATTTTTGAAAATGGTATAAGCCCAATTGGATGTTTAAAAATCGTTTGTTTTCTAAGTGATTTAAATGATTATTATTTCATCACAAAATTTAAAAGTTGCATAGAGTTAAAAAATATGCTAAGTGCTAAGTGATAAAAATATTTGCCTTTTGACTTTTAAACTAATGGAATCCCCACGATATCACGAAAGTGAAAAATTATACCACTTCAAAATTAACAGCTCAATTGTAAATGAACATGGGAAAATATCACCGGACCGCAAAAAAAAAAAAAAAATGTAGTTACCAAGAAATATAAGTTGCTTACACTTTTGACAACTTTAGAGTTACGAGGAACTTATTGTTTTGGATCAAATAAACAGAATTATATAATGTGTAATAATGCAGTCCTTCAGAAGGGACGTAAAATGGTGATCGCAACCTTGGGTTGCGTCAAGATGTCTACCATTATTATACCCGGATAGGCAGAATTCAGGACAGGTAGCATCGCCCGATCAGCCATTGCATCATAAAGTGACGTTAAATGAAACAACAAACAAAAGGACTCGATTAGTGTTAGGACCTATTTTTCCTGTGTACATTTTTAGTAAAATTATTCATTTTAGACCAATTTTTGCAATATTTTACTATTGCAAGCTAATTGGAAATATAATTGTTAGAAGTTGTTATTGTTTGAATAATATAATTGTGTGAAGTTTTTATTGTTACTGTAATTTTATTAATTATTAGAAAATTCAGATTAAAAAAGTAAGTTGTACGGAGTCTTTTTTGGCTGCTCATTATACGGAATAATAAATAGTTAAGTAAATATGGATGCTTTGGATGGAAATAATAGTACGATAGATACATAAAAAAAAACAAAAACAAAAAACGTTTGTTATAAACGATAGTTTTAAAATATTAGGTCTAAAATTATCGCTCAAAAATATCGATGTACTTACAAAAATATATCAATTTTTTTTTTCTAACTGTTTGAATTGTTGTCAACAATCAGTAGAATAAAAGGGTAAAAAACTGTAAATACGGATGAATGGTAGGCATGTTGTGTTTAAAAAATAGTTATAGAATGAAAAAATAGGAAAATTCAAAAGTAGATGTTCTCGAAATTGGTTGAGGCGACACTTCCATTTTCTTCCGAGTGATAACCGCTTGTTTTATCATTTTATATTTAAAGAAAAACATCGAAAAGAACAAAGAAATTTTGTAGGGCTTGAGAAAAGATAACCATGAGTTGGTAAAGCTGACTAATGAGAGGATGATGAGCAGATAAAGTAATCTTGGGAGATGTCAAGGAAACTTGCTAAGATCTTTACAGGACGTTGCGATAACGTTATCTTTTAAATAAATTATAAATTTAAATAGCTTAATTATAAAATAAGGCATATTAATTGAGTATAGCTTTTATCATGAAGATGAACGTTAACTATTCAATTAACTGACAGAATGTACAGTTGATATATACTGCAATAAATAAAAAAATGTAGGAAAATATCGAAAGACACAACTCTGATTTGAATTCAACCAAAACGCAACTATACATGTCATAAGAGATAAGAGCCAGACTATAAATAATAAAAAATTAACAAGCAGAAAAACTAGGTATATTGGCATTGAAAACAATCTTTAGTCATCAAATTACTTTTAAAAACCACGGATGCATTTTTACCGAGGGAATCAAGAGAGAATAATAAACATAGTCATGGTTTAAACAAAACAAGAATAGTAAAAAAACAACTTTTATATTTATATATATATATATATATATATATATATATATATATATATATATATATTTTAATTTTGAAGAGAAAAGATTATGTCTTGGCCGCGATTCGAACTCTGATTAATTTTTGTCTGGCTGGAATAAGTGCCTTGGTAGCTCAGTGGTTATAGCACCGCGCTAGAGACGCTGGCGACCTGGGTTCGAATCCCGGCCAAGACATAATCTTTTCTCTTCAAAATTAAAAAAAAACATATATTTAAAAATATTTAAATAATTAAAAAGAACCATAAATAAAAATGGATATATATTTAAATTTGGGTTTTAATATTTTTCCTAAAGTTTCTTTCTTTCTTTCTATCCAGTAGTCCTAGATTTCTATAAGTCAATGTTTTGCTGCTTAAATTTCTATATTTTATTATTGTAGATTAAAATGTCTCAAACACTCAACAGTACTCAAAATAACGTTGATACAGATCAAAAATCAGCATCCTAAAATAATTAAGAATATAGATATAAAAATTTATAAGTTTAACTGCAAATACAACAAAAAAATGCTAATGAGTGAAGCTATATATTTAGTTGAATAGCCGTTTTCGCATACTGAAGTGAAAAGAGGTTTATAAAGTTTATATACAATTATAAGGCGTTTGATATTTTTCATGATGGCTGAATTGTCGAAATGCTGTCTGCCTTATCTTTTAAATTATCCTTTACTTGAGAGGCTCAAGTTTTGGACTCTGTCAATTTTTACGACCCTTTCTCTTTTTTGTCTGAATTTTTCCATTTATCAGAAATGTTTGCGATTAAAAAAAAAAATTATTTATGCAACGGTGCACAAACATTTACTTCTTGAATATGGATTTAATTATAAATACTGTTACTTCTAAATAGTGTGAAGTTTATATCCCTTTACTAGCCAAATCACTTGGTGCGTTAGGTCTTTTATCGAAAGATAAAAATACACTATTATCACTTTAATTCGTATTTCATGAATCTATGAAATTTCGAATAAAAATCTCCAAAAAACCTACTTATAATGTTCATAAAAGAAATATAAAAAAAAACAAAAAAAAAACTGTACTTACTTATTCATTTAACGTAACTATTTGCTGCTATGGCTAATCGGATGATACTACAGTGAGGATTCTAAATGTTGCCCTATCCAGAAATTATTGGGATACGGATCTTTAATGAGTATAGGATCCGGACCGCTATTTTACGCACCTTCCTAAGGATGGCATAACTAAGGATTTTTACTCCCTTTAAAAAATCTTAAGGCCATCAGCCATGATACGAACCTGCAGGTTACACACTATACCTGGTATAGTAGGTTGCACTACTAACCGCTACAACACAGGTGACCATTCTATTGTAAGACAACAATCAGTACTGTAAAATAAGAAATGAATAATAAAAAAATACATTAAATTAAAAAAAGGTTCATAACAACCGTATTCTAGAGAAATACTAATGTTACATTGCGAACACTTCAAGAAACACTCTCACTTTTATGTTACCTAAGATTCTGACAAAACACTTTCTTCAACTGTGAGTCAACGTAAAGTGTAGTCCGGCAGTTCTCTCCTTCTAAGAGCAATTACTCAGGGGTAAGATCACTTCTCTACTAAGCTGCGTGCCAGGCCCTCAACGGCAAGTGAGAGTATCGTACCTTCACCACCGGGGTTTCACTAACGCATAATATATAAGTAGGTATGTCACTATATTATAATTCATAACTGTTCGATGTCAGTCTCTATGCGATGTCAATGTTGATCAAATATGGATGCTTTTGATGGAAATAATAGTACGATAGATAGATAAAAAAAATACATATCGCTCAAAAATATTGATGTACTTACAAAAATATATCAATTTTTTTTTCTCTAACTGTTTGAATTGTTGTCATCAATCAGTAGAATAAAAGGGTAAAAAACGGTAAATACGGATGAATGAATGAATGGCATATTGTGTTTAAAAAATAATTATAGGATGAAAAAATAGGAAACTTCAAAACTAGATGTTCTCGAAATTGGTTGAGGCGACACTTCCATTTTCTTCCGAGTGATAACCATTTGTTTTATCATTTTATAAAATTTTCAATTATTTAATTAAATAAATATAGATCCTAGTGCGCCTGGTGACCGTTAAAGGCCACGATCCGTGGACCTCTACCTATTCGTTTACGTTCTTGAATCCATCTATCGCAAGACTTTTTATAATTCAGTTTATATACCATATCAAAAATTCAGTAATCGATTAAACTGAAAGATACACATCATCGACTAAATATAAAAATATACGTTTGAACTATATACTTTTGGATTTTGACAACAAATTAGCAATTGCGAATACAAAATAATTGGCAATTAATATACCATTCTGAATAAAATTACTTTTTCTAATATTAATTCGTAAATATTTCACTTGATTCTTCAATTTCCTCCTTCGTTCCCAATAAAAGGGTGTACCACAAAGCAGGATTTTAAACCTTATTCTCTATTCACCGAATCACTTTATAACCCGGAGAACCCTTGCACCACCATCTATAGATTCACTGACGATACAGCCTTTTTTTTGGTCCAACAAAGATCCTAACACATCCATCAAAAATCACCATTTTGATTATCATACTGGGTTCAAAGATGAAAAATCAAAATAAACACGACGAAGTCCACGCTTCCCTACGGAAAGCTTCGTATCCAGAAATCAATAATGTGCCGTATAAAAACTGTGTACGTTATTTCAGACTACAATTGGACCAATGACTAATCTAATCTACAATACTGAACTAAGATATATTAGGACATATGGAGCAGAACTTATGGGCCAATTCGACCAAGAAAGTTCATATAGAGAAGATACAAAAGAAACAACATAAACCAAAATTCTAAGAAATTTTGTATTGTAAATTGATATATTTCGAATGACACTATAAACAAAAACATGGATATTACCACTTTAAAATCATATATTCACAGCATTATACTCATCAATACAAATTACCAAAATCCACTTGTTTTTGCTCCCTGTTACCCGGACTTCCTCTGAGATTATTTTAAAGACAGTAGTGACCTATAAACCTGCTTAGAAACCATTAATCAGATATAAAAAAATTCATATCCTTGTATATCGAGTAGTTAACTTTCCCGGATTTGACACTGCGCAGGCATGAATATAATATGATACAATGATAATAATTCATAAATTAAAAACAATCAATAAGAGTATGATGTACAAGATATTTTTTATTATTTACTGAATCAAAGTAAAATAATGTCTTATTGGAGAGAAGATATAAACGAAGAATGATGAGAATAAATGTTAAACATCCTTAAAGTTCCGATACTCATAAAGGCATTATAATCGCAATAAAAAAAAATATAATGAAAATAATAGTTTTTAAAATTAAATTTGATTTTGCAAAACATTACATTTAGCACATTCTTTTTACATGTTTAACATTTTTCGTAGAAAAATTTAACGATAAAGCTTTGACGATCGTCGGCAATGATTAATCCAAAAATAATTGAGGTATTGCCAGTTTTATTATCACACCGAATATTAGATGATAAATGTTTAAAATAAGATAAGATAGTGATATTTATAGAACTTTTCACAGTGTCATGACGGTCGCCTGAACGAGACTACTTAAATAATGGTATGGAATATAATAAAAAGAAAAGAAAAACTATTAAATTGAACCTTCAAAATAATTTATAATTAAATCAAGCAAGATTAATCCCAGAAATATTATAATCTTTGCATAAATTGGAGAATATAAAGTGGAAACAGTACGAGAAATATCTTCTTTAAAATATTCAACTTAAATCAACTATTAAATAATCCAAACCGTTATAATTGAGAAACCGTAAATAAAACCTTTAGATGCCTTAAACTGAGCAACGCACGATAGTAAACATTCCATTCCTTACAAATAGTAGAAAACCGTGATAGTGGGGACAAAATCTTTAACTTCATAGGAATTCGTTTTTGTCCCATTGGAATTCGTTCGTTTTTTCTTTTTTTTTATCTTCCTTTCTCTTTTTGAATACTAATGAGTATATAATTGGGAATCTAACTTCAATAAATAAATTTTCCATATAATGTACAATTTATATTAATCATCAGAAAAACAAAACATAATTATCGTAACTGGTTGAATATATTCGAACAGAAAACTGTTAATCTTCACTTAAAATAACACGGTAAACTGTTGTTCATATTCGGAATTTAGTAAGAAATAAATATCTTAAATGTTCAATGCTTTTTCTTTCCTATAAATATTCTCGATGCGGCTGCCCAATCAATTCACGTCGTAGAACCAGAGCTATCACGCCAAATAAGTCGTAACTGACTGTTGTGTATTCAGGTGTAAAATTTGTATTAATTATTGTTAGTAAAGTACGGTCCTAAAAGTAGGACCACAGTATGAAAAAATCCACCAGAGATATTATGATGAACTGCTTAAAGTCTAAACTGATTTCGCCTATTCAGGAGTAATGATTTGTGAAAAAGTAAAAATACAACAAGAACTATCCAATAAGATAAGAAAATCCAATAAGGTAGAATACAAACCTACTGTATATGAGGCCTACTTAAATGTAGAGCAGGCAGTTGGGTCCTGACAAGAAATGGAGATGTGATAACTGCGCTTCTCTAAAACACACAGATTCAGAAACAAAACCATCAGAGAAGAATAGGATACTACAGCTATGAGGAATACGCTGGAGATGGTGAGATGATGATAGCTGAGAGGGTTCAGACAAGAACGTAGGATCAGCCATGATTGAGGTTCACGAAAATTTCTAGAAGCCAGTAAGTACTAGGCTAAGAAGAAGATCAAGGCTTATTTAAAAGAGATTGGGGCAAGTGAGACAAAAGGACTGTGCAGATGATAAACCTGGAACTCAAAGCTGAGGAAGGCACTAGGAGGAAGTCATAGAAGTTTTTAATAAAATTATAACTGTTATTTATTATGTTTAAAATTATTGTTGCTATCGACTTCCGCTGGTCGATGAATGTCGTATCCGAATTACTAATAATTTAAATAATATAGTCCAGCGGTTCTAAACCAATGTGGATCGCGGGTCACTTGTGTGCCTTGGGCTTCATAGGACTATGCCGCGCTGAGAAGATAAAAAAAGCGAATGAAAACAATTTGAGCCCCTCAGTTGCTAGTAACTACTGGTTGTATAGCTCAATCCAGGAGTGGGTCAAGACAGCAACTTTGATCCTAAATATAAGCTAATAAACGGTGATTAGTGTTCCCTCTCCACTACAATCTATCGGTGTAGTGTGCTAATTGTACATTTATTTTTAGTTAGTGGCCCTCGAAGTTTTGCTTTCGAAATTGGTGGCCCCCACAAAACACTTTGGGAACTTGGAAGCCGCTGGTATGGGACATTCTGTTTAATTTGATTTAAATAAAAGGATGCAAGAAGAACCAAAAAGAAAACAGATCTTAGCTATAATCGATTTAAATTAAAAAATACCTACCTTAATTCCGCAAACAAAATTCCAAAACACCATTCTCAGCTCCGCAAATCTTACGACAAGTCAAGACGGTTTGTAAACGACGATGAAAAGTCTTATCAAAGATCTTCAAACGGGGAGGGATGAAAGAAAACAAGGGTCCTACACAATGGTCAAGTCTGCTTATCGCTAAGTACACCTTTACTAGCTGCAAAAGTTTTGGGTCTGGTAACAAACAGTTATTTCAGCAATTATAATGGCAAAATGATATCATCAAATCAAAATATGCTGGGATTTCAGGACCCTCATGGGATCTTGCGCGACTCTCTTAATCCACAGCGCCCTAAATATATCTTCAGTCCCAATGAATAAGTGGTTAAGGCGGTTTTTGTTCAAAGAGAATTATTTAGAGAATATAGAAAGTATTTAGAGAAGCGGTATTTTGAAATTCCCGTAGATTTTGGTTTGAAATAGAGCTATAATAAAAGCAATACATTTTTTCAAGCTAATGCCTGACTTAGTCACTTACACTACGAGAATAACTTGATTCCGCTTTCTTATGTACAACAAAAACATTTTAGACAAAGTTCGACTTGAAGACTTAACCACCTGGGCTGCAGATATCGCTCCTTCAAAAGGACAACATAACTCAAAAATTATGGTTAAGGTTTCAGTCGCAGTAGTATTGGTTGAAGCTTTTTAAATTCCAACATTTTTTAATTAATTAATATTCTGAGTTTTATCATGTTTGAACCTGAAGTTTATGGTATAAATTATAATAAAAAATGCTTCAAGCAGAGTGTTCTAATGGTTTGCTTTACCAATACCCAAATTTTTATTTTTTTAACTCACGTTTTTTTTCTCTCTCCTTTCGATGGCATTGGACGCTTCCATACAGCCAGATTAATTAGTAAGAATGAAGAAAATATTTACATATTCATGTTTTATATAATTTTTTTTTATTGATTTATAATAATTCAATATGGAGCTTATCTCATCTCTTTCGCTTAGTGATATTATTTCTTTGTATGAAATGTTATTTTTCTTAAGATCTTGCAGAAGTTTTTTTCAATGAGGTGTATATGACTTACATTCCATAACTATATGGTGCAGAGTTTCTCGATTATTGCAGTTTTGGCATGCGGCCGATTCCGAAATTCCGATATGTGCAAATAGCTGTTACATAAACCGTGATTCGTCCGTAATCTACAATATGTTTTCATTTCCTGTTTATTTAAATTGATATTTGAAAACCATGGCCTGCGTGAGATACTAGGAAATATGGATTTATAATACTGCCCTGTAGTAGAAAGTGAATATTGATGCTGCCATGTGTTATGACAATCTACTTTTATTGGTAAATAAAAATCTGTAAATGGGACCGAAATTTTTACCTGTTCGCCGGTGATCGTAGCGTCTTTGGCTAATTTATCAACCTCTTCGTTTCCTTTGACCCCTATATGAGCTTTAATCCATAGGAATGCAACCTGTTTGTAATTTTGTATACTTGAACTATGTAATTTTATAAAATCAATTAACATATTGTTACTATTAATGTTTCTGAAGTTGTTTATTAATTGTAAGACACTTAGGCTATCTGATAGTATTACGAATTTACTTTTATTTGATTGATTTATATATCTTAAGGCTTCCAAAAAAATTGCAAAGAGTTCTGAAGTGAATGATGAACAACCTGAACGTAGTTTGAATTTAGCTCTATATTTATATTTTGGAATGTAAATTGCACTGCCTGAAGTATTATAAATTTTAGAACCATCTGTGTAGATATGGATGTGATCTGGGAATTTGTCAAAAAGAAAGTCTTTAATTTCCTGAAATATTGCCATATGCGATAGGGAGTTAATTTTTTTATTTAATATTATGTGAAATTTTTGGAATAACGTTTCGAAGTTAACAGAGAATTGTGGTAATCTGTTTGCCGGATGAATCTGGTCTAGTATTTTTTGATATTTTAAAAAACTATTGAAGATAATTGGAGTGTATTTCTTTTTCTGCCAGTATGCCTTAGATAATATTAAAGTACATAATTTTGCTATTTTATTGTAGCATATGGGATTCCTCGCTTTAATTTTAAAAAAGGGTTTTACTCGTTAAAAGTTCTCTTCTGATTTTTAACTCAAGTTGAACTGTCAAATACCTCTATTGAAAAATTTGTTGTTTTTTTTTACTTTTTGACAAGCAATATATACTAGTGCTCGTCACAAATTAAACAGCAAGTTTTAATTATTGTGTTCGTTCGACGTATATATTATGGGATAAGGTTACGAACGAATTCTTCCGCCCTCTACTACCATGATAAGAACTTCCTGTTTATACAGAACCAGATAGCAGGAAGATACAGTATCGTTATGGGCAAGAAATACAATGCCGGCGCAGGGACTGCTTTCGAAAGATAAAGCCCACACAACTGCATTACTCCTCCGCTGGATAGATAAGTCCTTTGAAGCCCATGCACAAATCGGCATACCGAAGATAGGGCATGATGCAAGCGCTTAGATGCTTCCAGAAAGGTAGTGTTACTTCATAGTGACTTCTCCAGCCGTCCCAAGTCATAAGTAGTCAGGGAGTGTTATCGTCGGGAGGTCAGAGCTGACGCAAGAAGGAACGCGGTTCCTGCACTCTGTCCTCGCCGGAAGGAATATAAACAAATACAGCCGACCGCTACGAAGCGGAGGCCATTCTCACGAGTTCTTTACACCGGCAAGTTCCAACACCTCACATATACTTAGACTCCGCAGTCATTCTATTTTCCCAAACCATAGCCTGCAGGTGACTCGCTCAAGGATAGCTAACTGTTGTAACGGCACTTTCCTTCATTAATGACATCTTGCCTCGAGATCTTTTTCCTGGAAATTTCGTAAGCGTATGATAACCTTTGATGTATCGTTCGCAGACGCTCGGGCAACAGGATAAATAATATGGTTTGAAGAAAAAAGAGAAAATAAATTGTGGGATTGGACTAATTAACAAAACTTGGTTGTTCACAGAAATTCATAAGGGTATTAGAAGTTTAGAAATCACAAAATGTGTAATCAAGGACAGAGCCACATTTAAAAAGTTAATATACAATAAAAGGTTTCCAGGAAAATAAAAAACAACCCAACTATGATAAAAAATGGACATAAGAATGGAAGAAAAAACAAAGAGTCAGAGTGTATATATTCTGGGATGGTCTGAACGAAAAAAAAAAAAAATAATAATAATAGAAAATTGTAAGGTCATCATAGAATAGAAAAGAGAAAAATTAATAATTTTTTTTTGTAAAGGTAAAGTTTGGATAAAGATTATTTTGCTCTGAACTCTTAATATTTTGTCCGAGAGCTTGGTCTTTTTACTAAAGAGAATTTTAATACAAAATTGAAAATATAAAAATGTCCAACTCTTTAAGGCTACAAAATATTTCTTTAATATCAATCTTCAAACCGCTGACTTAAAAAGGGACGAGATTCCTAAAAAGTGGCAAAAATAGGATTTATGTCTCAAATTTTACACATTATGCGCATAGCGTCCATGTTATATTACAACTAATGCATTCGTAGAATGTACATTAATGTTTAGCCTATTAAAACAACTATCACAATATATTTGAAAGATGACTTCGAAAATGTCCACTATTCAGATAGACTCATTGCTTAACATGTTAAAAAGATACCCTTTAAATTCCTTGCCGCTAGAAACTTGGTTACCTACAGAAAAATTTAGGTCCTCACAACCAATAAGAAAATTATGACCAGTTGAGGTTGTACGCAGGGATATATTTTCAATCTATTAAAAAGAGTTGACAAGAATGATTCCGGCCAAATAATAACAAAAGTTATAAAAGACCTGTTTTTTCAGTTCACAAAATATGACTTCTTAAAAAAAAAACTTATATTATTAGGTAATCAATAATAGAAATATCACTGTGCTGTCATAACAACAAATTGGATATGCTATTACAATCTAAATTTTTTTTAATATTTCCAAGAAACAAAATAATATTTAAGATACATACTTGTGTACCATTACAACTCTTGGAGGGTCTTGGTACACGAAAGAGACTTTAGTGTTTATGTGGCAACTGTTGCGCAGGTAGGTGATTTGAATTAGGTCACAATCAACCTCCACGTTTTCACCCATTTGAGGGAATCTACTTTATAGACAAGAAGACGGTCAGTAGATCCTTGTCTGTTAATAAATTAAATAATTCATCTACCATGTAAATTAAATAATTTACATACCATAATGCGGTCTTCACCTTAGCAACTCAGCATATACTGAGCTACAATATGCAACTTGTGATGAATACTTATTGCACAATTAATTAATTATTATAAGTAGTACAAATTCTATTTTTAATGAAAACCAGAAAAGATAAAGAAGAGAGCATTTTAAAGGAAAATAAATTATTCAATATAGGAATCCTCTTTACCAATGATTGCTTTTGGTTAGAATAAAAGAAAAGAAAGAAGGTGATTAGAAAGTTGTAGAGTCACCCAAAGTAACTATTTATAACGGATCTTCCTCGGTTTCTATATCCTAACGAGGCCCGTCACATCCCAGTGTTAGTAATTTTAAAAAGTATTCTAGCATTGAATACTGAGTAGCATGAAGAGAAAATGTTTCTTAATTATAAGAAATAAAGAAATTTTTTTTTACTTAATTCCAAGTGTAATAAAAAGTGAAATTCCAAGTTTCTTATCAAGTTATATGTAAAATAAATGGCCTTCTATTTTTCTTGTTGTTTTATTACTGGGCTGTTTATTTATTGGCACATTCCATATCACATTGTACTATAGTATAAGCTATAGTACCCTTTAATTACTTATTTACAAAATGGAATCATAAAATATATGATGGCAAAAAAATAATGGAAGTTACTTCCTAATACACATTTGTTTAAATATATATGTATATACAAATATTTTAAAATTTTCGAATTAGTTTATATAGGTTTAATATTGTGTCTCAATTTGATGACAACTTCTACGATCAAAATCAATGCTATTCGTGCATTTAATAAATTCTGGCCGGAGATTATTATGTTCAGAAACTGGCTATTTTTTTTATTATTATTATTATTATCGAAATAATCAATTTTGACCTTTGCCTTTCATACATTCGGCTATCTTAACTTGTGAGAAAGTCGCATTGATAATGTGACGTAACTATAATTTGGTACGTACGTGTGTCAGTTAGAACCTGTGTTAGTTTGTAATTTGCGGATTTTATTAATTTGTGGTTGTTAGTTGTCATTCTTCTCTACACCCACCGTGAATAAGGGGTTAAGCCGAATTGTCTTCAAAACGAGGTTTTAGTACTTAAGGAAGCGGAGTCGTGTTATCTTCAAAGCGAACAAGGGGGCAAAGTTATGCCTTCATTTCACCCAGAACTTGGCAACTTCACTCCAAGCCAAAATTAGGATAATGACACGGTTAATTAATTAAGTATCTTTGGAGAAAATTCATCTTAACCACTTATTCACAGATATTTATATTTAATTTTCATACAATGATTCATAAATATATCTACCATTCGAAATTAAATGGTATGGTATAAACCGATTTAATATAGAGGATAAATGGAAACATTCAATAATACACTGATTTAGTGTATTTGATAAATCAACTTTAAAATAAAAAATACGTGTAAATATAAAAAGTGTTTATATATGCAATATCTATAATTAAATAAAATCCTTCCGAAGTTAAGAAACATCAACATTGGATGTTTACGATTTACAAAAGAGCGAATCATCGAGATGCAATTAAAACCATGTAACCGGGATTACAGAAGAATTACAGTATTTTAAACTTTCTCAACCCCCATCGGAACGTCCTTCAGAGCAATTTCGTTATCACGAAGCTGATAGTGTAATCATCCCAATCTCTTCAGATTACGTTCAATGACATTGGGTTTTAAAACACTGCAAAAGCAATATATTAGATCGCTGGCATTTCACTTTTTCTTCATAATCCCAAAAATATGTTTTATTTATTTGTTAAAATTTACAACAGTATAATAATGAATATAACAATATAATGAATGATAGGTATGTAATGGTTTGAGGTAAAATCAAATACTGAAACTAACCAACTGGTAGTACTCAAATAACAATTTCAACTTAAAAATGTCACCAGACAATCTTCTTTTAAGACGCCTCGGAAAATTATTAGGATTGAAGAGAAGACAATTACTGTCTATTCTATTACTACGAATTTGCATCGTTTAGTTTTTTTTACAGACTAAATAAACTAAACCGTGGTTTAGTTTGTTAACAGACTTCCACCCACGTTTTAGTATTTCGTTACAATACCCAAAGAAACCCAAGGATTTATTTCACCAGCTACATTGAAATACTTTTCGGTAAATATCACCTTTTTGAACTGACATACTCTAGAAATAAATCCAAAGAACAATCATACTTCCTCAAAAAACAATAACCAATTCTTAGTTTATCGGATTCATGTCAAATAATATTTTAAATTTGATTCTAAACTGTGTTTGTTAAAGAATTTTTGGGAATAGATGTATTGTAATTCGATATGACCTGTAACAATAGCTAGTATATAACTTTTTAATAGTTGGAATAGTAATTTTTAAAAATCTATAGTCTTAAGTATAAACTATTTTATTTTTCATTAAATATGATCTGTAAAGGTACTAAAAAAAAAAAAGATTGATAATAACCTAATGTGTTTCTTCTAAGTAATGATTGTTCTACAATATATTCGAGTTTGAAATGCAACATTTAGATAAAAGTTTGTAACATAAGCATGTCCTAAGTGGACTCAGTAATGCATTTATTGGAAAACCACAGTGATTAACAAAAGTATTAATTTCTCGATAAGCTAAATTTAAAAGGAAATTCATTCACTATTGGGGAAAAAAACGTTTGATTAAAATCAATACCTGAATTAAAGAAAACGAATAAATAAATTAAGTTTTACAACTAAATATGATTCTTCCTTTGACTGTAAAAAATGTAAATTATATTCAGGATTTTATTTTATTCTGATTTATAAAAAAAAAAAAAAAATATATGGCAGTACTTAGTTTGGCAATTCAAGCAATGCGCAGACTTGAGAATAATAAAAAAGACCCAGATATTCCAGTACGAAACTCCATTCCAATGATCGAAACTGAAACGAAGACAGAACCTATATTTTAGAGGGATAACACTTTCTAACCCAAAGGAGGGGAAAGTAAGCAATT
Organism: Arma custos; assembly: GCA_037127475.1. NCBI lineage: Eukaryota > Metazoa > Arthropoda > Insecta > Hemiptera > Pentatomidae > Arma > Arma custos. The sequence goes on along the minus strand of CM073759.1, from coordinate 60,770,896 downwards.
ACTGCGCAAAGATGGTAATTGGGTTACTCAGGCAATGGCCGCTGAAGAGCCGCCGTTAATTGGCATCTAAGGTCGCAATACCCGAGTTTTGGCATTGAATATTATATACGAAATGTATTGGAAATAAAAATTTGGAACAAAAAAAATAAAGAATAAAAGTGAGAAAATTAAAAAAAAAAAAAAAAGTGAAATTCTAAATTTAATAAAATCAACTAGAAGTTCAAGAATATCAATTATAAGCCAATAGGGAAATTTACTAGGATTTAAAAAAAAATAGAAAATGGGAGAAATCTCAGGATTCCAAATCGAATTCCAAGCATTTTCATTACCCTTCGTCGTGAACGTTATCGGAAATGAAAGCTGTCAAATATCCTTGCAAACTATGAATAAAATATTAGCTATATAAAAAATAATTGAATACAATAAAAATAAATGTAATAATTAAATTATACAAATATGATATTATTAATTAAGTATTCACTTACAACAGTTTTTTGTAAATGAATATTTGAATAATTTCAAATTAATGGCTACATTGTTATGCTACGGTTAATGAATAATGTTAGTAAAAGTAACAGATTTAATTAGGTAATGAGAATACTAATAATATTAATAACTAATTATTTGTTTTTAAAAAAATAATTAACTATTCACTTACAAATATAAGACATCAGATGTTCGGTCACATTTCAACGTACCTTAAAAATAAAATAAAATTATTTTTCAATGAGTCACAGTCACATTCGAGACAAAAATATATACAGACCACTCAAACAGTAGTAAGATGACATTTTGATTATATTACAGTTTCACGGACTAGCAATATTTTTCCTCATTTAGATATCATTAAAATAAAAACAAGATATAATTTAAACCTATTATCGCACTCTCTAACACTTTATTAATTAATAAGTAAATATTGACGTACAGGTCACGTTAAGTTTCTATTTCGATTGCAGTCTTATAAAGATAGTATTATAATAAGTAAAGTATCATAAAATTAAAAAGGGAATAAATATCTACGAAGGAAAATACAGCATAATCCCAAGATAGTAAAATGTTCTGATACGAAACTTTGGTTTTGTAACGCCAGTAGAGAGCAAAAATAAGAGATGTTAAAACTTTTGTGATGTTTTATAGGTTACGATTATGTTACGTTGTCATGCGTACATAAGTCATCTATTTACCAAATATTCGAAATGTTGGTTATTCCTATATTATTAAAATTAATAATAATAAAAAAATATTGGCTGCAATTAATTTTTATCTTTTACATTTCAATTAATCAATGAGGTCGAATTGATTAAAGTCGATGATAAGAAATCAAACAGACAACCAATAAATGCTACCCTTGTCACTCATCTGGTTCAACAAGCCAGAGATAATGAATTTTCACATGGCCATCACAGGATGAATTATTAATAGTTACAGTTATTGATACGGTAAACAATAAAATATGGTGTAATATGGTAAATAAAAAATGGTGAGTATAATCACATAGCATTCATTTGGAATCATACTTTTTATTACAAAAACGGCTGTGGTCAGCTCAAACTTGTTAGCCATCATCAGAGCTTAACAAAAAAAAAAACCTGTACCACTACAATCCATGAAGGGCATCGGGCACAGTACATAATAGAGAACGTACTGTTTTTAAGCCCGCTGTGCTAGGAGGTGATTCGGCCAAGATGTAACCGCCATGTCATTCCCTCAATTAAGGTTTCCACCTCTAAAGGCTGGGTAAGCCCCACGTGATTTCATACATCTCACAAACACAATTCATAATTGTTGACTGTATATTTTTCTTTAAAAAATTTCTGACACATCCAGCCTAGAACTTAGGAGTTAGCGATCAGTAACGCAACATTCGAAGAGGTTTTAAAAGGGTCTAATTCAGAAATCTTTACTTATTTGATGAGTCAACAATTTTAATTATCTCTCTGCTCATTTCTAAGATAATCTAATTTTCTGGACTCTAAACCAAAGCATTAAGAGAAGTTTAATAAAGGACATATAGTTTTCCAATTAAAATAAATATTCGGTCTTATTTCGTATGTACTCAAACATAATGTTATATTTTTAGATTTGTCCTGACTGCGAAGCTACCTCTGGTAGCTCAAATGGTAAGAGCGCTGTCATGGAGAGACGGACGACCCAGGTTCAAATCCCGGCCAGGGCGAATCTTTTCTCTTCAAAATAAAAATCTTTAAAAATTAAAACAATTAATAAAAAATTATAAAAAAAAATAATGTTTTTATTATGAATTGATGAATATTTTCTCAAAAATATTTATCTACGGATTTTTTTCAAGCATGGGGTTTCGTCCAACCAAATTGTATGACAATATTTCTTTCCCGGTCTGTCTAGGGCAACTTTTTCACTAAAGACTGCATAATGTCATGTCTTCCTAAACTTGGTTAATCTAGGAAATTTCCTTCAGAGCTAAAGTACAGGGCCATTTTTAGTATTCCTCTGCTGGTCATTCTTTCTTCTTCAGTTCATCAAACTTCTCTTTAGGTGTCCAAAACGAGTGATTGGACCAAGAGTTTGTTGGTTTCTAGGGTGGTATTTTGAGCACCCATTATTGCTGTAACTACTTCATTGGGTTTTCGCAAAATTAAACTCAGAAATAATTTAACAATGTGAGATTGAGAGTAAAAAAATGAGGATTATAGTGCTGTTTGTAACCAGTGATAGGAGAGGAGAGATACTGAGAGAAGCAGAACTGTTATTGAGAAGAGCGGATGTTGCAAGCTGACATTTTGATGAGCTAGTAAAATCATTGCCTCTGGCTTATTGTTTAATTTCACGCGGCGCTAACTGTGACAGAGACTCATTTTTCTGAGGAACTAGCATTAATTGCATTTTATGTCAATCTGAAATGATCTTACCTCAGCATCAAAAAGAAAGGGAAAAAAAAGAATTGTCTTGGATATTGTTCTGTATTTCGGCATCTAATTTCTTCTTTCATTCATTTTCTGACTATTTGAAATTATCGTTGTTTGTTATGATTCACTCATCTTTTATTAAATGTATTTTAAACTTTACAACTCTATTATGATTAGTCAGTTTATGTATCAAAAAGGGGGGAATAAGACGGATACCAAGAAAGGTAATGCATAGAAGAAGACCTGGACGGGGGTAGAACAGCAAGATGTTGCTGGAAGGTTTTGAAGCTGACCAAACCTTTTTGGGATGAGAAAAATTCATTATCTCTGAGCTACACGAGTGAAAAATGGAGCATTTAATGGTCGTCAGATTGATTTCTTATCATCAACAGTAATCAATTCGACCTTGATTAATTGAAATGTGACAGAATTAAATAATGTGTTTAACAGTTACTTTTTTCAGTATCATTATTAATTATAATACAACGGGACAAGCATTATAACCTTAGCCAAATCAAAAATGCATGCAAGACAATTTTATAAATCTTAAATTACTATATAAAGAATATAGTCGCATATTTGCTATTCGTAAAATAAATAAATTAATTCATAGATATAAGGATTTCATTGAATGTCACGTGTTCAGAGCGATCTGAATGATCTGCCAACTAAAAACGTGACATTCAGAACATCCTTATTTATATATATTCACGAATGAATGAATTTTTAATATTTCATTGAGGGTATTACTGTGATTTGTACCTGCATTTTTAACAGAAAAAATTTTTTATAATTTTGGGGATAGACCTGTGGTGTAGTGGTTAGCATATCAAGCTACTAGGCCTAAGATCGCGGATTCGCAGTCCGCCAGATTGCCAAAGGAAGTGAAAAAATCCCTTGGTTATATCGTACTTTGGAGGGGAATGAAAATATGGGTCCCAAGCCTAAATGGTGTCAGTACTCGTTCAAGAACCTTATCCTAATTACACGTGTATAGGCATGATTTAGGGCGCCTATTGTGGCATCGTCAGATCAGCCAAAGCACTGTAAAGTTAAATAAAAAAAAATTTATAATTTTAGCTTTGAAAATTTCCTTCAATGTTCTATGCCCATTAACTACTATACGTTTCGAGAGTGAAGAATTGGGTTAAACATTAACGTGATCAGGAACCGATCAATCATAATTTATAATTAATCGTGATATATTTTGTTATTAGTTTGAATAGGTACTAACACCTGAGGGAGATTACAAAACGAACAAGAAATTTTCTGGCAGCACAAGAATGCTGACATTCCCGAAGCATTGGGAACATGTACACATACAAAATTAAAACACGATCTCCCATTTATTTATTTATTCGAAGGATGAAGTTTGAGAAAAGCAATGAACTTAGCACTTATTATAATTAGGGTTATATTTATATTTATTATTAGTGACAGAATATTACCGTTATACCCGAGGTTCGAAGGTCACCTGTGATCTAGTGGTTAGCATAACAAACTGCTAAGCCCAAGATCGCGGGTTCGTAGCCCAGCAGGTGGCCCTAGGATTTTTTAAGGGAGTAAAAATCCTTAGTTACGCTATCCTTCGGAAGGGACGTTAAACGGGGGTCCCGAGCCTTGACGATGACAGATACTCTTTAAAAATCCCTATCCTAATTAAACCTGGATAGGCAAAATTTAGAGCTCCCATTGTTGCATCGTCCGATTAGCCATAGCAGCATGAAGTGACGTTAAATGAACTAACTAACTAATTACCTGAGGTTCCTTTCTTTGAAACAATCCCAATAAATATCATACTTTATAAAGGTGAATATTGAATATTTAGTGGGCAATAACAAACATAGAAGTGCCCCTTCATGGATATAATATTTATACTTAAGCATCGAATTTCAGGGCCTTCTTGAGCAAACACAACAAAATGGTTAGTCGGCAAATAATAATCACAGATTATCCCCAATACCAAAACAAAAAAAAAGAAACATTTCTCTCTGTTACAATAGGTTTGCATGATTGGGCGCTTTCTCCAGAATCTCAGCATTGGGTTGCCCGCAGTATGCCATAGCGATAACGGTAAGATTTCTCCGATTGGCTGTCGTTTAATATCCCCGACCTCCACGATAGTTTCAAATGAATATAGCCAAGCCTCGCATTCTGAAACCTTAGAGAAAAGTGAAAACTTTTTCTTAAATAAACGATAATAAAAGGAACCAAGCGGTCATGTGAACCGCCAGACATGATTGAATAAAACCGAATTTGGACTTCTGACTAACAAATAATATTTTTTCAATTCGTATTTTGGGGACTAAACCAACGTTTGGCAAAAATGTACAAAAGAAATTGGATGATATTAAAGAAGAAAAAAGATGCCGAGGAACGTTATCATTACTATCACCCAAGGATAATTTTCTGGAGATGAATCATTTTATGGCAGCTTTTTATAATGTTTCTCGCAGCAACAAATGCTAAAATATTCACAAGCGCCAGAAAAACTGACAACATAACGAGCATACAAGACACCTAGTGGTTGTAATCACATATAAATAAGGTCATCACTGTTTATCAAAAGAAGGAATAATAATAATTAAAGACATAGTTATAATGGGCCACATGAAGTGAAGCATAACATCCATATATATCTAACTTCATGGGCTCGGAACTCGGCAGGTGGTCCTAGAATTATTTAAAAGGGAGTTAAAAAATCTTTGGTTATGCCGTCCTTCGGAAGGAAGGTAAAATGGGGTCCTGAGGGTGTGTGGGGCTTGTCAAAGACTGGTATCCTAATTACAATAGGCAAAATTTAAGACTCCTATTCTATCCGTATTGTAGCTCGTCCGATCATCCGTAGCAGCGCAAAGTAACGTTAAAGGAATAAAACAGAATATAGTTATTTCCTCATTTTTATTTTTATCTAACTTTTATTTATTTTACTTATTAAATTGTTATTAACTCATTAAATTTTACTTATTAAATTATTGATATTTTATGAATTCTTTTGATCCAGATTTTTTAAACACCTTAATTTAGTATTTTTTTTTTAAAATTAATAATCTATATAATGCTCTGTTAAATAAAGTATAATTCTAAAAAAAAATCCAATTACAGCTTAGAGTATTATAAAAGATATAATTAGAGAAACAATTAATTTATACATATTAAGATAATAATGTGAATATAAACCAAGGCAATGATGACTAATGTGTTTCATGCATTTATTTAAAACTAACCAAACAACCATAATGATGGCTCCTGAACATGCTAAAGCAGTTTTAACACAGTAACTGACTGAGTCGCAGTGGTAAAGGTTCCGTATATAGTTTTTCAGTCATATTCTCCTCCAAAATACAACTTTTTCAATCCATTGAGTTGGAAGTTTATTAATTATTGGTTTGATAAGCCCTATAAAAAGATAGCTGAAATGGCTTCCTTACCCTTCCTATCGTCCTAAGTCCAAGCATTATTTATTTACCAACTTGTCCAATCCCACCGACCATCATACATTTTCGATCTCCTTCAATTCAAAACCACAGTCCTCTCCCGTTACATCCCTTCTCGGCTCTCTCATCTATGTACAGCATCCCTCCAAACAGCAGCTTTTGAAAGAGCTTTCCTTATACGGTCCTCCTCCCTTTGGAACTCTATACCTTCTTCCATTCGTCGTTCCAATAATCTTCCAACCTTCAAATCCCGTATATTCCATCACCTAATAACCCTACAATTCCTCAAAAATCGGATATAGTAGGATCAGTTTTGAGATAAAATTCTCTCATTTGATGAATGAATGATGTTTTTAATGCACTCTTGAATTTCTGATTACGTATAAATATATATTAGTGTATGGGATATAAACCACGTACATATGTATTGCATCATCTAGTTGGAAATTTTAAAGAAGGAGAAATAAGTTTAAATCACTGATAGTGTTATATCTGTAACTATAAATTGTTTCTCTTATATAATTAATGTTAACTTATTTTGATTGTTTTCTTTCTCTTCTTCTAATCTGTTTTTAAAAATATTGTTATTAGAGGTAATTTGCATTTTTGTGCATTATTATTTTTTATTTTTTTGTTTTTTACTCTTTCTCACTTACTAAATTATTTGGGATAATTAATTAATTGTAATTATTTTTATACTCTAAGGCATAATAGCTTACAATACCTGTATTGCTATTCTAAAGGGACTTGTCCCAGAATAAATAGAGACATTATTATTATTATTATAACAGAATTATATTAGTTTCTGATGCATGTATAATTTTATGCATACAATAGAATTTGCCCGCGACTTCGTTCGCGTTGATTTTAAAAAGAAATTTATTTTTAGTTTAAACGGAGAGGGAATTTTGAATTCCATAAATGAACTCCACATTATAAACAATGACTTAAAGCATTTGTGAATTCAACCAGCCGATCAATGCTTATTTATCCCTTTGTTGATAGATTTTAATAAACGGTCCTGTTAAATATTAAATGGCATAATTACAGAACTATCGATAATTTTTTTGCTGAATTCCACCATGTAATATCCAAAACTGTAATATCAAGGGGGCTGATTTGCAAAATCTTGAATACAATTGTTATTATGTTAAAATGTAAAGCCCGCTTACAACTTTTCACATCTCTAATTTAACTTAGGGGACGAATTTTAAAAAATCTGGTCTTATAAAATGTACCTAATGTACAAATTTCCAGTCTGTAGCTTATGCCGTTTTGGCTCTACAATGGACAATTAATAATGACTAAGACCGTGGAAAAATTCCAACGAAAAGCCCTTAGTCTCCAAAATAAAACAGAAATTGAAATTATCTGTCTAATATTTCGCCCATTCAGGCATCCTCAGGGTAGATAGAGAAAAAAAAAAAAAGAACAAAAAACAATACAAAACATGAATAATGCACCCAAGAAGCATCCCACCACCTCCAAGGCTCAGTTCAGGATTAGTTGCATTTGAGCCTTGGAGGTGGTGGGATGCTTCTTGGGTGCATTATTCATGTTTTGTATTGTTTTTTGTTCTTATTTTTTTTTTTCTTTATCTACCCTGAGGATGCCTGAATGGGCGAAATATTGGAGAGATAATTTCAATTTCTGTTTTAGTTTGGAGACTAAGGGCTTTTCGTTGGAATTTTTCCACGGTCTTAACATTTATGTAAGATCTCTTTTTATTTTTCAATAATTAATAATGACGCAATAACATCCAACTAAATTCGAAAGTAATCTTCTTTTGACAAATGAAATAAACAAAAAACGACCCAACTAAAGAAAAAATATTTAATAACCTAACCTAAATACTGTTTTTATTTTACGAAGAACATTAATCGGGTTAACAAATCGTATTGAAATCAATTAGCAGTAAATAGTAATGAATTTGCAGTTGAAAAAATTTTAATTTTCGCATAGTAGTTTGCCCTCTTGTGCCGGGTAGGGGTACACTTAGGCATATTTCAATACAAACTTTCATCCCATATTTTTATTTTACCCCCTAAAGGGTAAAATAAATTTTTAGAAACTTTGAATGCCATATTTATTTATATCTAATCAAAAGCCTAATAAATAAGTTTCAAGCTTCTAGCTTCACATGACGAAACTTTCATCCCCTATTTCAACCCCTTACGACCAATTTTTCGCATTAAATAGTAGCCTAGTCCTTTCTCAGGACCTAGATTACATCCTTATAATATTTTACACCATTTTTGAAATAATCAACTCAAATATACAAATGTAGGTATAAGAAAACAATGAGTTGGCACTGTGAACTTCAACTGTTTGCGAATTAGACCAGAAAAGATTCGATAAGATCAGCATTTAACTAGTTTTCCTTCTCTTTAAAAAATACAAACCGAAAGAGCCATCAGATTTTTGTTATCCTCAATCGGAGATTGTTTTGATCTTGATAAAAACCCGAGATATAAAAGTGTATGAGATATAAACATTGTTTTATTTTAACTCTTTTCGAAAGGAACGATAGATGTGACTGAACTAATTTAAATTAAAATTAACAGATATAAATAATATTAAAAAAATATGAAAACAGTTAATTGCGATCCGGTTCTCACTATTATTATTATGGCAGCGATATTTAGGTCGGTCTGGTTTAATTACAGATGAAAATGGCCGGAAAAATGATTTAGTGAATCGTAGTGGAGAAAGTTCCTGGGAAAGAGGCAAACAAAAGGAATGGAGTTATGCCGTATCATCTTCACAGACCATTTGAAAAGAACATTATTATATTACAATAAAGGGGGGTAATATAATATTTCCAAGATAAGACTTCTAAAATCTAATATTACAAAGAGATAAAAAAGAATAAAACCTAATATTTTTCTAAAAATAATAACTAATTCGTCAAGTAAATGAGCTGTTATTTTATTTGCTTAGAAAGTCCATTTTTCATGTACCGAGATATTTATGGGTTTGCATTTCAATTGATTTAAAGATATGAGTAGACCTTATGTTTTTACACTTAGCAAAGAGTAATATTTTTACGATAGTGTAATTATAATTATTATAAAATAATGTTACTAATAATAAGGTTTAGCGAATCCGAAGGATCCGATTCTACCAATCCCTGCTTCTAAACTTCCATCCGCTATCCAAACCCAAATCCGCAAGATCACTCTTCAAGTAATCCTCCTACCTACGCCTTGGTCTACCATTCAAACATTAACGAGTAGGCACAACGCTTACTAGCCCAACAACTTTACAAGGCCACCTTAGTCTTCGCTATCACCTAAATAGAATTAACTGGGTGCAGGCTCCGGAATGCCGCATTGTGCAATCTCCTAAATTCTCCAGTTGTCCCATTATTTTTTTGGTCCGAATATTCTACATAACACATTATATTCGATTGCCTTAAGGCGTTGTTCATCCTTCCGAGTTAGTTTTATCACTATACACCTTTTAAATTTTACTATAAAATAATAATTTCAAAAATAATAGCTCATATATTTAATCACTATCTTAATAAGTCCAATAGATAGGTCGGTCTTTAACATACAGGTAGTCTTGAAAATCTAAAATGTATTGGTTAGTTGTTTTATAGTCAAAGTCCATAATCCGATTACGGACTTTGACTATAAACCTAATACCTAACTATATTTTGGTATAAATGTGTATATTATTTTTATTCATTTTATAATAATTATAATATTCATTTTATATATTTTTTATAATACCGAAAAAAACAATAGAGCTAAAATGTATAGCCCACACTCCATAGTTTCTGAAAGATCGAAATTTTATAGTTTCTTTAATTGTTTATATATAATTCCTATTTATAAGCAACATATTTGTATTTTTGATGTTTAAAGCGACTTTATTATATAAAAAAGATTTTTTAGAGATCACCGTATATTGTATTTTATTTTTTCTCAAACACTAAACATTTTATTTATGATTTTTTTTTTAATGATAATTCCTTTGAATTTCATGCCACTCTTAAAGTGATGTTAAAAATGTCTGTATTATTGTTTTTATCATTTAGCACTTACCAAAGGGTGACGTTTTAAACCCTACATAGCTTATAATTTTTATTATGCAATAATAATCATTAGAATTATTTTAAAAAATAGACGATTAGATGCAAATCCAAGTGCAGTTACAACACTTTCAAAATAAGAGCTCACTATTTTATTTAATTACATAACTTTAATAATTTAATCACTGCTCTAATTACTCATAAGAAATACAACAGACAGGTAGGTTTGTTTCGATAATTTAAAGAGTATTGTTTGTTTAAAAAAAAAAAAACATTTAAAAGAATAAACGATATTTGTTTTATACAAATTACTTCTTTCAAAACGAAAGCTCATTTGAATAATAGTTTTTCATTATTAAATAAAGATATCACTGTATCGTACTCAACATTTTTAAATTTTACTCTTTTTTTTTTTTTTAAAGAACGTTGTATAATACTTATTATGAGATAATATAACATTTTTAATCTAAGGTCACCTGTGGTCTAGTGTTTAGCGTAGCAAACTACTTACCCCAAGATCGCGGGTTCGTAGCCCGGCAGTTGGCCCTAGGATTTTTTTAAGGGAGTAAAAAATCCTTAGTTACGCCATCCTTCGGAAGGGACGATAAAAGGGGGTCCCGAGCCTGTACGATGTCAGGTACTCGTTAAAAATCCCTATCCTAATTAAGCCTGGATAAGCAAAATTTAATATATAAGGATAGGCAAAATTTAGAGCTCCCACTGTAGCATCGTCCGATTAGCCATTGCAGCATAAAGTGACGTTAAATGATCAAACAAACAAACATTTTTAATCTATCAGATCTTTTAAAATTATTGTTTATATATAAAGTATACATATGATATGTATATATCGTTTTATGTTATAGCTAAAAATTAATATTATTTTTTACAAAACCAAATATTATGAATCAATTCCACCCACATATAAAACATTTTAAAATGCTCATCTTAGGTTTATACCAGGCCTGTATCAGATGAACTTAAAATATGAACAGCTCTTGCACTGACAGGAGAATGAAAGTGAGAGGAGCGTAACGAGTTCGGAGAGAATTCACGGATCAACGGATTCATTGTCTTCCAGAGAAACAACCAGATAGTAACTCTTCCCGTGGGCAACATCGGGAGTAATATTATTGTATGTCAATATAGTGGCAACATGAGACAATCGATATGATTCCCTCCATTTCTCATGGAGCACCAGAAGTCAGTTCGGTGGAACGCTATGGAAACAATGACCCATAATAAGCGGAAGGGGTAGGCTTTCCTGCCTATACTTCCGCTGAGTGGGAGATCATTAGCAACAACACATGTTAAATGGAATATTTCATGGGGAAAGAAAATTCTGCTAACTATAAAGTACCGTAAAATACTATACCGCATTATATAAATCTAATAAGCATACTTAATATATGGTGCATTTATACATAATGTTTACGAGGGATCATTTCAAGGAGTCATGAAAATATGTGGAGCGCAGTACAGCATTATACACGCTGGAGAGGAATAAAATAGCTTATCTAGAAAGAGGTTTTAAATTCGCGAAGAGGTCATGCCTAGGAGATTTGCGAGAAAGTAATCTGTGAATAATGCTAGATATTTCTGAAGGATGGAATGCTTTGAGAGGAAGTGCCATAGGGATGGGGAAATTTAACACTTCTTTTATATATTCAAGGTGGGCTGGATTAATGATATCAGGATGTGGTTGAAATGTTTTAGAAAGGTACTGACCGAATAACTGTTTTCTTTGTCAGGCAGTAGATTCATTAAGGAGTGGAAGTTCAAAATCTTTGAATTTAAGAAACTTTTTTGTGATCATCCAAAATGTCCGACAGTAGTTGTGAATTATTCAATTGAGGTAATTAAATTTTTAATCTTGTAATTTCTGCTTTTAGTTGGTTAGTCAGTTTAATATAGATAGTTTTATCAGCTTGACATTTCGATCTGCGACATTCGAATTTTGCTGCGGCAGATAGGTCTGTTGGGAATTATTGGTTCTATGATTTGAGGAGTTATCATGTAAACTGGTTTCTATTGATGTACGGTCGTATTGTTGTATAAATGTATTGTTTTGTCCTAGGTAAAATTTTTGAATCATATCAGAATTATTCCCAGTTTGCACTTATGTAATCAATGTAGGAGAGGATGGTTTGGGAGCGAAACTTGAAAGTAAGAAAACTATAACTGGGATATGATCTGATAATAGGTAGTTCAGGGGGTGATATTGGATTGAGTAGAGGAAGTTTGGATGGTGAGAAATATGTCCAAGAAGTTTGGAGGTGTTTTCGAGGGATGTAAGGCCAGTATAGGTTTATTTGCGGCAAGGATAGATAATTTACGGAATGTGATAGAATGCAGGAAACTTCCAAAATATTTAAGCGAAAATCTCATGTTTTAAAACATGAAAATCCATATGTTACAGTGAGTATATACTGATTATATAGTGTTGTATATACTGATTGGATAATAAATTTTCAAAAAAAAAAAAAAAAAAATATATATATATATATATATATATATATATATATATATATAAATTGGCAAACACAAAGAATGGAGTTCAAATTGCAAAATCATCATTCAACTGATGATGAAACTCAAAATACAATGGATAAATTTAGACTAATGCCGTCAAATTATCTGATATCCGCATCACTGTTAAAAAATTAAATTTTTTCGAATGACAAATGTATTAAATATTAAAATTTCTTAGACGTTGCAGCACTGCCGTTTTCCGAATGCATTCTATACATTATACAAAAATAATCTCTGAATAAGGAGACATTATTCAAAATGGATTCAAATACCATTTGCTCAGTGCATTCAAATCGAATGCATTGGTATTCATTCACTCACTTGTATAACTCAGAAATGATAAAAAGCGAAAACAGCATTTTGTCAAGAATATTAAAGAGTGATATTAAGATTCCGAACTAACCCTGCAGAGACCGTTTGGCACCCTCGAACTTCCCATCGGCACAAAGGAACATCTCAATATGCATGGATGCACATTCCGACGAAAACTGGCAACTCCAATAAACTAGAAATCCACATTGGGAGAAAGTATAAGGTTCAGAATTATTATATAACGGATACAAACAAACGAATCACCACCTCTTTTTGATATTTGCATTGGATTATAACACAGATCAATAATATATTTAAAGAAGTACACCAAGGACGACGTAGTAATAATAAGTTTAAATACAAAAAATCTGTATGTATTCTATATATGTATGTGGTGAATATGTATAATTTTGAAAAAAAAAAGTAAAAATGATTCAACTAAAAGAAAATGTTCCCATTATTCAGGAAAATCTTTTTAATAAACTATCAATGTACCATTATTTTTAAAAATATTTTTGAATTATAAAAGAATTAAATCATTCTAAAAAGCAATCAAGGATTCGCTCATGAAAATATAGGGCATTGCCATAAACGGATGGGAGCAATAATTACGAGTGGCATAGCTAGGTGTCAAATAGCGCGTGGCAAAATTTTAATATGGCCTTACACTCTGAGTTTCGATAGTGACATGGTCATCAAAATAGGGTGGCAATGCTAGACGATAATAATTAATTTTTAATATAAAATGTAATAATACATTGACACTTTAGGTTCATATTAAGCTATTTATAAAAATATTTAAGAAAGATAATAAAGGGAGCGAGATAACTCAGAGAGTAGAGTGCTGAGTTGCTGTGGTAAAGATCCCGGTTTCGAATACAGCTGTGGTACATAAATTAATTAATCTATTAGGGATGGACTTTGTGGGATCTGCAAACTCTCCTGGGACTCACTGCTTCAATTAAGGGATACTCTTAATTGGGGATAAACCTGGTAATTGAGTAGTATCCTACACATCCGTAGTCTTAGAAACAATCTCTACCACGAACAGAACCCAAGATGCTTCATGGGTGTAGTGATACTTTATTTTTTATAGTAATATTGTACAATAAATAATGAGCAAAACTCTTCATTTGTAGAAGAAGTTAAGATAGATAAAAGAGTAATATAAGTTTTCAACTCGCTCAAGCTCTATGTTGAAATATCCGACAGCATTAAGATATCGTAAGCAACATTGAATCAGTACCGACAGAGGGTAATGAAATTCCCAACAAAATATCTGTGGCACCTGTGCATAGTGGGCTAAGTCGAATTTTGTGAATTCCAAGCTATCTACTTAGAATCGTAATTTTTTTCTCTCCCCTTGTGTCTAACGCGCTAAGTGTTCCGTTCATTGCAATGAAGGATATTCCTTTGTGAATCGTGGGCTGATACTCCAATCTTGAACTTAAAATAAGTTCAGAAAAATTACGATTCTAAATAGATAGCTTGAAATTCACAAAATTCGACTTAGCCCACAGGTGCCACAGATATAAGGGAAAATATTTCTATTCACGGATTCCCAATTAATTATTAATTAGTTAGAGAATAAAGACACCTAATTCTAAGACAACACAAGGTAACTACTGAAGTAACCGGAGTCCCTTTATTCTAAATAAATATCTTTTTGAATAAAGCTAAAATATTTATATTTAAAGAAAACTGTTAAAAAAATTTAAATAATATCATTAAAAGCTCTCCCTAAATCGTGTTTGAACAAGTTGTTACCATTTAATGCCTGTCAACTTTTTTATAAAATGTTTTCTAAATGCAAAACGTCATTTAACTTTTTTAAATATTTGTACGTGCGTTGCTAACGAATTGTTTACTTAGTGGCATATGTTACTACTCGAGTCTCTTTTTTTATCATCTGTTTGGGAAATATTTACGACGTAGATTCTCACAGCACGTCACCACGCCATCGCAGAACACGTATCTGTAAATAAATGAATGACAAATATGGGTTACAACCGAGAGTTCATTGATATCAATTACAAAGTAACACCGCATTGAAATGTGGGAATATCCCCGTTTTTGCAAATGATTAGCACAAATTTACAGTTAAATATAAATAATTCATGGTGAAAATATATTATGCATTCATATAATACGATTATGCAATATCAAAATGAATGAAACGATTTTAAGATTCGAGATTAAATTAAATTTAATAAAGTTATAAAGGCTCAGAAGAATTTTAGATTGAGACTAGCTTTTGCTCAGCTTTCCTAGCTTCGCTCGCGTGGAATTTGGTCTGCCAAATAATGTTTCGTGGCATTTTACAGATCATTTTAAATAAAAAAAATGAAATTTAGTTTAATTTTATTTAATTTAAATAAATTAAAATTTTTTTTTTTAACAATAAGTTACTCGAACATTCTTAATTTCAGATGTATTACTTCAAAATTGACGGATTCTATATTTGAACCCCTACTATATTAAGGGGGAAACCCTTGAGGATGGAATGGTCCAAATTCCTTTCTTAGCGATCATTTAAGCTATACAAAGAACCTATCTGCGAATATTAAGATGCTACGTTCAGTGGTTTCTGTTGTGCGTTGACCGCTGGGTGAGTTAGTCAATCAGGTTACAGTTTTATATAAACTTCGCCTATGTGGTGTGTTGATAAGATGTATCTTGTACCCTTCCCCAGGCTTGAGATTATCCATATCAAATTTCATTACAGACTGATCAGCACAGTAGTGAAACATACATTGACACTGATTAACAAACGGGACGGACAGAAGTTTACTGTTCGTGTCAGTAAAGGACTAGTATATAATGTTATTGAATTTATTGAAAAGGATTTACTTAGTGTAACGGTTCATTTGTAAGGCAGCAGCGAGAAGTGAATTTTTTTTTTCTTTTTTCCTTAGCCCTTTAGGTTTGAAGATTGTTAAGTAGATTTTTTAGGATAGGATGGAGAGGATCTCTAGTACTGTACGATGTACATTATAAGAGGAGGGTGAGAAAAAGGAGAAGTTCTAATTTATTTATTTATATTCACTGACTATATATTTTTCCGGTGATGGGGCTCACCGTGTCCTTTTATTTTTTTTATTTGTTTAAGAAGTGAACTGTGTTATTTGTTTTGTTCAGCGAAAATATGTAGATTTTGCGAGTTAGAAACACATGAGCAAGCCCCCCTTTTTCACCCCCTTCATCATCATCATAATCAATCCTCATAACCGCCTAAGTAGTGTGAGGGGGAATTCGGTACAGCCTTCTCCAGCTCTGCCGGTCTTCCACCAACTGTGATCTGCTCCAATGGAGTCCCCTATTCTCAAAGTCCTTCCTCACCTCTTCTTTCCACTTCTTCCTAGGTCGTACTCTTCCTCGTTTTCCCTCCACTTTGGCTCGGTAGGTTTCGATAGCAATTCTGCTAGGATCCACTCGCAGGAGGTGCCCAAGCCATCTCAGTCTGTTTTCCTCTATTAGCTCGTTTGCTGGTTTAACATTCAGGTATAAACTTATAGTGGTGTTCCGGACTCGGTCTCTTTTTGTTTTGGCCTCTATTTTCCGAAGAAATCTCATTTCTGTGCTTGTATTCTGGATTGGTGTTTCTTAGTCAGCGTCCATGATTCTGAAGAGTACGTGAGGATAGGGGGGAATATTGATTTAATTTAAATACAGCCACTCTTTTCCTTATCTACTTCTCTTCGGTTAAAAAATTCTCTCTTAACTGCTTCAAACATCCTTCCCGCAGCACCGATTCTATCTTTTCACCCCCTTAGGGGTAGAATTTCGGAAAATCGTTTCTTATCGGATGCCTACATTATACAAAGAACACATTGTCCAAGTTTCAGGTCTCTACGATCAGTGGTTTAGGCTGTGTGTTGATCTGTCGGTCATTCAGGATAGAATATTTTATATGTATTAAAGTGAAGTTTCAATTTAGGGATAAATACAATTTTCATTTTTTCCTATTTACTTAATAATAAAGACATCTTAACTGAAAGCACGTAAGCTCATCTCAACTTACAGAAACAAATCTTTCTAGTACATAGTGACTATAGAATATTTTATTTTACAGTTTTAAACCGGGACAAACCGTAACGGAGGCGCCAGGCTTCATATACTCAGAATTATTTTTCCTTTCATTATTTAGAATAATTTTTCTCTGAACCCGAAATATTCCAGTTTTTCGCACCTCTTTTTATTGTATCCACTGGGATTTTGACTTCAACCTTACTCCTTGAACAATTTAAACATAGTTGAAACAAAATAAAGATGATGAAAACAAGGAATTCAAGTCGGTTTCGTATCGCACAATCACGACTCTGCTCCAATCAATGAGCGAATACCTTCAGTATTTCGGGGCAAAAACAGGTAACACACTGCTTACACCTAGGCAGCAGTCATTGCTGTTTCTACAATGCCTTAATGTGCTTCACACACAAATATAAAGAAAGTTAATATCCAATTTAAAATTTCTCTCTACTAAATAAAAAATGCTTAGTGATCACAGTGTAAATTTTATTTTTATTATACGGTCTAATATTAAAATGGGTCGTTGAAAATTCAAAATTGAGATTAACTGACGAAGAACATATAATAACAATGTGATTTGTAAAATAGGGGTTGGTCACCGTAAGGCGGAACAAGTAATAATAAAAAATAAAATAATACATTTTTCCAGTTACTAGAACCAATTAATAATATGGATATATAATTAATTGAAGCTTTTAAAAAGAAATAAATAAATTGAAACACAAAAGTAATTTCGCTGAGCAACTTATGTATAACAGATAAACTCATCAACCCAGTCAAATTCGCATAGAGATGAAATAGGGTAATTAAGATGAATCTAAATACCATCTAAATACATAAATGAATCTAAATTTTGTGTAACACTATACCTATGTGTATATATATATATATATATATATATATATATATATATATATATATATATATATATATATATATATATATAAAGATATATTTAACAATCTTCATTCACTTAAAACAAATAATGGAACAATAGAACTATTTGTGAAACACGCCGATATTTTTTAAAATGATAAAAAAAAATTTTTTAAAGAGTTAAAAAAGAACAAAGAGAATGTTCAGAGTCGAATTACAATTATTATGACACTATCGCCAAACAATCCTATTGTTCGGTATTTTATAAACTAAAATATTTTCGTTGAGGAGCGTTGAGATATTCATTTTCTACGAACTTCTTAAAGCTGTAAAAATGATAAATTTCTTGGTTAGGGTAGCTTTGAGAGTTTAATCTACATACATACATATAATCCGATGAAAAGAGAACCATATAACATAATATCTGAGAGGTTTAAATTTTCACCTTACCATCCCTTTAGAGCCGCAGTCGACAAGCTGCAAAAAACATAATGGGCATCATAAGCAGCATTAAACTAGTGTTAAAGTTAAGAACAAAATCCAGCATTATAGTAGGAAAATTAGTAACGCAATATAGCTTGTTAAGCGAAACATCATAATTTGGCCGAAATTTACCAGCTGTGTATTCAACATGAATATTACTGATGCAGGGAGAGATACATCAAGGAACATAAAAAACAGATAAAACTTGATTTATTTAAACTTTATTTAACTTCCGTACGTTATTTGATGTAATGAAAATTATGTGCTTTGAAAATTTTAATGCATAATAATTTAATTATTTATCATTGAATTATCAGAAATAAAATATGTATCTTCTTAAGATTTTTTTTCGAAAGCCTCCTGAAGTGACCAAAAATATATAATCTTTTCTCGCGTTCTGATGAGAACTAATCAGTCAAAGTTGTTTGTCGGAATTCTGAGCAAAGAGCGGTAAAACGAATTCTATTGTAAAACAAAACAGTTTTTCAAGCAAGATTAAGTGTAACCTAATAGGCTAAGGTTACTTTGTAATGATAATTAAAAATGTACGATGAGTTAAGGTTTCGAATTTACTACAGGCGAAGTCGTAACAGCATAGTGATCAATCAGGATCATAGTTTTTTTACAGTTTATTATTTTTATCATGAAACTAGTAAATGAGTAGTAACGAAGAATATTTTTCACCAGCAAAAACCATTGTCGTTTGTCTTCATAACTTAATTGATACCATTAAATTTTTCTATATCGAGCCGTATTGGCAGTTTTTTGTTCAATAAAACACTTAAGATATCGGAAAGTATCGAAAGTTTTCACGAACACTTCCATAACCTAAATTCGTCTAACCTGAGAGGTAGTATAAATGTATAGCATTATACTACATATGTGTATAGTAAACATAAGCAGTTTTAATGTGTTTGCTATAATACTATCCACATTTGTACTCTACAGAATGTTTTATATCTAGTTTTATATTACTTTAACATTTCATGAATACTTGTTCGTTCATAATATGTTTTATAATTGTTTATATGCTTATCAGTTCTTATTTTCAAGTTTCATGAAGTTATAACAACTTGAAAAACATTAGTTGTTCCCAATCAATTTCAGAGCAATAACTCCTCCAAAAGCACAACGACAAAACTCAAAGAGACATTTAAGCCAAAAACAGATGTGAAATGAAAATAGATCCATTCCCAACCTTTTTTTTTTATAAGGTCTTATTTTGAGTTGTATTATGTGTGAACTTGAAGTTTTGTGGGAATTATAGCATCAGCTTCAATCAAGTAATGCTTCAAACATTAAAAAATGTTAATAAAAAACTTCAATACCATTACAATAGGAATGCTTTGCTTTACCAAAACCTAAATTTTTATTTATTAACTCACATGGAACTATCGAATACTTCTATTGAAAAAGTTGGTTTTATGAGTTATGACGTACTTTGGAGGAGCGATATAATTAAAAAATCTAAAATATTATGTATACTACTATATATGCTAAATATTATTTGAAACAGAAAATAATTAATAATGTTTGAATTAAATGTAAGTTGACTTCAGATTATGCGACTAAAAGGTGCGCTTAAGCCACATTCCGAATTCCCACAGAAAAACAGGAAATATAAGTTGTTTTTTTAAATGCCACGTTTTTTGTTGAACAGGTTGAATGATGAACCAAGGAAATTATTCAAGGTAAGGGAGTTAATTCCGATCCGACCGCCGTAAAATAAAGAAAACTCCTTTTAAGAAATGCTATTACCATTAAGTTAATAATAATAGTACGGCTTAGCGAACCCGAAGGCTGGATGCCGATACCAACAATCTCTGCATACAAACTTCTGACCACGGATTAGGTTAATTCATTGTAAAATTATGTTTACATAAAATGTTTACATAAGAAGATAAAAGCAGTTTTTAAAAAGTGGAAATAAGACCTCTAGTTCAGATATATGAAAAAACCTCAGATATGTTGAAAAGCTATAAAAAATATTGCTAGCTCCCAATAAATATAGCGAAACACTATAAAAACAGATGATAATAAACTTATAAGTTTTGATGAACAGAATCGTTTTTTAATGCCCAGTAGAAGGAATAATAAAATAAAAAAATGATCGCTGGAAAGTTAATAAAGAGTACACAAAATTAAAAATACCTTTGCAAACACCCAGAGAAGAATGAATAGTAATTTTTATATAAATTTAATGGGTTACTTATGAAACGAAGATTATTTATAGAATAATATGAAAATGTATGGAATATATTAACAAATAATAATGGATTTTTTATCACTGAATTAGCGCTGGCAGTTCCCATAAGGCTCGAGCAGAGAAAGTCAGGATAGAAAACGATATGAAAGTATGAGCCGAATAGATAAGATAACCACCAGGAATAAACGGGATAGTTCAGGATCAAATACTAGTTGTGAGGAGCGATATGAGTGTAGCCATTTTGTAGAAATATCAATATTCAATACAGTATGTTTACGATTTTCAAAATACCACGCCGTTTATATCAATATATTCTTTTCTCCCGTGCAAAAAGTTGTTTTGGAAGATTAAAAAAAAAAGACTGCATACAAACCTAAAAATCACATGTTGGCATTTATAAATGAATCAGAAGTGTAAGCAAATATTGAATACGAATTATTAATGTTGAAAAACAAAATATTAATATTATAAAATATTAATATCAATATTAAAGAAATTGGGTTGTCCGGAAAATGGTGCAGGAGTTTATGTTTTCTTTAAAATACCTCTCCAAATAGTAAGCTATTGATGATTGTTGGACTTTTAAAATGAAAAGACTCATTGATCTTTTTTTAAAAAATAAAATGTTTGTTTACCTCTAGAACATTTTATTAATTGGAAATAATTCAGCCTTTACTAAGATGCCAAATATTTCGGATAATACAATGTTATACGAGATGAAATTCGGCCGGAACGGGGCTCGAACAAATATCAAGTCTGGGCGGAGGCAGTATAAATGGGAGAACTGCTCAACGGCGGCTCCATAGATTTCGAGAGGGAGAGTTGATCCTTCAAGGCAAAGAAAGCCGTGGAATAAGTTCTGTCCTTGATGTCGATGTTCTCCGAGCTTTGGTGGGAAAAAATCCCATAACAACTGTTCAAGAACAGGCAGGGAAACTCTAAGTCAGCGAATCGATGGCCTTCTCAAGGCGATTGGAAAAGCTTGAAAGTTGGTTCGGCAGTTCAGTAATTCAACTGAATGATTTCCAAGCAGCAAAATGTTACAAAGAAAAAAACAGTTTTTTTTTTTAAAGAGGAATAATAAGTGTTTACATTTATAAAAGTCAAAAAAGTCCAACAAACATAAACAGTTTGGAAGAGTATTTTAAAGAAAACATAAAATCATTATTTCTTGAACTGCACTATATACTATTGGAGGAGCAGAAATTAGTAAGTCGATTAACAGGATGAACTTTCGTGAAGTATTCCTCTAAAATGGAAGAAAAAAAATAATTCAGAAATATTTTTATTATATTTTCGTGGCCATACTTCTTTCGTTATTTTGCTGTGGGCTTCCTTTCTCTCTTCAATTTCTCCTCTTCTGCAACTTGCCACTTTTAAGGATTACCTGGTTTTGGATATCCTCTGGTGTAATTCCGGCCAGTTTCAGATATTTTTTCCAGTCCGTTTATTCATTGTTTCTGTTTTGGGTTGACTCCTTTTTTTCTTAAAATTCTACTATCTATTTGTATAAGTCCGCTTGAGTTAATCCTCTGATGTGTCCATAAAATCTAAATCTGCTATCGTTGTGAATATCGGATGGTTGTGTAATATGTTCATTATTATTATTATTATACTATATTTATATCTCTCAACAGAAGGTTTAACCTATGGATGTCTGAATAGCCAACAGCACCAAAGAATAGCAGTTGATTCTGCAGTTATTACAGCAAAAAAACAGTAGCTTACAGGTAAGTGGCATCCCTTTGGAATGCTAACAACAAAACACTGACCATTATAATTAGAGCGTGATTATAGCCACATCGAATGGCTTGATAAGCGGAATCTAATCAAATGAAGAACCAGGGTAACCCTTTTCCCATGGGTCAACGATTGACCTTAAATAAAGGCAGAGCGTTAGGTTTTATCACGTTTCCAATGATAATAACTTAATTAACTTAATGTTAATTTTATACAACGGATGAAGGCATAACTACATTACAAAAGACATAGTTTTAAAAATATATCTTTCAAGGAAAAAAATAACAACCGTAGTAAAGGGAGGTGATTGCTCCTAGATCACCCTCAATCACCAGATTTTCCCTCCATTTTGGGTACCCTCTTCATAGATGTTGGGTGAGCTTCAGGAGTTTCGCAGATACCATTGAATCCATCTTCGGCTGCTAACAGATTAAATAAAACTCTGCCAGTAGCGGGATTTGAACCCAAGACCACTCCGCCTTCTTGATATTTTATAACAGATACATTTTTTTACAAAGAATGCTTACGATAACAAAGCAGTTTCAGGGATGTCAAGCGGTCGGTAGACCGATACTAAGATTGAGGGATTGTGTACAAAATTTTGCCAAGTAGGCAGGAGTGAATAGTCAGCATCAGAAACGATTGGTGTAGGAGGCCGGTTGTACGGACTCGCTTGTGGGTTGTACAGCCAATATAGTAATAAAAATTATCTGATATTTTATCACAGTACCACACCGTTTAAATTAGTTATTAATACACCGAAAGAATGGGTAAACTTAAGGAATGCGAAATATAAATGAATCGCAGTATATTCTTGTCGATCAAGGATTAATAAATTGACTTCTCCCGGATTCCCAGCTTGTATATCTACGTATCATGAAGAAATTAGTATTCTACTAATTTTTTCTTTAAAAAAAACCAAC
Source organism: Arma custos (assembly GCA_037127475.1). Lineage (NCBI taxonomy): Eukaryota > Metazoa > Arthropoda > Insecta > Hemiptera > Pentatomidae > Arma > Arma custos. The sequence goes on along the minus strand of CM073759.1, from coordinate 60,747,431 downwards.
AACAAATAAATGTCAATTTTTTATAGAGCAAAACTGGTTTTAAAAGATGTTTACACAAAACGCCCAAGGGTAACTTCAGGACATTCAAACTGAAAAAATCATTCGGACCACGAAACTGGCAGGAAATTTATAAAATGCATATTATATAATATTGTACAAGATTACATGACCCAAGGTATTTCTTTACAGATTGTTAGTACATGTAAACGTTTAAATTTGAAACGACGCTATCAAGGGAACGGATAATATTTCAAATAAAACTAATGAAAAGAAAGTAACACCACGCTAACATTTAAAAATAAGAAGACAATTCTTTGTTCAATTGACAAATGCCGCCTATTACATAATTACAGAAGCTTTAAATTTGAAGTTTGATTGCAATATAAGACCCTTAGTGACACGCGAAACATTCCCTTAAAACTTTCTGGTTTTATCGGTTGGTTATTTACATCTTCTAGGTCTCAATTTATATACTATTAGTCGAACAGCCAATTATATTAATTCAATGAATAAACAGTGTAGATTTACTGATGGCTCTCATCAGATATAACAGGGGAAATAAATATTTATTAATCTTATTCAATTTGATAAGAGACACATGGTACGCCACCCTGAGATCACCACAAGCACACCTGAGGTACATGACATTGAAATGCATTATAGAGCTTCATAATAATAAAATATCCCACTCTTTTCCAAAGATGTTTATGCTGATTGAGTGGAGTTCTCGTTTAATTATAAATAAGAAATGAATATTAAAGATAATTAATAAATGAATATTAATTAAAATATATTTTGAAAGGAGTAAAAGAAAACCTTCATTTCAATCAGTTTTTCAAGATGTTCTATTACTCCCTAAAAATTCAAGCATATCAACTTACAGGATTTCAGCTTGCCAGATAAAAATAATTAATGTGAAAAAACCTTCCGAAAGGTGTCGCTTTTGGAACTAAACTCTTGTCCCTCTCTCCAACTCCCGACCTTTTTTATTTCAATTTCCTTTTTTTCACATGCTCCTGGAAAATCGGGCGAGGATTCAGTTTATCAGATCTTCTTACAGTTTTTTTAATATTTTTTCGTTACATACTGTAACCAAGGTGGCAATACTGATGCGAAGCTAAGAGCTGGATGAAAAGCTGGAAAATCTGTGGTAACTTTCCTCTCCTTACCTTTCCTTTGGTTGTATCTTGTTAAGCAAGTGTATTTCTTTACAGTTACTATCTTTATTCGCAATGCTATTCAGGCATGAAATTTAATTGCTTTGGTGTCAGTATCAGCGATAAGTATTATTTTACTCTTATCTTTTGGTTTGTATAGGAACAGGGTGACTAAGTGATACAGCGGTGAGTTGCTGTGTAGAAGGATCTGAGGTGCAAATCCTGCAGACTTTTATTTAATCTGATAGCGGCCGCAGATGGATCCTATGGCATCTAATACCCTCCTGGGGCTTACCCAGCCTCTGTGAAGTAGTTTTACCAAATAGGGAGAAAATCCAGCGGTTGAGCATGATTTAGGACAAAACTTCTTTTGTCTGCACAACCGTCGTATAAGCCAGAAACAGTACTGTATCTACCAAATACTGAAACCATGACCCATAGTAGGGTGCAGTGATACAGGTATTTTTTTTTTCATTTTGTCACTTTACATCCCATTAGTTTCATTGTGTTTCTTCGATACATAATTTACTAATATAATTATATAATATTAGTAAATTATATATCGAATTATTACTTATAGCCAGCCCTCTTATCTAAGGTAGCATGGAAATTAATGATTTATTCTTATTTATTTATTATTCTATTTATGTTGTTTACTTTAACGTCACTTTATGGTATGTCTAATCGGACCACAGTGGATGGGACAGGTCTCCCCATGATGAGGATGTAGGAAAATTTTTCCTATCCAGGTATAATAGAATAGGAGGGATCTTTTAACGAGTACATGACGCCGCATAGGCTTGATACCTAATTTCATGTCCACCTTCGTGGAACGGAAAAACCAACGATTTTTTACTCCTTTTAAAAATTCTAAGGCTACCTGCTTTATTATAATGACCAGATACGGTATGCACATCAGATAATTTATTTTATCATTTAACTTGATAATAATAAAAAGCGTCATCGGTCCACAAAAACTACTGTGACCTCCTTGTTTGACAAAATATCTGCCATTCCCTTGGCAGTACTGATAAACCCTTAGGAATCCCGTTAAGTACCTCAGAACAGAATGTTGAAAACATCCTAAGCTACGACACAGAACCTTGAACCGATGACCGGAGAGACGTGATAAATAAATAGGCCACAACCTGCCGTGGAAAGGGAAGACGGCTATTAGGTACAGGCTTCCTCCCCACGGCTTTCTAGGCATCGCAAAGAGTACGCCGCGCCGCTGCTCAACTTGTTCTACGGGCTATATAAGTCCGCTATTGCGAGTAGCGAACGGAATACGTTGGGGTGGCGTGTGCTCCCCATACCACAGCTCGCTCTTTGATCATCTGCATATTAATGTGTAATTGATAATAATAACAAAGTCATTGGGTCGTTTCATATGAAGTATCTGTTTTCAAGATAAAGGTTCCTATAACCTTTCAAAAGATTTTTATTCCAAATATTTAACCTAATATTTTGATATTTAACTAAGAAGTAAAAAAAACCATTCTCCAGTCATAATTATTTATTTCCTCGCTTTCTACAAAGACGTTTCGCCCCCTTGGGTCATTCTCAATTCTTTAATTGTCTATCTTGATTTATACCATTTTTCTGCAATTCACCATATAAATTTACTAATATCAACAACAACATAAATTATTAACAAATAAATTAAAATGTTCTAAAAAACTGAAAATTTAAGTATAGATACCTCATATGGACGTCAATAATATAAAATTTTTTGGAGATATATTCTTCTCCATGGTCATTTTTCACTCTGCCTTATATTTTGGACTTCCCCTATTGTTAAAAACACCTTGATATTGCCTTGAAAAAATTAAAATTGTAAATAATATTTACTAACTAATATATGTAACTAATATTTTGTTAAACTAACGTAAATTTTAGGTCACCTGTGGTCTAGTGGTTAGCGTAACAAACTACTAACGGGTTCGTAGCCCGGCAGGTGACCCTAGGATTTTTTTAAGGGAGTAAAAAATCCTTAGTTACGCCGTCCTTCGGAAGGGACGTTAAACTGGGGTCCCGAGCCTGTACGATGTCAGGTACTCGTTAAAAATCCCTATCCTAATTAAACCTGGATAGGCAAAATTTAGAGCTTCCACTGTAGCATCGACCGATTAGCCATAGCAGCATAAAGTGACGTTAAAGGAACAAACAACAACAACGTAAATTTTTACGAGCGTGTAATCAAAATTTCAATCCCACAACTTATTCAAACATTCTTTCCTTTAGGAAGTTTTATGAATTTCTGATAAGGTGTAAATCTGTTGGAGATCTGTCTGGCGAATGAGGTGGGTGTCGAAGGACTTCGTAATCCAGGTTTCAGTAACCAGGTCCGTTCCGATTAACCAATACAGGTTGGTTGTTGCACTATGACAATATCCCTGCGGTAACATGTGGATGTGATGATTTCATTTCTGATTAGAAAGAAGGAATGAATTATTCCAGCCATTGACCACCACAACGAAACCAATTTGGTAAAAGTTCCTTAAGTTGTTATTTTGAGTTGAGTTACAACTCTAAGTTTCTACTTTTCTGTCGTTTTCTTTTTAATATTCTCCAACATTTCAAATAATTGTGAGCTTTAGTAAGGAAAAAAGAATGTGATTATGAAAAATGTGTATATTTCGGTAATTATTTCATCAAGAAATGAACATTCCAACAAACATGTATCATGAATACTTCGAAATGTTATTGAAACGTTTATTTCTTGCTGAAATAACTACCGGTATATATACTTTTCCATAATCACATTCTTTTTTCTTACTAAAACTCACGATTGTTTTATTTCCGAGACCTAAAAAGGAAACGAAAAGTTAAAACTAGTTGTGGCTCAAGTCGAAGCGACAGCCTGCGGAACTGATACGAACAATTTTTTTAGGATGCTAAAATTTCTCAATCTAACGGCAAATGGTCCGTTCGTTACAGCACCCTTCCCCAAACGTGAAGGCACTGTCCGTGCAACCTGTGCTGCCAAGTATCCAAGGTTAAACTCATAAAAAAAATTACACTAAAACCGCCTGTTCTAGTAATCTATACATATTGTAAAAAAAAGTTCTCGGCCGCGTGTGTTCGCGGTAAACTCAATAACTACTGCATGGATTTTCATGCCGTTTTCACCAATAGATAGAGCGATTCACCAGGAAGGTTTAAGTATATAATTTGTCGAGGTTTTGTGTAAGTGGGTTGGAATATCGATGGGTTTCACCGAAGACGCTGCCTAATCCCGTGCAATTATCTAACGTGAAAGATGATAAATTCGTTCATAAAGAAATATTTGGTTTGGTTTTTATTTTTATAATTTCTATATAATAAAGTACATTAGCTGAGATGGAAAGAATGAAAATCAAGAATCCTAACCAATGATATTCACGTGGTTCTTAGGGGCCGGTACGTGATAAAAAAAATATACATTACACGGACAAATTATATAGGCATAACATGCCTTACTACCCGATAAAAGCTGGGGTGAGGCGCTAGTAGTAAATATTATTTAAAAAAATAGGGGATCAATAACTGATAATTACAATTTGTAAAAATTATCATAGTAAACAACAGCAGTCCACTAATTCCAATTTTAGAAATACTAATTCCAATTTCATAAGAACCGGCTTAATTAATAAGAATAAGTCGAGCATAAACTAACCCAATATTACCCTAATGAGAATATTAAGGTTTGGACCACATACTAAGCCGGATCTGGACCTTTCTCCCCTCAATGGAACCTGTTTTGGAACGCCACTAGCATCAACAGTCGTGGATGTCCAAAGAAGTAGGGCTCGACTTTCAGTTCTTGATTTATCTCATATGATTTATTCCGATAGCGTTGTAGAAGACCAATATTATAAATGTAAGAAACACAATTATTGATAGCAATAACCCTTCTTCTGAATAAATAAAAAACAAAATAGGACACGGAAGAACGCATTTATGAAAACGAAAAAGAGTTCTTTGTGGTAGCGAGCACATTATGGAGTCAAAAACCAAGTTGGTAAGATGTCAGGTGTTGTCGATATTTTACATAGCCTGCAGACTTGGAATTTGAAGAAGAGCGATATGAGAGATAGTTTTAAATCCCAGTCCTGGTCATATCTTTTCTTTTCAAATAAAATATTTAAAAATATTAAAAAAATTATACCATATTTTACTAGCGTTTAGGTAGGTCCACCTGTGGTGTAGTGGTTAGCATAATAACCAAGTATGTTCATGATCACGGGTTCGTATCCCGGCAGGTGGTCTTAGGATTTTTAAAGGCAGTAAAAAATCCTTAGTAATAACGTCCTTCGGAAGGGCCGTGAGTAAAATGGGTGTCAGGCTCTTGTTAATACCATTGGATACCAAAATTTTAGACTACCACTGGAGCATCGTCCGATTAGCAAACCATAGTTTTATGGATTTGGAGGTGCGTTCTCTTTGGTAATTAATAATGGAGGGAAATGGAAATCCATTTTTTCCCTCTTAATATTCATACAGTAGTCATTTAAACTGATGCGCTTTAACCGTATAGCAGAACTTCCAATAAGTTTTTCCTATTTTAGTTGTAGAACCAGCAACCGGCGAAAATTAAATATAGATCTTTCAGATAATATGAAAAATACTACGATTTTTCCAATGACTCAATGAATCTTTGATAACTGGACGGATAATACTTGAACATATAAAGTTTTTATAATGCACCTTCCTTACATCGTTCTTTCATACTAAGACGAAAAAGTATGGCATTAATAAAAAGAAAACATATCAAAAATACCTATAAGGAGATTTATTTAGTTAAATTAAATATGGTTATACAACGCATAATTCTTTTAAAAGGGAGTAAAGTGAAATGTTTTGAATGGTTAGATTTAAATGGGCACACCTCTTGAATAAATATTTATGGAAATACTTGAGCACTCAGTAATAACTAGTCCAAGAGCACGTGCAGAAAAATGTGGCCTATTTTGCTAAAACGTTCGCCTGATGCATTAAATAAAATTCTTTCAACGCCGCTCTCAACATTTTTTTCAGTTATTGATTCTTGAAAATTTTTTTACTTCAAGAATTAAATATCATTAACTTCTGGGTCGGAAAAAAATTGGCATAATGAAAAAAAAGTGAAAATACTAAAAAAAGAGAGACATGAAACAGGTGCAAAAGTATAAATTAAAAAATCAAATAGTGGAAAATGAAGCATCTCGTAGGGAGAAGCGAAAGAAATCAGTATGTACATCCTGAGAATCACTTTATCCCAGAAAGTCGAAAGCCTGCTCACATATTTTCCCTTATCCAAAAAGAACTACGCGGATCCTCTAAAAAGCCGTGGTGATCTCAACCACCAGCAATATCCAGATCGTTACAGTTATTGTGTAGCCAGCCAGTAAAAAATTGAGGGATTTTTTAAGTTATGTTTTCACTTTTATTATCTACTCGTATATTGGGAGAGAATAATATTGGTAGAGAAATATGGGAATGAAAGAAGTTTTATTATCAGATACAAGGCCAATGTTGCCCACGGAAACAAATTAAATTAAAAAAAGTGTTTATTTAATTAATAAAATTAAATCAATAGCGATTTATAAAAATTCTATATTTATAATTTTTCACATAACAAGGCCAATAATTCATTATCGTTAAATTTTTATTATGACTATAAAGCGTACTTAAGATCGAAGGAAAAAAAAGACTCCTTCAAATTATTTGCCTTGGCTTAAATCATAAAAATAGGTCAAAGCTGCACTATCGGTTCACTCATTTCCATATGGCATGCTCGTTCATTAGTCATGTAAATGATGAAGACAAAAAAAAGTATTTTAACGCCAACTATCAATAAAAACGAAAGTGAATCGTAATATTTATATATATAAGCGAAAGAAACCAGTATGTACATCATAGATAAAACTATATATATATTTTATTTATGATATTGTTCTTTTGATGATGAATATTTTTATTTTTAAAAGAAAAGATTTGTCTTGGCAGGGATTTGAAACCGGGTCGCCATCTCTAGCGCGGTGCTCTAACCACTGAGCTACCAAGGCACGCATTCAAGCCAGACAAATCTATTCTATTCACCGATCCTATATCCCCGTGTTCTCGCAGTTTTGCGATGTATACACGGGGAAGAATGTTCATTGAACACCACTTTAATTGGGATCTCGTATCGGGACGCGAGCGACCCGGGTTCGAATCCCGGGCAAGATAAAATTTTCTCTTCAAAATAAAAATATTTAAAAATATTCACCATCAAAAGAACAGTATAAAAAATAAATTATAATAATATAAAATTGACGTATGTCAACGACATACCAATTAAAGTAATGTTCAATGAACATTCTTCTCCGTGTATACATCGCAAAAATTGCGAGAACACGGGGATATAGGATCGGTGAAGAGAATGGATTTGTCTGGATTGGAGCCTTGGTAGCTCAGTGGTTAGAGCACCGCGCTAGAGACGCGGGCGACCCGGGTTCGAATCCCGGCCAAGACAAATCTTTTCTCTTCAAAATAAAAATATTTAAAAATATTCACCATCAAAAGAACAATATAAAAAATAGATTATAATAATATAAAATTGACGTAAGTCAACGACATACCAATTAATGTAATGTTCAATGAACATACTTCTCCGTGTATACATCGCAAAAATTGTGAGAATATGGCGATAAAGGATCGGTGAAGAGAATAGATTAGTCACGCTGGAATGCGTGCCTTGGTAGCTCAGTGGTTACAGCACTACGCTAGAGACACGGGCAACCCGGATCGATCGAATAAAAAATCCCGACCAAGACAAATCTTTTCTCTTCAAAATAAATAAATATATATATAGTTTTATCTATCGATCGTAAATTTATCTATCGCCAGAAAAACAATCAAAATTAATGTATGTAATAAGAATAAATACTCATTTAAAAGAAAAGACCTCTCACGATCAGAATTGTCTCATGTCATTTCCTTTTTTTAATGTTACCTTTTTTTAATATGAAAAATTTGAGCTTCTAAATAGGTCTCGAGTTTTTGGCGAAGATTCAAGAAAACGCTATTCCAAACAAGATAATCATAAGAATCACTTATTATTATCAAATAACGCTATTAAGACATGGGAGTTATATTGAAGTTGCACACTTATTATTGTAAATTTCATTTTTTTTAGACAGTGTGTTTTTGGATTTTTTTTTATGTTTTATTTTAACTAATAATCATTAAAGTAATGTAAACAATGTAGGTATTTACGAAGGTTGTCTCTAGACTCTACATTTCTCTGCCATTATGACGGTTTAGAAGTTAGGTCGAATCTTAGGCAGAAAATAAAAAGTTTATGACTTATTCATGAAAACTTCATTGACCGCACTCCCCTATTTATTCTTAATCATTTCTTAATAGATAATTATTAAATTATAAAATAAGGCTTTGAAAATTGATTATTCCCGAAACAATTATAAAATATTAAATGTGAAGGTTCTTATAGAATCAAGACTGTTCATTAAAAAACGTTACCATAATTTTTTTTTAAAGGTGCCATACTGCTATGCCATAAATCGCTCCTAAACCACGAACTGTCCCTACTTTATTCAAATATCTATTAACGTGAAATTATTTAAGCACCAATAAAAAAAAATAGGATAATAGAGAGAAATCACTAACTATACTAAAGAAGGTAACTATACTACCAAGGTGATCGATGACCATAGCATATTAAAAGGATGTACTTCATACCTAAGAATATTATATAGATTATACCACATTGCACTTACGATATTAGCCGAACTACACCAGGTTAGGAATTAATGAACTACAACTATCCTAAGATAAGGAAGAGAGCAGTAAAAGCGAATGACCTCCAAGAGACCTTGCTCAATATAATTAGCTTGTGTTTCTCAACGAGAGGACAATGCGTTTCGGCATCCACTATCGTTTTGTTTCCCATTCACAGGCCCTCAATGCTACATAGTGTATGATGCCTCAACGTTCTGTCTATTTCGGTCCTCCAGTCTCTGAACAAGCACAAGGAAATCTTAAAGATTTAAACAAACAATCTAAGAACTGTTTTGAAGTGAAAGAAGTGCTGCTTTCAAGCTTTATCACCTTCCCAAACGCCTTGAGATGGTCATCGATGGTCATTCGCTGAATTTGCCGATTATTTTCTGAGTTTCCTTGTCTGTTTTCGAGCAGTTGTTCTAGAATTTTGTTCCACCAAAGCTCGGAGAACATTACAATTTCTTCCACGGCCTTCTTTGTCTCCAAGCTGAAGTCTCCATCTCGAAATCTCAGGAACCACCATTGAACTCTGTACTCACATAAACTACCTTCGCCCTAGACTTCGTTGGTTTCTCGGGCCGTTTGCAGCCTGATCTGGCCGAGATTGAATTTGTAAAATATTATGCCAAAATCACGCTTCGGCATCCTATTAAAGACTGAAATATTTCAAATTAGCAAATTGATAAAGGGATAAACAAACACTTTTGTTTGAAAGAGGATTAATAAGCGTTTACATTTATAAAAGTCAAATGTCTAATGAACATGAACAGTTCACTATTTGGAGGGGTATTTTAAAGAAAACATAATACCCTGCATCACTTTCCGGGCAACCTGATATGATAATTATACCTATGCGGCCAGCTCGTCAATATCTACAATGTACCGAATGCAATGTTGTTATCACTTCAATCCAATGAACCGATCAGTTACAGTAACCATTTGTAATAATTTTACAAATAATGCATTCACGTGACGAAAATAAATAAAGGTAATGTAGAAACCGTCGCAATACGTTGTAGCTTTGTCTTTAAAACTGCTAAGACAAGATAACATGACCTAAAACCTTCGTTTAGAAATGACAGCTGCAACTGTTAGCAGTCATGACCAGCTGCTTACCGTGGGCAGTATCCCTAAAATTTTCATTATTTTTTCATTATTTTCACTATAACCCAGGGGTCTGGTACTCAGTACATAATAGAGACTATTGTTTTGCAGGGTTACAATATACAGGATCCATCATAAGCTTAAAATTATTGATCACCGTCATCATCATTTTAATGTTGTGGAATCGTTTAATGAAAAACAGCCACAGAAATATATCCTCGACAATAATCCCCCCATATTAGTCAACCAAGTTTAATAAACATTAAGATGTTGAAATCATTGTATGTAGAAACGACATTCTTTTATTGTCTTTTAAAGCCATTTGAAAGATGGTTCTCACAATTACTTTCAAGATTCGAAAGTCGTATATTAGAACTGGCCAGAATGGATTTCTTAAAGAAATTCTCGATTATCTTGAAAAAAGGTTTATAAATAAATATATACATAAAATCCGAACCTTCCGGAATTTTAAAAAGCCACTTTTGGCTAAAGCATGAAGGAATTAATGCTAAATGTTGCAGAGTACTAAAACAACTATAACTTGTAATGAGAGTATAATATAAATCTTGTTATCAATTTTTATTTATTTATAAATTGAGAGTGATCTAATTTGATTAAATTATTAAAATTTTATTGGGTCTATTAATTTGATTTAACAGAAATTTTTTTAGTAGAACTAACGGAGGATCGAATTTTAGAAATCTATTTAAGTTGAACGATTAAAAACTCTTAAGATTAATATAATATAACAATTTACACATTTCTTGATATGCATTCGATTCAAGAAACTTTAAGGAACCAGTTATTGACATAAACTACGATAAAGTAACAGTATTGAATGAAATCATACACTCACTTGATTTAAGAATTTCTGTCATACAAAATTATTCGAAAAAAAATTTTGAAGACTCATTACAAAAAATCAAGTTTAATTTACTTAGAATTATATGTTATTACGAAAATTTACAACTATAGTTTTAATATTTGGGGAAAAATAGGGCATATCAATACAATTTCCCTTTAATACGTATTCACATATAATCTTATGAAAGAATATCACGATATTTTACTCATCAAACTCAAGTCCAACTAAAGTTTCCGTTGGACTCTGCAATCCCTTTGCCTGATGAAGATTTTCAAAAAATTAGTTTGAAGCATAGGCGCAAATAAAATAAGTCTAACTTATTTTGAGTGATTTTTTGACTGCATTCCTGACCATTGTAAACTCTTCTAATCAAGTTTAATGTTTGGAATCACATCAACATTTAATTCAAATCAATTAAAAATAATAAAAATATAAGAGCTTACTTTTACTTACGCCACATAGATTGTAGTACCAATTAAAATTTCTTACCTGAAAGAAAAAAATAACTATTAGAAAATTGTCAAATAAATTAATAAGTACAAAGAATATAGTAAAATTAAGTAAGTACAATTACAAATGGGCCACAGCTGATTCCTTCATTTTTAAATTAATTTATTCAGAATTGTTTTATAGACCTTTATATTAACGGAAATAAAAATAGTTTACATTTTAATATTTTAAAATTTATGTGCGAGCAAAAGGGTATTCGATTTAATCATTTATCTACAGAAAATATAACAAAACGTAATCTGAAATAATAATTAATAATGTGAGGGATTTAATCCGATGCATTCCATCAACTAAGCTCAATTGTCAATAAATTGTTAACTAATCGAACCAGGTAAACACAATGCTGAAGGTGAAACCATCAAAAGTGTAAAACAAATTGAAAACATTATAATTAACACAAACATAATTTTAAAGAGTTATTTATTTATAGTTTATAGTTTATACTTTATAGTTTTAAAGAGTTAATTTCCTGAGTTGTTCATGAAATAATTAATAAAAGTTAATAAAATATTTTATGTAATAAAACAGCTCCTGGGCCACATTCCAAATTTTACGTCCATTTGTCACAGAACGTAAAAAATCGAGATTGGATATTATAAAAAAATAAATCTCTTATACACCCAGTTTACAGTCGATGTTGAAATATAAAAAAAGAAATTTAAATAATTCACCGACCTTAAAATTATATAATGTAAAGGGGTAAAATCATGAACAAAAAAAAGATTAATAATGTAAATGTGTACCTTGTTTTGTTTGAATTTCGTACCATTTTGCCACGTTGTCCTTCAAAGAATTCCTTACTTAACGAAATCTTGGTTTAATAGATAGGGACGCGAGCCTTTAAGATTTTCCAGAATATAGTCTCGAAAAAAAAACTACTGGAATGTAGATCGATAGTACTAAATCAATAAAATACGTTTTTTCTCTTACAAATGTTTTTCAAAACAATCTTTGAAGATTGTGAAATAGTCGGGGGTGCAGTCAAACTTTACACAATGTAAGTTTAACTTATATTATTTGTGCCAATGTTTGTCAGTTGGGCTTTACCCACTGCCCTCATGATGACCCAAAAAGTAGGCCGGAACTTTGGCACAATTTAATTATGTTGAAATTATTTTGTTAAAATTTACTGACTGCAAGCCTCCCCCCCCCCCCCCGACCATTTCATAGTCTTATACCCCAGTCAACCATTTCCACATTAGTATAATTATTTGGTTTAATTATAAGTACACTCCTATTCTGATCAGTTGTTATTACTAGTAACTATCGTTTTTGTTTCTTCTGAAAATCAACTGCTTTTGACCACAGATTCATCAAACAAAAACATTTGTAAGAAAAACGTTGATTTAGAACAATCTATATAAATAGCTACTGTTATTTTATTCTTGTATTTCGAGACTTTATTTTTCTGGATAATCTTAAAGGTTCTCGTACGTATCAACTAAACCAAGACTTTTATAAGAAAGGATTCCTTTGAAGGATGCCTTCTAAATAATTATACGAAGTAATTGCATTACTATTAAAATCTTAATTAATGCGTAATTGAATTTATTATATTAACAAAAGAAAATGCTATCTGAGGAGAGGTAACATAAGAACTATAACCTGTCTTTTATATATATATATATATATATATATATATATATATATATATATATATATCTATAACCTGTATCTGCCACTAGTTTAATTTTTTACATTACTTGTCACCATACTATTGTTACTGTACATTTTTATATTTTTTGTTCTGTTTGTTTCTCTCTCATAGCCCTGAAGATGACCTACACTGTAGGTCGAAACGTCGGCACATAATTATAAGTTTATTACTTATTCAGTGTTCTTTTTGACTGCACCCCCCAACTATCTCCTTTACATTATAACCTGTCTTCATTGACAATTGCGCGGGGAGGTGGTTTGTCCTTTACAACACTCAACCGCAACTTTATAGAAGCTGGGTGAGTTCCAAGAGGATCTAGACGTTGCTGGTAACAGATTAAATAATTAATCTGCCACAGCCGGATTTGAACCCTGGGCTCTGAGGACGACATCAGCTCACAATTCTGCACATCGAACTACTCCGCTCAATACATAAAATCAAATGCTTCCTAATGACTTGTAGTAGATAAGTATCTACAAGAAACGAAGAATGAGTTGGAGCCCAGTACTCACCCCTGACCAGACTGACAAGGCATACTTCGCTGAACATCGAGGTCGCTGGTTGCGGCTGCCTGGGCATCGCGATTCTGCGCTAGGCAGTCGTCACAAATATCTAGTTCACTGGTACATATGGCAAAAATGAATGATGTAAACCTTTTTTATCAATGATGGGCAATAAGTTTTTGTTCATTAAAAAATACCATCATATCCATCAGTTCATTCGGAATTACATTTAGCATCATAAGATAATAATGCATCGTTTTATTAATGTATATGGGTGAGGGGTAGCTCAGTGTGTATAGTGCTGAATTGCTGCCCTGAAAATGCTCCTAATAACTGCAGACAGGCCCTATGGCATATGCCGACTCACATGGGGATCAACTAGCGTCTATAACGTGCGTCTATACCCTTAATTGAAGGAAAACCTGATTGAGTGAAATCATCTCTTTGCACAACCGTTGACTTAAAAACAGTGCAGACCCTTTATACGTTTTTGTTTGTTTCTTTTTTTGCTACATTGTTACATTTTATTGATTCAATTTAAAATGTAGCTAAGAAATAAGAGCTTAATGGAATAATGTGCTTAATAAAATATAGGTAATAATGTGATCCACTGCATCTGACAGACAAATCCTAACTTTTTAACAGGAATCTAAAGTTTGAAATCACATTTTTTCAATCCATTAGTGGATTGTTTTTATGATTTGAAAAATAAATATTTTTTTATTTATTCCCTATTTTGTTACTCTTTCTTATTCTCATGTGTCTTCATTCTCCGGCGATACCGTGAAGCACGGTGTGGAGGAATTTTGATACTATAAAGTAAAATCCAAAATAACCTACCATTTTTTATTTATTCACCGTTGAACGATATTACACAGTTCAGAATAGCCTTGACCTCGGACAAGCAAGCACTCTAGCTTGATCTTGGAAGGAATCCTTACATTTCCGTTAGGTAAAGTAAATATCACTTGAAAACAAAAACTTATAAATATATAAACATCTAAAAAATAGAATTACATAATAAGACATAAACATCAAATGGGAAAATAAAAAGGGGAGAACAAAGTAAGATGTTCCCAGATCACAAAACCTCCGGAATTGTGTTGCCTGTAAAACTTCCCTGCTGTAAGTAAACTAGGTTTTCCTTATTTCCTGTTAGAACCTTAATTGCCTAGAAACGAGAGCTTTCCTTTCTATTGTTGAAGACGATGTTGGAATTTCATTGAATTTGGAAGGGAAGAATTCCACCGTTTTGCGTTCACTAAAGGCCCCTTCCGTCACTTTAGTTACATCACTGTTTTCTTAGGCTTGATTGACGCTAGCAGGTTTCACGCTACAAGTCTAAAGCGTACTTCCTTCGATTAGGACTGTTAAACATGTAAAGGACGGTCACGAATTTCAGATATTATACCAAGACATCTAATAACAAATTGCTAAAATTTTAATAAGCAAAGAGCTGACTAGTAAAACTGTGAAAACCAAGGCGTAGGTGGGAAGATCAGACGGATTTGGGTTTGGGTAGTAGTCAGTGGACGAAAGTTTGTATGCAGAGATGTTTGGTTGGACAGAGATTGTTATTATTAAACCTAGAGATTTAGCAGAGCAAGCAAAGTTCAGGACACGATACAGCTGGTTGATATTCAAAACGTTGCACATTGTTTCGATTAGTAGGAGCTAGCTGGACAAAATTTCGGCATTTTTGGCTTTCTTTCGACTAATTAAGTATTTTAATTATTAAAATGAAGCTTTGAATACAACTGATCTATTTCTATGGATTCATGACTTTGGACTCTATTACTGACGAGAGGAAGTGTGCCAGGCATAAACAAATATTGGATTTCTAGGTTTTGAACAATTGTTTAGAATATTACAATAAACGTTTTTAGAATTTTGAACATGAATTTTGTCCAGCTAGCTCCTACTAATCGAAACACTGCGTCTTTTATTTCAAAATAAAATGTCTGGTTGGGCCAAAGAGCAAGTCTTTTAACTCATTGATTAATTGATCAATTTAAATGAGCGAAAGACGTTAACTATACGCAATGCTACACTTGTATGAAAATTCTAAATAATTATTACCATATAAAAACTCCAGTAAACCTAAAAGAAACTGAATTACGAACCCAAACTAAATAATGAAATACTATGTTACTACGAAACAAAAATACTATACATTTTCAAAAATATATGTATTCATTTATGTTTATAATAAGTACCTCAATATTATTAACATAATCATAATAATAATTATTATTATTATTTAATATATTATCTTGAATAATCGTATAAATAGGGAGAAGAATTAAATATTTTAGATGAATTTTTGTTTATATTGTTAAATAATATAGTTATACATTTATTTTACTTCTTATTACATATTTGATTTATTTAGTTTTTCATTTCTTTTTAAACTGGAATCTTACATAATTTCACTACAATTCTAAAACCAATTAATACAAATTTAACATACTTTATCCACTTCCTATTTTATTGAATGAGCAGCAAAAACAATTATTATATTCTACATAATTTATAATATCACAGCTAATAGTTAGCAGGAAAATGACAAAATATTGATATATTTGCTCATAGAGTGAGTCATAACCTCACTCAACAGATATTTCTTATCTCAGCAAAACCGATAAAGATTCCACTTGACCTATAAAATGCAATCTTTCTTTTAGAGAAACTAATAATTATAAATAGGTTGAGATGAATCGATCTGTTACAATTTTACAGTTCCAAAAACTTGACAGGTATGCTAAAATACAAAATCAAATAAAACTCATAAAACAAAAAAAAATCAGGTACTATAAACTTGAGAGATCACTGCAGAGATAAATTATTTAATCTGCTAAAAGCCATGGATGGAGCCCCTCGCATCTGGAGAACCTCCTGGGGCTCGCATAGCTTTAATAAAGTGGGTACCCTTAAGGTGTGGAAAAAATCAGGTGGTTGTGCGTAACCTCTTACAAATCACCTACCTGCACAACCATTTTTCTAGGAATAGTACAGCCTATATTATCTACTGCACCCTTCATGGGTTGTAGTGGTACAGGTTTTTTATGAGCAAATCGAATTATTTTTGGCCGTTGTTTATTATTGTACATATGGTGCTGAATAAAGGTATAGCTAAGTTTATGTATAAAATGAAAATAATAAAACAGATGGATGGCTTTGACCTCCGACATCCAATATCTATTCATTTCCAACAACTTCCAGTTTATGTACAGAACAATTCTATATTCAGCTGCTGCCATAATGCTGGAACTACTATACCGTTCACCCATCTTAATCTGGTTATACCAATCCTTTTACGGGCACAATTATTCCTGGAGAATTCTCTTAGAATTCTTCTTCTTCCACCTTACCCTTTGAGAAGATCTACAAAATACCATTTTTCTCTGGCCCAATACTACCATCCGAGCTTAAACTGATCACATTTAAAACCTCATAATGGCATCAAAATCCCGGTTCTTTCATCTCCTGAAACTTCACATTCTTCAAAAGAGCCGTAATTCGCCAAAATATTCATGTTGGAGTATTATCAAGTCGTTTTCTTTGGTTTTTGTGATCATACTTTAGAGGCTTAGGTCAAAATAGGCCTAAACTAAGTCTTTGATCAGTGTTTGTATCGTGAAATCACCTCTTTACACAACCGATGTCCTAGAAAAATGCGGTCTCTACCATGTACTGAACCCAAAACACCTCATGGTCCGTAATGGTACAGGTTTTTTTTTTTTTAAATTAGCTTAGTGACTGCTTAGCTGCTGGTCTTCCTCCTCAAGCAAACACAGCCAGAATGAAGCAATCGCAATCCTCTTTCCTATTTTCCTGGACATATTATTTATTGAGGTCACTAATGGTCCGAGTTGGGTGACCACCACACTTTCCAATTTGTAAAAGCCTATTTATAAAAATAAATTCCACTTTGTTAGGCCCTGTCGGACTTTGCCAGCATCGTTTAGTTTTGACCTCATTTTAGAGCCAAGACTGATTTGAGGTATTTCATTTTGTAGATATTGTTTCCATCAATTTAAACTTCAAGTAACAGCGGTGCTGATTTCATTATTTTTTTCTTTTTTAAGATCAATGCATCCAATAATTGTATGTGACTACTATTTTTACTTCTACTTTTACCGTTTCTTCATATAGGATTAACGGTCTGTCGATTTTGAACAAATACATTTAATTAATTAGTCTCAGATTAAACCCTTATAAAGCTAGCAATATATCTGGAAAAACTAGGAAAAAATAGAGTAGATTCAAAATATTGGCAATCTAAGAGAGTATTTAAATTAAATATAAATTTAAAGTACCAAACTGATTCTATATTTTGGCGAGAGACCCGTAGAGGTTTCGAATTAAAACAAATCCCATAAAAAAAACTCAATGCATATTTGAATATGTTTCGTTACAACTATAATTACATACCGTACAATATCAGATTATAAATATTTAATGATTATATATAAAAAATAAAAAATAGGTTATTCAAAACAGCCTACATGATCTAAAGAGCTTTGCGGAAGGCACACTCTGAGAGGCTGTGATAAAATGGAACGGTAATAGAACCGGTCTGCAACCGGAAACATTTGGCCAGGAATTCGAGACTCCGCACTTTTCTGTATCTCCTCATTTCTCAATAATTAATAATTTCACAGCGTAAATTCGACGATCTTGAAGTAGGACATTTACCAAAATCTGTGGGAGATTTCATGGATACTATTTATTTCGCTAATCTCGACATAGCTGACCTTAGGGTTCTCGACGCCTCGATGAAACTTTCTTTGGAATCTTTTTATTCCTTCTATGAATATAAAAAAACCATATTGAATGCATTTTTACACGAAGAAAATTATATAATTACATAGTGATAACAATTGTTTCTATAAAAAAGATATTTTTTTCCACCACTCTCACCAATTTAATACCGAGGCTTACACCAATAAGATGTCTAAATACCGATTATACAGGAGCGAATACGACGTGCGTATATATATTTACATGAATAAATGCGAATATAGATATTCAATATCATACTTGCAAATTTCATTAACCCTACTTGTTTTTATTTAAATATAAATAAATTAAGAAAGAAAATGGTTCAGGTGAAGGTAAAAAATTCTCTTAAATAGGGAGAACTGTTTATTGAAAAGCCAAAGTTTTGACCCACATTTCAGGTGTTCTTCAGGGCTAAACATACAAAAATAGTCGAGTTAAAATTATACATGCTAAATATTAAAAATATATATAGGCATCTAAAGTGTGGAAGAGTTCACTACTTTAGCTTAAAATAATACTGATATGCCATGTTGTTCTATATTTTCCAACAACATGTCTGTTACCCATTCCATTTATGTATCCTTTACAATATTTTATCATTTTTTATGTATCATTAATATTCCCCTTATTTATTATTTGCATTCACTACCACTATTAGATTAATTTGTATTACTTTCTTTATTATTTATATCATAATACTCCATAGTTATTTCCTATGTATATATATATATATATATATATATATATATATATATATATATATATATATATATATGTATATATATATATATATATATATATATATATATATATATATATTTATATAAGGGTCCCCCCATCTAAATGTTATTTCATTCAGATACCTTGATGCCTATATGTATTTTTAATATTTACCATGTATACATTTAATTTGACTATATTTTGTATATTTAGCACAAAGAAGACTCGAAATGTGGGTCGAAACATTGGCTTTTCAATAAACAATTCGACTAATGAATTATTTTTACCTCCACCAGGTACATTATCTTCCTCATATATATATATATATATATATATATATATATATATATATATATATATATATAGCATCAACTAATATTATTTAACAATATAACAACATTAGTTCTATTCATTCTATTCATAAGAATAACAATCCAAAAATCTGTGAATACATTTAATTATTCCATAATATGCTTATAAATACGCTATCTGCACTACCACACTAATCATAAATCTTGAAATATACTTTCTCGGATATATTGGTTTTAAATGTTTACTGAAACGAGATATACTCGTACTTACTCAAATAAATACGTATTATAAAAAAAGATATCTTAATTTTGAGCAATGTTTAAAACTTGAACTCTATGAACCTTGCTGGATTGACTTTTATTCCTGTAAGAAGGTGCCAAAACTTAAATTAAGAATTAAAAAAAAATTAAGAAAATATCATTCCCAGTGACATACTGTTAATAACCAATGACATGGTGGTTTACTTTTGGAATATTTTATTAAAAATAAGTAACTTTATTTTTCGAGTTTTATCCAGCTAGATTCATTAAATGACGAACTGGTGTGAGACAAAGTAACAGTACAATCGGCTGTCTTGGCAGCCTTCCACTGTTCAGTCTGCTGCCTACCTTTCTCATACATCATCAGTCGAGTAGTGTTTACAGTGACTGCCTGGTGAAGTGCGAATGAATTAATTGTTCACTCTTATTATTATGCTTATCCTTATTCATGGAATTTCAAAATTTTAAAGTATTATTTTCATATAATTAAAATGTTAATAAACAATCGAAGGAATTGCGACAGAAATCTGAGAAGAAAACCTGAATAGGAAATTCCAATACGGCTTTGAAGTTGATTTGCTTATCACTTTATGGGTCCCAATACAACATACTACAGACATAGTCATATACACAGATAGCATGATCTTGATACAATCAACACAGGCATACATGACGAGCTTACAGAAAATATCAGAAAGAACTTATGCACACTCTGTAAAAATAATATAGGTAAAGGGTCACAATGGTATTGAGGGCGGATAAATCAGCAAAAGAGGCAGCACAAAGTGATTTGTCCCCGTCTTTTCACAAAACACCAATTTCGTTCATAAAATTCAAAATTAGGGAAGAATCGATTATGAGGTGGAATGAACGGTGGACTCTTTCAAATAAATCTCCTAGTTTGCATAGGTTATTGTTTATCAGGTTTATTCCAAAACTGACAAACAATAACTACAAATTAATAAATACAAACTAACTCAGCTTTTAACTGAAGATGGACATACCAAATCATACTTACACAGATTTCACATAACCAACGACAATACTTGCTCAATAGACAAAAAAGAACAGACATAATCTATGACTGCCAAATGTATGAAGGACAAAGGTCGAAATTAATTATCTCCACAATATTAAAGAGGGAAAGTTTGGCCTGTATCTGAGCATGATCTATACAATACATTTCCACCCGAATTCACTAAATTTATTAACAGTATTGATTTCGAAAAGTTGACTCTACTTCAGAATAATCTTACATACCATGTAAGACATAGATAATCATTATATAATTATTGTAATTTTAATTTTGTTAATTTGTAACAGCATATAAGAAATAATGTCTTTTGTATATATGTTAGAGTAATCAAATTGTTGTTAATCCTTTTATGTAAAAATTAATTTAAAAGGCACATAGTATACTCAAGTACGGAATGTGCCAATAAATTAAACGGTCCTTCCAAAGGGTTACTTTGATATGTATATAATATGAACCATTTTCCTTTAGATTTTAGAGATAAATTTTTCCAGCCTCTTTGAGGGGTAATTTTTACAAACTCGGTCTTGTTACAAGACTAGAAAGTAATAATGGAACCCTCCATAAAAACAATTCAGCATTACAGTTTTTTTTTTTGTTGCATTTTTTATATACAACGATGAGTATAAAACTGGCAGATATAGATATTAATAGATATAGGCAGAGGTCGGCTGTATTACGCATTTTATCGACTAGGAGAAATCAAAGCAACTATAGATACGCTTAAAATGGTTCAGGAGTAAAACACTTCATAATATAAACTTCGTTTTGATAACAACTAACTTGGAACGTTTCCAACATCAATTCATCTCAAGCATTCCCAGGCATGAAGAAACATGATGAAGACGTGTAAGGTCTACGGTTCGACACCGGATATGAATGCCTGCGGTTGTGGTAATCCATATGATCTAGTGACTAACACTCTGTTTGGTCCCCTATACTTGCCCTACTTGTAGTAAATAAGAACGTTTAATCCTAAATCACCAACCCACAATAAATTGGTTACCATTTATTGATGAAAAAACATGGCGATTGAGAGTTATTTCCGAAAAATCACCTCCCTCCACAGCCGTTGTCCTAGAAACAGTACAGTCTCTACCATGTACTGAGCCCAAGACTATAAGTTCTAAAAAGAACAATAAAAAACATAAAACATAAAAGGAACAGGCTGTTACCAAAATGGCTTAGCTGGACTATTCCGTTAAATATCAAAAGAATAAATTTTTTTTTTTTTTTACCGGAAGAAGAATTCTCATCGAAAAACTGGTCCGATCTAGATAAATTTAATTTTGCAGCAATTATTATTTTCTTTCGATAGATTACCTATTTAATCAAGATAACATCTATAGACTTCGAATTACGATTACAAAAAGTAATAATCGGTTTTCCGGAGGCGCAGGTAACAACACACACGATTTTTGTAATTTTTCGTCATTACTCAACAGTAAGTGGTAAGAAAGTAAAAAATAACTTATATATGGATTAAACATAATTGACACTCAAGTTATAATTAATAATATGAAGGGTTTGGAATAAATACCGAAATTTAAAACAATTAATTTTACTCATTTTTCGCTTCTTCGGTCAAGCAATTTTCTCTAACATGAAGCTTTGAAGTTTAGAAAGCACAAAGCATTGCTATCGAAGTCTATTTTTGAAATTTGGAGTAATCCATTTTCGGTCCTGAACATCTCAATTGTTTCATTTCAAAAAACATTGACTTAATATTTAAAGATTTAATACCTGGGTCTCTTTGCTATAACCAGACTCTTGCAGTCTACATACCGCTTAATCTGTCACTTCTTTTATTCCATGATAGATACCACAATTAACCAACAAACATAAAAAATTAAGGCATCTGAATTGGGAATGGATAGGAAAGGTATGGGAGACAGACCTTTGAAGGGAGTACAACGTTGGAGGCAGGTTTACTTATCTGTTTGACTGAGAGGCCAATAAGTATTGAGAGGAGTGCTAATAAGAATGTGTGCAATGTAGGTCTTGGCCATAACAGTTAAAGAAGCGCTGCTACTTTCGACCCCAGCCCAAACCTGATTCACAGATATTTGGCCCATGATGTTAGAGAGTGTGATATTTGAAAATTAGTTTAAAGGCAAAAGGTCGTAAGGAAGCAGCATTAGCGAAGGTTATCATTAGACTGTACAAGTTGGTGTATCATCATCGATGCTTAACCGAGAGGATTCCTTGCATCCATATAGTTATGAAATCATTAGTCAATAGTTAATCACTCGCGGATCAAGATATTGCAAAACTTTGTTGTTCACCTCGGGTCGAGCAGAGTGCTGCCAGGAGATTTGCAGGTACTGTTACTAATTCATCACTAAATACAGTTTAATCCTTTGTTATTCCGATTTCATTTATTATTTTTTTCTTATTATTATTTAATGGAAAAGTATCAATTTATATAACAACAAGGACAGATAATTTCAATTTCTGTTTTAGTTTGGAGACATAGGGGCTATTCGTTGGAATTTTTTTTCCACGGTCTTAACATTTATGTAAGGTCTCTTTTTACTTTTCAATATTAATATATTTTGTAGAATAGCCGTAAGTCCACTGGTTTATTGATAATGTTCTTCTTTTTTTTATTGCATTTTTACTTTAATTTTTTATATAGTCTTTTGTCTTATGTTTTTGTGTTATTTACTATTATTTATTTTTTCCTGTTGTGCTTTTTGAAGTTTAATGAGTGTATGTTGAATTTTCAAATTCTCGAGTATTTATCTAACCTTATCCAGCCGGGGTCGAGTAACCTTCCTTAGGATTCATTAGTGCCATTTTAGCCTTGGAGGTGGTGGAATTTTTCTTGGGTGCATTATTCATGTTTTGTTTTGCTGTTATTCTCTTTCTACCCTGAGGATGCCTGAATAAGCGAAATATTGGACAGATAATTTCAATTTCTTTTTTAGTTTGGAGACTTAAGGGCTTTTCGTTGGATTTTTTTTTTCCACGGTCTTAACATTTATGTAAGATCTCTTTTTACTTTTCAATATTTTTATATAACAACTTTATGCTGGTCGATATATTTTGTTCATCAAAATAATTTTTTCCTTAGCCCCTTGGTTTATTTCTTTTTGATATCATAAAGGATGAATGGGAGGATCTCTTGAACTGCACTAGGTGCATTGTAACAGAGGAATGATGATGTGAGTATGCTGGAATTCTATTGATCCATAGAAATGAGACTCAAGTCCAAAGAGTTGATCCAAAGAGTTGAGGCTCACTAGTTCTTTTTGATTAGATTAAGGTTGTGAATCTAGGCTAAATTTTAGTACATGTTTTATCAGCACTGAGGTGCCTGTGCCTGACGGTGCCAGTGTAGAAAGCGGGTTTGTGGAGACCATCAAATAATTAGATATGTGTAATGAAATCTGTTACAGTCGGTCGTCCAGGGTATCGTGTATTATGTCACATGTTGAGAGCCGTACTATAAGTCTCAGTATTTTTGTAGTCGAGGCCGAAATAATATTAAAAATCGGCGCCCCATAAAGAAAGGCCAGTCATTGTATATCATTAATTAGAGACGGGGCGATAAGTTTGGTGACTTGAAGTGGAGTTATTGCTTACAATTATAACTACATTTAAAGCAAAAGACTATGAATATGACAAGATTCTACTTCCTTCGATATAATTAACTTATTTCTGCACGAAATTCGAATTTCGAAGAGCTGCAGATGTATAACTTTCAATTATTCATTCTGTTATTCATTGAGACCCGAGTTATTCGTAAAATATCTTTCTTTTTACCCCACTTAATTTAAAAAAAGTTTAGACAATAAATTCGCAATTATAAATTAAAGGTTCCTTGCTTGGAATTAAAGGTATCACCTAAACAGCCGAAAAACTCCGTCATCAACAATCCCAAATGAAAAATCCATAAAGCTCCACGGACTAACGGTAAAGAAGCCGAATAAAAAACGCATTTCCCGCGAAAGGGTCATTAGATATGCCAAGTCGTTGACACTAATTGCTTCCTGCCGAGAAAGAGTGTGTCAAGTGCCTTCTGAGGTTCTTGCTACCGCCGGGTCGCCATCATCACCTGCTTCAGGCTCCAACCTCATCCCGAACCTTCTTCTTGGAACGGAAACTAGCATCATCTCTATCTGTCTTTACCTATATTTACTCTTATTTTGTTTTTTCTAATAGTTTGAAATGTGTGAAATTAATTTTCTTATTCATTCGGACGAGGCAGAATTCCAACCGTGTCGGCTTAATACTCGAGTATGCTAATGTAGTCTTAACGTGCTAAGCTGCTAAGGCCTTATTAGTGTACTTAATTACTTCGTTTTGTCAGTTGGCCTGTTGTGCGAAGCTTATATTTAATAATATTCTTTCCGAATCCAAAAATATTGTTGCAAGACAATAAAATAAAATCGGTTTCAATAGTGCGATATATGAATCACTACCTGCAGAAAGGCGACTAGTCCAATTTTCTAAATTATACAGAGAAAAGAGAGATCTTGTCCTGGACTGGTTCCCTATCTGCAGTAAACTAAATATTGAAGGCGTTGTCAATACTGTTGCGTTGTTATATGTTAGCGATTCATATTGTTCCTTCAAAAAAACAACGACATAACACAAAAACTTGTTACTTCGGTATGCTTCGTATTTTTTTATTTTTTTTTTTGAGTCATATTTTCAGTTGTATCGTATTAGAAAGCTTTTAAAAAATTTCTAATGGTCAATAAAAGCATTTCAATACTATCGTTACAATAGGAATGCATTGCTTTACCAATACCGAAATTAATTTTTTTAGCTCAAATGGATCTTAAAAAACTTCTGACAAATTAGGTTTTATGAGTCAAGTTGTTCTTTTGAAAGACCGATTTATAAAACTACACTGAACAAATAATTTTTGAACAGTTTTGAAATGTTGATATTGTTTCTTATCTAAATTTATCCCAAACACCTCACATTATTTAAGGAAGAAATAGTTGGGGGTGCAGTCAATCAAAACACCTAAATAAGCGTAACTTATTTATTATGTGCCGACGTTTCGGCCTACAATGTAGGCCATCTTCAGGGCGAATAAAACATGCTGCAGCTAGGCGAGCTCAGACCCAAGTCTTGTCCCCAAGACTTGGCCACGACCCAAGTCAAGCCAAGACCCAAGTCAAGACTTGGGTCTGAGCTCGCCTAGCTGCAGCATGTTTTATTCGCCCTGAAGATGGCCTACATTGTAGGCCGAAACGTCGGCACATAATAAATAAGTTACGCTTATTTAGGTGTTTTGATTGACTGCACCCCCAACTATTTCTTCCTTAAATTAGAAGATACAGTCGACCAATATTATTATTAATTAACATTATTAATTAAAATAAGAGTGTTAATTATATTTAATCCAAGTATAACAATAAACTTCCTTTTTACTTTCCTACCACTACTGCTGAGCACATAGGTTCCTCTCAGGACTCATACACTTCACACACATACCGAATAGTGCTCTCATAAAGGTGCATGTAATCATAAAAAATTAATTTCAGTCCCATTAGGGAAAAAAAAGTAAGTGTTTGTGTCACGATTCTCTCTGGAATGGATGTAGTTATGGTTTTTATCACAGTTATCCATTTAATTGTTTTGTACCAAACACTAGTCCCCATTGCTGGTAAAGCGGGGAAGAAGACTGGGGGGTTGAAGATACAGTTGATAAATATTTTATTTTGTTTCTTAAATATCTCAGTAATCTTAGAGAAAGGTATTTTATATAGAATTATTGTAAATAACAATTCCGATAAAAAAGACTTTATTAATTTTGTATGGACTGAGGTTTGGAAGAAGAGGAAAGGAGAATTGCGTGATGAATTTACCAAGGTGAGCGTGTTTCATTCGAGAAACCAGATTTAATATGATACTTGGAATTTGAGCTATGTTTCAAAAAATATTATATCCACTGAATATATCTGCAGCCTCGGTAAATAAGTGGTTAAGTCGGAATTTGTCCAGAGAGAGTTTAACTGTATTGAAGGAAGCGGAATCTTGTCATTTTCGTAATTTTCGGTTTGGAATGGATTTATAATGAACACAATGACTCCATTATAATAAGCCCAGGCCTGAGAAGCCACTCTTTCACTACGAGGATTACACGATCCCGCTCCCCTTATTACAAGCAGCTCATTTTGGACAAAATTCGACTTAGAAACTTATACATCGAGGTTGCTGATATAAGTGGCATAAAAGTATTTCTATCCTGCGGATCCAAAGACTAGATGGAAACGCTCACCTTCAGAAATTCTTGCCTTCATCTGTTTCCAAAACTATTCACAATGAAAAAAATGTCATAATTGATACAAAAAAAAATTATAGGATTTACTTAAATAGAAGATGGCCTCGTGACCTTCTAAATTGAATTTGTCATTTGAGTACTACAACTGGGTAGTTTCTCTACTTGTATATCCATGCCATTATGTATCATTTCTGTTATTTACTTGTATTTTTATAATACAGTAGTAAATTTGAATGAATAAACTAATTATTAAAAAACTCTTTAAATTATTCAAGGTACTCATTTAAATGAAGATTTAATTCAACAACGTTAAATTTAAAAAGAAATATATAGCAAAAAAAAAAAAACTGTACTACAACCCATGATTTGATGAATTGGATTCCTATAGTATGAAGGTGATTTGTACCAGATAAAGCTCGATCGCAAGGTTTTCCCTCAATTAAGGGTACCCACTTTAATGAGACTGGCTGAGCCCCAGGAAGTCGACTGATCCAGCTGGACAGATACGTGGCTGTTAACATGTTAAATAATTTATCTGGCAAAGCCGGATTTGAATCCGGAACCTTTAGCATAAGCAACTCAGCCCTCAACAGAGAACTACTCCACTCCCTTAAACGGATAAAAAATATCCTCAATATTAGCAAAATATACAGCAAAGCGGTAAGGGTAACAGCAGGTTCTTCTTTCTGGTATTACCGGTTTTAAAAGCATGTTTAGCAGAATAGCAATTCGCTATAACGTTACACAAATTGGGCGGCCAGTTCTCATCAAAACCATTACATTCACGGTTATAGTGAAATTGAATCCTTGAATAGATCATGAAAAATGGTTTCGTTTCTTATAGGATGTAAATTATAAAAAATAAAACTATACGCAGTGCTATTTTTACCCTGAGGGTCTAATGGACAATGATCTATTAAACTTCTTATAAATATTCCAGTTTTTATTCCTATTTATTACTTTTGAAATGTTAATATTATTCTTATTTTATGTTATATTTGCACCTGCGTAGTATCGCATCCAACAAATTTGATCTCAATATTTTTTTTTTCTCCTAGACTTGCAGAAGTATGAATTTTTTACAATTGATTAATGGTTAATGAGCAGGTCTTTAGACAATTATCTTTTTAATCTTCACATAGGAAGTCCAAGTAACAGAAAAGAAGAAAGGTAAAGAACAAGAGGACTGTGGTGGTGTGTTGACGAGTGAAATGTGCATTTGCTGTGAATATAGGATTTTACATAAGGAATGTCCATACCATTGTGTACAGAGTGATTCGAAATAAACCAAGAATCACACTAGCCGCGATCTGTAACGGCCACGCTTCCCATCATTCGCCCTGAAGATGACCTACACTGTAGGTCGAAACGTCGGCACATAATATAAGTACTTCACTTATTCGGTGTTCTTATTGACTGCACCCCCCAACCATCTCCTTTACATAAACCAAGAATCATTTACAAGTTTTCATAGAATTTTGGCGTTATATCTTGCGTACATGTCCGTGTTTTACTGAATCC
The DNA here is from genome assembly GCA_037127475.1 of Arma custos. Lineage (NCBI taxonomy): Eukaryota > Metazoa > Arthropoda > Insecta > Hemiptera > Pentatomidae > Arma > Arma custos. Next base: position 60,719,014 of record CM073759.1, on the reverse strand, counting down.
CAAAGTTCTGCTCCAATGTTCAAATAGTTCTTAGTATATATGAGATGAAAATGGTTGACTGGATGATCTTATGTAAAGGAGATGGTTGGGGGGTGCAGTCAATAAGAACACCGAATAAGTGAAGTACTTATATTATGTGCCGACGTTTCGACCTACAGTGTAGGTCATCTTCAGGGCGAATGTTGGGAAGCGTGGCCGTTACAGATCGCGGCTAGAGTGTACTACTCTATGAAGATGACCTACACTGTAGGTCGAAACGTCGGCACATAATATAAGTACTTCACTTATTCGGTGTTCTTATTGACTGCACCCCCCAACCATCTCCTTTACAACAGTTCTTAGTATAGTATTGTATATTTGTTTGTTTCAAACAAACAAATATACAATACAAGTGAAGATCTGTAGTCTAGATGATATCGCACTAGTTATTTTAAGGTAACAAAAGTCAAAATCCTACATATTTTTTTTAAACTATTAGTGACCTCGGAATAGCGTAAGGACAGCAAAAGTGACACAAGTGCTTTCCTTATGGCAGACAAGCTCTGAAGCTAAGGTTGAGACAGTTTTGATGAGTGATAAAGAGAAATTTCAAAGGTCATACACCGAAAAAAATACAATTTTTGCGTAGGGTCACTTTAGAAATACTTTTGCAAGATATTTTAAGCGTATGGTCATGTCTTGTCTTTTTATAATATGTATGTTTAATTTAAGTCTTTTGCCCAAGCATAGTCCGAAAAAGCGAATATAACTTTTAAAAGGTACAAAACATTGATTGCTGGGCATGAAGCTTTCCGTAAGGGGTACTAACGTTGTTTGTTTTGGTTTTTAGTGTGTGGAACCACTATACTAAATGAAATTGGTGAGTTTGGATTAATAAAGTTACTTCAACCACTGTTTTATTTCTGGTGAAAATCCAATGTAATTATCTTTTATTGTTATTAATTTTTATTTTGATATTGAATATTTTATAATATTATTGTTTTGAAGAGAAAAGATTGGTCTTGGCCGGGATTCGAACGCTCGCCTGCATCTCCGGTGCATTGCTCTAAACCACTGAGCTACCAGGGGTCGTATCCAAGTCAGACAAATCCGTTCTCTTCACCGATCCTATATGGTACGATATGGATAAGACCTCTAGTAGCTCAGTGGTTTAGAGCAATGCACCGGAGATGCAGACGGGCCGGGCTCGAATCCCGGCCAAGACAAATATTTTCTCTTCAAAACAAAAATATTTAATCAAAGTAATTATCATTTTTTGAAATTAATTCTCTAATCTTGTGAGTTTATGTTTGTTAATGTTTATGGGAGTTTATTAATGTTTTAGGATACGACTTGGTTGCCATGAATTAACTGAAAACCGTAACGCAAGCGATAGCAGTAGATTGAAAGTTGCCTAAATGTATCGGAGCCTTTCCCACGACAGCCTGGCTCACAGTTCCCACATATCGCTCCCAACCACAGACCAGCTGATTGGCGATTACGTACACGCACGGTCTCCTTACCCGATCCCGAAGAAAGGTGTATGACCAAGGTCAGTTTGTAGACTGTAAACAAGGAAGTCCAAGCACCTGGGGATTATTAACATTCCACTTGGAATCAGGGAAGGGATATAACTGTTTTTCGAGCAAGAACACCGAGTGCTGGTGTCATACTTATTTTTCCGATAAAGGTATTGATGGTAAATGTTACAATAAAAAACGGATTAATAAAATACCAATCAATGTACGTATGCAAAGAAAATAAATGATTAAAAATGTCAAGAAAGTGAATTAACATTCATCAAAAACGACTAATGACAATCTTAATGGAAAGCCGAAGGTTTTTTCTCTGTAGAATATTTAATATAACAGTTACAATTTTTTTAACAAATAGTACGAAGCTTTTAGATTAAAGGTACAAATGAGTTAACAAGATTCTATTCACTTCATTATTAATAATATATTTTTAAAAATGTTCCTTATTTGTGCACATCATTTGATATATATATAATACGCAACCGCAATATGTTTAATATAATTTGTTCATTGCCACACAAAGATAAATAGTTAGTAAGAAGGACTGAAGAAGAGAAATTAATGGTATATAATACTTATAATGGAGTTTAAACTGAACTTGCAATAGAGTCAAGTTTGAATTATGGGCCTACATAATTTTTTTAGCACATATACAATTTAATGATGAATTAATGTATATTTTAGGGTCACCTGAGGAGTTTTTGATAGCATAACAACCACCTTATAATTTCGGAAAGAACGCAAGACCAAATTAAAATTATTTACTACATCATAAAATAGGTGACTGGGGACAGATTACGGACAGTTGAACTTCGTACCTGGGAATACGGCCTTTTTATAAGGAATTTGTCAACGACGCAGATCGCGGTGTCACCTTAACTTCCGTGATGAGTCTGCAAATAACTATGTAGAGGGAATAGGATGCTTTACGTCGCAAAGTAAACTCAAACATGGATTTCGATCTTAATCTTAAGTAATGAAGAAATAGTTGGGGGTGCAGTCAATCAAAACACCTAAATAAGTGTAACTTATTTATTATGTGCCGACGTTTACAATGTAGGCCATCTTCAGGGCGAATAAAACACGCGGCAGCTAGGCGAGCTCAGACCCAAGTCTTAATATATTTTTTTTTTTATTTTATTGATATTTACAACTGTAATAACATTACATCAAGTAAATTGGCTGTATGAACAAAGGACATGAACAAAAAAAATCACTTGTGGAGAAACTATCCATTGATAGCACTCCAATGAAGTTTTATAGTAGAAGGTCTCGAGGCCATCTTCTTTTCAGACGCCTCGGAGGTTTATCAGGAATAGTATGGGAAGCAAGTCGAGAGACTAGCGGATTTAAGTGTGTATGGAGCTTTTCATGGAAGGATAGGTATCTAGTTTGGGCCAAATCAGCAACATATGGGATATTAAGATCATGATGGATGAGTTTGTTTGTGACATAATAAGGAGCATTGAGGATTTTACGTAGGATTTTGGATTGTAAGGATTGGATGCGAGATGAATTGGATGGTTTAGTAGAGCCCCAAAGCTCAACTCCGTATGTCCAAATAGGTCTGATAACTGTCATGTAAATGAGTCTTTTGTAATTAATTGGTAGCTTTGAACGTTTGTCCAGTAAATGTTGAAGTAGGCGAAATCGTCGAGCAGTTTCTTGTCTTTTCAGTCTTGTATGAGGATTCCAAATGAGACGTTTGTCCAGATGGAGTCCTAGGTAGTCTTAATATTAGTGGAGAAGATAGTGCCTTAGGACATACAGAAGGAAAAAGCAAAATTTCTGAAAATATAAATCATGTTAAGTTGTAGAATTACGCGAATGAGGGAGTCGACGAAAGAATAGGATTGGGAAATATAATAATGATTAATTATAAAAGAAAACAATATCTATGAGACCTTAAATCCTAATATATATAAGTGATTAATTCATATTAAGTAAAAGTAAAATGAAGAGAAACGGCTGAGTGAAAAGTATGAGTAAAATTGCAAATACCAGTACATTGAGAAAGCTTAAGAAAAAACATAGATTCTGGAAATATTACACTGCGATAACAGAACACATTATAATAACGATACATTTTGGAATTTGATGTTTTATTAAAATATAATATACCAAAAATGTTTAAAAATAATATATCCTTTAGGAACTACAGGCGAAGAAAAAAAAATTGTCCGAAAATGTCGAGTTTTTTTTATTTCCGCGGCTATAAGTGGGCACACGAGTATTTTTCTTGTAGGGCCAACGTATCCAAGTTTTCGATCTTAAACATTTTCACCATCATATAAAAAAAATGTTCTACAGTCTAATGCATCATATAATGAACCGCTTTAGAATTCACGGGGAAAAAAACAAAAATAATCCTACAACTTAGTATTTTTTGGCCACCATTTTTCTGAAAGGAATGCTTGATCGACAGAATTTTATTTATCTCATATTAATACTATAAGAATAAAAAATAAAAAAATGCTGTTTTATTCAGGATATACCTTTAATTTTTTTAAAGAATCTTAGACTATCGTTATCAAAACATGAATCAAACTACAACTACTTAAAACGGTATTGAAATGCTAAAAATGGCGGTTCTGAATCATTGTAGTATAGTTTCATAGTAACGTTTATTAAATAAGTGTTATTAGTTTAATAAAATAGGACCTAGGTAGAAATTGGGTAAGGTGCCTACGCTACAGACAAGAACACATACAATATTGTCGACTATTCAAACAACAGGGCAGAAATTAGATGATACAATCTTAGCTGGTGTTAAATATAATATTTTTTCATGACATTAAGGAAGCCATCAACTAATCTAGATTCAAAAACATCATACAGTGCCTAAATAGCCAGTCATAATCCATGACTCTCATCAAGATTGATAATTGTCTTTAAATTCAAATTAAGATCAAGTTTATGGAGAGCTATATTCCGTGGAAGCCACATTGCTTGACATCAATCTGAGACAATGAAACTAGGCTAAGCCTTTCGTTTCCCAGTTTTAGATACAATATATTAATGCATTTATAAATAACTCATGAAACTATTCAAGGATTGCAAAAGAAAATATTAAAGAAATCAATAAAATAATAATGGCACAGGTACTTATTAAAATATTGAAATCAAAAGATCCATTATAATAATATTAGAAATCATCGATATATATATTTTGTGAAAATGATCAAAAATTTTTATTTCAGATTGTGCCAAATAAGCCATATTTTTTTTTTTTTACATATTGGGGTATTTAAAAATAACGTAATTTTATTGCCGAAAAAAATTTCGAAAATTTGTAGTAAATATTAAAAACAAAACGTAAATTTTGATTAGTGGAGTATTCCTCTATCACAATGGCTAATACTATTCAGGAACATAAAAATCCTTAGGACAAATTAATAAAATAATAAATAACTCTTGTCAAACATAAGATTTTTTTAAATTTTATTATAGCAAATACAAAATCGAAAAAATTTATGAACCAGTAAAAATTGCACTCAATGACAATGAAATATGAAAAACATAGGACCCCAAGTTACTTCTCGTAAACGTCGAAAAAATTCATTTGAGAATCGCTTTAAGAGAGGTGATAAGAAGTCATATTATGCTTCAAGTACATTAACAATTAAATTATTGCATGTCTTAAAAAATTAAGAACTATTATCATCCAGTTCATACCAAGATACCTACCTATAAAGGCATGATGAAACAAATAAAAATCAGTAATAAAATGTAAACAAATGTTTGATTAATGTCTGTTATTTTTTTACTTTTAAAATTTCAGTACTGTAAAATGAAATACTATCTTATCTGATATTGTTTATTATTGCCTCGTCTAGAATTAATAATTAATTTAGAACTTTAAAAAATATATATTTCTTCTTTACATAGACATATTTTGGCACAGAAACTGTTTTTTCATTCACTTTTTAAAGTATATTTGTCGCTAAATGAGTAAATTTATATACTTACACTATTTATTTCCGCATAAAAAAAATAAACACATACACTATTTATTTCCGAATAAAAAAAAAACTTGATATCAACCTCTTGGTTTCTGATTCCCTCATGCATAAATATACTATGCAAATACTATTATATGTGTGTAATTGTTTTAAAGGATCATTTTTATCATTTAATCAACTTTGAGAGTAAACTGTAAATTATCTCAAAATTAATTAGTAATAAATAAATTTATTGTTTATAAGTAGATTTATTTATGATCTCAAATTAAAAAATTTCTATTCTAGTGTAAAAACATGAAAACTGTCAATTAATAATTATTATTAAAATTTGATAATTCATATTTTTCATTTCAAATTTTGAATTTTGTTAGAGAATAATAAGAAGCCTATGGATCATGGATGTAGTCAGATTTTGGTTTGTTTTAGTTAAAGGGTTAGTGACATCTTGTTTACACTTTGTTGATAGAAAGAAGAATTATTTTCAATTGCTATTGCCTTGTTAACTGAAAATCTGCCTAGGCCACACTCTTAAGAACCCAAATTAAAATTATGTGAATTTTAATCTCAGATTAAAAAGCAAAATTATTTCTAAAATATTTAAACGCATTATTGTGAGTGTGATGTAATTCATTTTTCAAGCTTTATACAAATTATTTACTTTTAAACATTTAAAAAAAAAAATTAAAAATGATTAATTGAAGAGCTAATTTTGATGTTTAAATAAGTTTATTTGCTAATGTAAGCCTTGCAAGGAAAGGGCTGTTTATTTTAGAATACAAATTATTGAAGGAATTGATTGAACTCATTCATTTTCAAATATAAAAATTTTAGTATTTGGCTCTTCAACATCATTCAGCAAGCAACTAAAGGAGATTTTAGATGATATTTATTATACTGAAACTAATCATGTAAGCATATTTCTTTGAATAAAATATGCGCAATTAATTTTAATATCTTTTCAAAAACAAAATAATATTTACACTTATTTCTTCAAACCACTATATAGTTTTAAAAGTTACTAAAAAATTACATATGATGGAAAAATAATCTAAATTAATTTTCAAAAATTGTAGATTTACTAATATAACTCACCAATTAATCAGATTGGAATTAATAAGTTATACATCATTTGTTTAAAATTCTTTTAACCATGAACAAAAAGTATCGAACTTGTGCCGAAGTATTGAATTTTTGCAGACAGGAGCTTTAATTGTATTTTTCCATCAATATTTATCATTAAAGAACAATGAAATTTGCAACAATACAATTCATAAAAAATATAGAATAAAAAATAAAACAATTGAAATTAACAACATCTAATAATTTAAAAGAGGATAGAAGTAATGTTATGATGTATATATATGTACATATCTATACGTGTGTGTGTGTGTGTGAATATGCTTTCATTAGTACAGATATAAACCATACTAAAACATCCATATACAAACAGATATATTAATAAAGCACGATGCTTTATCAGATTTCAATTAAAAAATAATGAAAATTATAACTCACCTTTGAACTTCTTCTGTTAGACATAGTTAGGCCGTCATTTTCAATGTAATCAGGAACACTTTTTCTGTCACTAAAGTTGAAAACCATTGTATTCTGACTTTGCCAAGGCTTTTTTCCCCACAATTGTGGTTTCTCACTAACACCCGATGAATCTTCACTATTTACAACTTTACTTTCAACAGTTTTAGCTTTATTTATTAAATTTTTTTCTATTTCTTGTTCGGTCAACATTTTGTTTTTAACCACTGGTCTTATCACAGCAACCTGTTTGGTTTGTAAAGGTTCTTGAGCAGAAATAAGAGCAGTGTTGGTGGCTTGATTTACATTTTGAGGTAAATAGCTTTTGTCTGAATGAATGGCATTATCGCTAAAACAGAATTTCATCGATAGTCCTTCCTTGCTAATCCTATCCATTGCTTTTTGTGATATATACTTTGGTTTATCATCATCCGGAGATTGCGGACTTTCAACATTATTAGAATCAACTGGAGAAACAGACAACCTCTCGGTTTCCCTACAATTTTGGGGAAGAGAAACATCATTAGTAACTGTCCTCTCTTTTCCATTAGTTTTAACAGATGATAAATTTACGCCAGATGGTATAATAAATTTTCTTGTTTCACCAGAAGACACAACCTTGGGACTAAATGGAAATTTGTTAGCTTCACTTGGAGATAAAACTCTGGGAGCAATAACTGGAGCTTTTGCCTTATCGATGGAGGAGACTACTGGAAAAAATCTCTTTGGGGAGGACATTTTTGGTCTAACCAATCTTTTCTCCGGACTGAGAAGAGGTTTTGGGGACAGCGAAGGTTTAGTATTTTTTACAGAAGAAAGGTTTTCAATAGTACTTGGCCTAGAATTCGAATTCGATAACTTAGTGACAGTTGTTTTTACCTTGCTTTGCATGTCCACTGACTGTTTTTTAATTGAAGAAGTTTCAAAAATTTTCAATGTTTGCTTCACCAAATCTTGAGGAGGAAGTTCCTTATCTTCAACTTTAGAAGCAGGTTTATTTTCTTCTTGAGCCTCAGAACAATTATCAACTATAATCAAATCTTCATTAATAATAGAGGGAGTTATAATTCCATTAGAATAAACACTTGTATTCAATAACGAATTTGAAAGCTGGTTCAAATTTGTTTTCGAATCACTCTTCAGTAATGTGTCCATGGATCGTGCTCTTTTCATAGATTCACTTCCCCTAGTTAAGCCTAAATATTTAGCATGGTGTTGAGAAATTTTAGAACTTCTTTGGGTACTAGAATGGTATGGCTTTTTAATGAAATGCGGTTTCTGTTGTAACCTATTTGAATCATCATCTAACATGTTTTCTAAGCTTGTGGCTCTCCTTAAGTTCGATAATGATGGGCGTGCAGAATATTTCTGGTTATCCCGAAGTGTCATGGACATATATTTACTTTTAAGTTTGTTCACTATCCCAGGTCCATACTGCAATTCTTCACTTGAATCTGATTGATAATCATCTTCATTTTTCATGTCATTATTATTTGTAAATGCTTTTGAATTTTTTTCTTCCTTCTGTTTTTCCATATTTTTGAATGTAGGCTTCTTATCCGGTTTTTCCTCAACCATTTTTACTTTTAAATCACTATCACTGTTACTATTACAATTAATAGCTATGAGCTCACTACCTGGTAGGTCAGCCTCTAGCAGCCTCATGGTCCTGACTGTGCTGTCAGGGTGAAAGTCCGGCTGGGCACTACAGTTAGGCGATTGCAAAGTACACTGAAGATGTTTACCGTAGCTCTGAACCACTGGAACTGAATCCGCTCTCAGTGCAGTGGGGCAAGTCACTGTCAGCTTTACCATTCCCCCCGCAGATGTTATTGCTCTCGTTAGTGTACGTCTTCTCTGAAGTAATTCTTTTTTCCACTGAGGAACCCCGAGTTCATTCATTTCTTGTTTTCCAGATGCCATTATCGCAAAAATTATCACGAGCTATATTAAATAAACGATAGACATTAAACTTATACGTCGCTAGATCAATGGTTGGATGGATAAAGAAGGAGCTTTAGTAAGGAGCACTCCAATCCCTTCTGAAAAGACTACATTTTGTTAATTGTCGGGACTTAAGAACAAAACAAACACTTCAGTAAAATCCAATTACGTCATACCAAAACACGATGAAAGCCTTTAACGCGATCTAGCGGAATTCAAAGGAACCAAAGTCTCGTCAGGTTATCTTACTTTAATTGTGATGGTTATACATGTTGTTTTGAAGTGTTGTCATAAGAAGAAGGTTGTTCCACTTTAAAAGCTTTTAACTGTTTATAAAGTTCTGTAAGTTGTTGGTTTTTTTTTAAAAAGGTTTTTCTGCTATCATGTCGTCAAATAAACAGTATGGTTTGCAAATACCTAAGAAAAATACACATGGAATGGTTCAAAAGCATGCTGCTTTTGGGGATGACAGTGATTCTGAAAAATCTGACGGAGGAGGGACTAACTGGGCTAAAAAGGCACTAAAAATTGGTGATAAAGGTAATATTAAAAGGCAAACAAAAATCGATATGCAAAGAGCTCTTGAACAAGATTCTACTGTTTATCAATATGATGAAGTTTATGATCAAATGGAGAAAGGTAAACAAGAAAAACATCAGCGTGATAAGGACCGAAAACCTAAATACATTCAGAAGCTATTAGTTTCTGCTGAAAAAAGGAAAATAGAAAATGAGCGCAGGATTGAAAGACAAGTTCAAAAAGAAAGAGAAGCCGAAGGAGATGAATTTAAAGATAAAGAAACTTTTGTCACAGCAGCTTACAAAAAGAAATTAGAAGAATTCGCCAAGCTTGATGCTGAACAAAGAAGACAAGATATGCTTGAGGACATATGTGATGTTAGTAAACAACAAGACATTAGTGGATTTTACCGTCACCTTTATCAGCAGACTATGAATGGTCCTAAAGACGATTCGCCATCCAAGAATTCTGTTACCAAAGATGAATCTGACACACACAAAAAAGATTCTTCTCATCGCCAAACCCATCATTCAGGAAATGGTCATAATGCTGATAGCCCAAAAAAAAACAGTTTCTCCAAAGAAGAAAAGAAATCTGATTGTAAGAAAGTTGATCTGAAAAAAGACAGACAGTATAGAAAAAGAAAGGAATCAGAAAGTTCTGTCGAAAAAAATAAAGATTCTGATGGTGATTCCTCTTCTTCATCTTCTTCTAGTGGTGAATCAGACTCAGAAAAATCAAGCCACTCTGAAACAGAAGATCCTAAGCGTATAAGATCAAAGGAATATTCATCTACTGCTGAGCCTGTTCCTGCTGAGGTAATTCCTGTAACCGAGCCAGTTATCTTACCAGAACCTGAACCTGAAACATCAATTTGGGAGAAAAGGACAGTCGGTCATGTATTTGATGCAGCTTTAAAACGTTATTTAGAAAGAAAAAATGCTAGACTAGCAGCTGTTTCATGATATTTTAATTTTAAACTGAATATCATCACTGTCAAAACAATGTCGCCTATCTACACTTTATGCGATTTTACAGGAGAGAAAAAAAATCTAGGTTATATTATCTTACGTATATCGGTTATCTTTCAATTGCTAATTACAGCACTTCCTTGCGTTCAACCTTGAAAACTATTTTTAATAGTGTGTAATTCAACCTGTAGAATGCGTTTCTGTTACTAACTCATTTTCACCAAAAGGTTGTAGATAGGCGGTATTGTTTTGACAACGACGATATGTTATATTGGCTTATTCAACAGGTCTATTGAAAATGATTTGTTCATGGCAAAATGTAATTTTATCTTTTTTGTGGAATTTATAATAAATGATTTTATTTTTTAAAGTGTAGAAAAATATTTTCCTATTTTTATTCCTTCAATTTTATTTTGTTTTTTAAACAATCACATTATATGAAGTTTTTTAAATACCTACAGTTAGCAATTAACACACATAAATAAAGTATTTATTTTTTCAATTTATTAAATAATTCTGTTATTTTGGATTTGGATTTTTAAAAATATAAATGATGCTTGTTTGTTGTATATAAGGAAATGCGTTAATAAACAATATTAATGTTTTGTTTGTTTCTTGTGGACTAGTTATTCATAACTGCTCTGGATATTATTCTGACAGGGTATTCTGCTCTGGATATTCTTCTTCACATTTAATCCCTATCCTAATTAAACCTGGATAGGCAAAATTTAGAGCTCCCACTGTAGCATCGTCCGATTAGCCATAGCAGCATAAAATGAAGTTAAATGAACAAACAACAAACATTATTCTGACAGGTTACTTTAACTCCAGCTTAATTTATAATTTTTGTACTGCTGTAATTTTGTTTTCATATTTATTCTTCCTCTAATTTAACTATTAATTTTTAAATTAAATTAACATACATTTACTAATTTACAAGCATTTATTTCTTTGTGAGATACTATAAACTCCATTTTGGTAATGTTGCATACAGAAATGTAAACAATAAGTTTTGTAAAGAAATGTTTGAGATGAATGTTGTACAATATATTTATTTCCTATAGCTTTTACTGTACACCGCAAATAAGCTGTTATTAAATATTAAAGATCTGCTTTCACAAAAGTTTAAAACATCTGTCCAAGTTGTTAAAAAATGACGAAATTATCTTAATTGTCAACAGTCACTAAGTTTACACTAATAAATCTCCTCTTATATATTCACACCAACTGTTTCCTGGCAAAGCTATGGAATTAAATTATTATACTTAAAGCAAAATTATTTTCCGAAACAAGTCTTCTCTTTAACAACGAACATTCCAATTAACTGTTTGGTTATAAAACACTTTGCCCCTCATTCTCCAATAGCATTTTTAAATGATTCACATCTATTTATTTTTTTATTTCCTTATTTATTAATCCTTTAATACCTAATTTATTTATTCATATATCGAAGGAAACAGCACATAGGAGTGATTTGATCTAACCCCATGTATCTATACTAGGAATAGTATTGTGATTTTCCATTATATCAATAGCTGCTCTGAGGTTTAGTCCAGGTACGGTCTGCTTCCGAGAAAGTCACATATAGCTCCTCAAGCTTCTGTTGACCCCAAACAGCCTTATCCTTGGACTTTCTTTGTTGATGGGAAGGACACTGGCGAGTCAATCCCAAAAATTACTGGTTATGGAACTGTGGGCAGCCTGCTGCTGCACCATGGAAACCATAATTTGTAGCAACGTTAAGAGATCCTATCCCACAAGTAGTTATTGTTATTGTTAGTTAGTTATTCTTTATAGTCTATAGCACCAACCAAAAAAAGAAATGCATCTAAGGAGCATTTCTAATTCATTATAAGGACTAAGTTGGTTCTGTATATCTGATGATTTGACTTTCTATGAAATCTGATTGTAGTCATAATTCAGGACAAAGATGCAATATAGTAAAACCTCATTTATTCAGGTTGAATGTTAGAATTTTTGTTTCTAAGTTTTGAAATTACATTATAATTCTCAATTAGGACAGCCAAAACGTAACTATGGTATCAATAGGCCAAATACTTACTTTTTATAAGATCCGATGTACAATTTCAGGAATAAATAAATTTTGTTCAAATTTCAATAAATTTTGTTTATGAAATCATTTGTTATATTATAATTTATTTATTTTATTTTATTGTTAGATGTTATACTTTTTTAAATATTTTATTTGAAAAGAAAAGATACGATCAGGACTGGAACTCGAACCCGGGTCTCCCACGTATCCATCATGGTACTTAGCCTCCTCAGCCATCCTGGTTCGCTTCTCGGTCAGTCATATCCCTTCTTTTCACTGATCCTATATCTCCATGTTCTCGCAATTTGCGATGTATACAAGGAATAAAAAAATAAAATATAGAATAAAAGTAATGTTTGATTAACATTCTCTCCGTGTATACATTGCAAATTGCGAGAACAAGGAGATATAGGATCAGTGAAATGAAGGGATATGACTGACCGAGAAGTGAACCACGAAGGGCTGAGGTGGCTAAGTACCACAACGGATATGTGGGAGACCTGGGTTCGAGTCCCGGTCCTGGTCATAACTTTTCTCTTCAAATAAAATATTTAAAAACATTTGTTATATTATTTGTAAACTTAATTAAAGTACTGTTAAATTACTAATTTCCTACACTCTCTGTTGGATACTAGGCAAATTCAAAAAAACATTGTTCTAAATATTGGAGTTATTAACAATTTTAGAAAATATTACAGATTTGTGCAGATAAAGCCATGTATTTCTTTTTTCTTTAATTTCTTTCGAGATGAGCAAATCCACTTGTATTTTTGATGTATGTTGTTGGAATTCTTGAGGGTAAAAGGTTATATAAATCTTAACTATTATCTGACTGATTAGCATGTTCTACCAACAATATTAATATTTACATATGCAATATTATAATTTAATTTTAACCAGATAAAAAATACCATCTTGGAAATAAAAATTGCTACAACACAAAGTCGCACTTTTATTTTACAAGTTATGTTTCACCTCTGGCATAAAACTTATTAAGCACTTCAGAATAAGACATTTGAGGACAAGTTTGTATATTTCTCACAGGTTTAAATATCATCAATTCAGAAATTGTTTTTTTTCCCTGGTCATCTTTCTCATTATTGTTTTCTGTTTTCATTTTCTCTTTATCTGAATGAATCTGATTATTTGAGTAATTAAACATTTGTTCTGTACTTAGGTTTAATTTCTCCGAAACATTTTTCTTTGTAGAAATAAGTTTGGGAGTTTTAATGGTACTTTTTTCTTTTAAATTCTCTACGAGTTGCTGCCTATCTGTTTTTGATATAATTCCTTTATTCAATGTTGATTTGGCAATATCTACTGAAAGAAAATTTTGTATTTTGCTCTTTACATTATTAACAACATTGCCGACAATGGAATGTAAACCAATGCCATTTTTAGAACTGCCTATTAATTCACAATTTGACATATCATTTCCATCAGGTATCATAGCAACACTACCAACAGGTTTACTTTGGTTAATTATAGGTTTAATATCTGTTATTAGGTCTTTTACACCCACTGAATTTCTATGACCTTTATTTTCATCTTTCAATTCTTCTAGTTCTGATTTTGTAAACGGATAGTTATTTAGATTTTGGATACTTGTGTTTCCTTTTCCTAATTGACAAAATTCTGGAAGAGAAGAATCTTTCTTAAGTTTTATATTATCAATTTTATTGATAGAAGAAATAGCTTCTCTATAGTTTTTAACTTTTTTTTCCACTTTAAAATTTTGCTTATGAACATCATCCTGCTGTTTTGTACAAGCCATTAGTTTGGTTTTCACTTTTGCCTTTGGCCTCACAGGTTTCTCTTTAGGTATTCCTACTGGAGGTATTAAACTGCATACTTGACGAGAGGGAGTTTCTAACAAATAATTTTTGCCAAGTTTTTTTTGTTCTTTCTTTGAAACAGGAATCGGCAACACTTTTTGAGAAATTTTTTTATGAGACTGGCCAAATTTTAAGTAACTTTGATTTTTTTTCTGGTCATTTTTAAACCTCACATCAGTTTTCGAAAGACGATGTTTTGATATTTTTTTCTTTAAATTTGCAGCTGATTGCTTCAGTTCTGATTTGATTCTGTTTTTCGATAAATGACTAGCTTGTCGTTTTTTGACTGTCGCTGTACTCATTTTAGATGAAGTTTTTTTTTGTGAATTTGAGGATCGTAAAGTTTGGGAAATAAATCCTTCTGTTTTTGGTTGTGCTTTCAATATATAAATTCGATTTTCTCTGTAATTGTTTTTTTTATTCGTTTTAATAATTTTTTTATAAGAATGTAATGGCAGTGTAGAACAAATATTATTTGTTCCTTTATTTTTTTCTTTTCTTACATTTGCTTCCTGTTGAATAAAATTTAACCCCACATTTTCTGCTTTAGTGAGCCCATCATAGTTAAATTCATTGTCTTGTTTGTAGTCATTCCCAGAATAGATAATATTAAAAGAAGGTTTTTTTGCCTCAGATAACATTTTTATTGCATTATTTTTATTGTCCAAAAAGTAATTGCAGCTACAATAATTTCCAGTTTCAGAAGCCATACCTATACCTAATGTATCTTTTGATGAGCCTGTTTTTTCTGTGAACTTTGAAGTTGATAATATTTTATTAATGATGTTTTTTTGTGGATTTATTCCATCTTTTCTCTCTTTTATTTCACAAATTTTAGTATCTTCACTTCTTTTTTTACAACTTTCAGTATTTTTGAAGTTCAGCAAGGTATGTGATTTTCTACTAAATATTTTGCTTTCATCTCTAGGCTTCAAATTGTTGGATAATTTGTTCTTTATAGATTTTACTCTTTTGTCATTTATTATTGTATCCAATTGTTTTTTATGTTTCAATAAATCTTGATTTAATGTTAGGGAGGTACCACAATTTGCAGTCATAGTTGACTTTGCTCTTGTAATTGATACGCCAATTTCTGTTAATGAGGGTGAATTAATATGTTTCCTTTCCCCACCCTTCGGTTTAATAGATTCTGCATCATAAAATGGCTTTTTTAAAAAATATTTTTCCATTCCTTTATCTGTATCTGATTCTATTTTAAGTTCCCTTATACACCTTAAACCAGTTGGAATTGATTCAGTGGCATCAAGCTCATTTGTATTATTTAATTTAATTTTTTTATTTATAATAGTATTTATATCATTTTGTTCTTTTTTGGTAGAGTTAATTCCTTCTAGAAGATTTGCATCTATATTTCTATTCATGTCAGTTATGTTGTTACGGCTATTATAGTCCATTATTGGCTTTGAAGCTTCCACTTCTTTTTGTTCTTCTTTAGTTAATTCATGTATCCTACCCTTTTCTCTTATTTTATTTCTTGATCCTTTTTGAAAATTTAAGGTCTCTACAAAATTTTTAGTTTCATTTTTTTTTAATAATGGATTTGATAGGGTCTGTGTATTTTGACTGTTTTGTATCTTTAAATTATTTTTATTCAAAACAGTATTGGCTTTGTAAGCATCCTTACTTGAGTTACTATAAATTCTACTATTATCACCATACAAAAGTGTCTTTTTTCTTGCTCTGTTACAATTCCTGTAATTTTGAATATTGGTACAATTTGTTTTCTTAGATTTATTTAAGCCCTCATTTTTTAAACATATGTCTTTAAATGAATAATCTGTAGTTTTAGTATCATTCATGCTTATTGTGGGTCTTATTTTCGACCCCAATGTAGTCTTATTTTTATCATCATTACTTATAATATTCTGTGGGCTGTTTTTATTTGTAGATTCTGTATTTAGTAAAGAGAACTGGTTTTTAATTGATACATCCATATTATTTTGCCCTTTGTCATGTTTTAAATTTTTATTGCTACTTGTAATTTGGTTAGTGTCGCCGGTAATATTATTTTCAAGATTCTTTATTCGAGAAAGCTGTTTTTCTTGTTCCTTGACATTTTTCATTACATTCAACCTATTGACACTATTCTCTACAAGTTTTGGAAATAGACCTTCATTTCTATTAGAATTCATTTCGGACTTGTATCCATTTGCTATATCCTTGTTCAATGATACATCCTTCACACTTGGGTTTGCTGTGCTAATTTCTATTTCATTTTTTGTAGATTCTAACATTTTATTATTTACATTATTATTAATGAGGTTATTACTGTCACTGGCCTTTAAACCTTTTTTTGATACAAAATTTGTCTCCCTCATGACAGGCCTATTTCTTTGCATGTTTTTGTCAGTTGTTTTCAAAGTTGGAGAGGCTAATGTTGGTAGCCGGTGTGAAGAATTTTTATCATTTTCAAGGCACTTATGATTTTGTGATGCTATTTCAGCAAATTTCTCTATTTGTTCATCAATACCTGATGAAGATAAGGCACTGAGATTTTTTTCACCAGTTTTGTGTTTTTTGATAAGTTTTGTTAAGTACTCAAATGTGCCTTTTCTGGATTTATTTATTACATCAGAAAGATCTGTTGTATTTTTTTCCAGAAGCTTAATATCAGTTGAATAAGAAATTTCCTGCATAAATCTACTACCAGTTTTGTTCACCTTATCTCTATTATTTTCTGAACCTTTTTTTATTTTATTAGTGTAGTGCTTTTCAGGTTCATTAATATGAATAAACTTTTCTAAAAATGGCTGATTAGTATTTTTTCCCAGAATATTGGTGTTATTTGACAGCATTGTGGGTCCATTGTTTGAGCCTAATATGTCCAGTTTTTTCATATAATGCAATACTTCTGGTTCAATTTTAGCTTTGTTAGAATTTTCCTTCACTGTAAATGAATGATTAGTATTACTTTCAGAACATGCTTCTGTTTGGAGATTAGTAATTTTGTCTTCTTGTTTTACATTAAATGAAGATTCTGTTTCTGCACTTCTTTTTGTTCTGACGTTTCTTATATCTTTATTTTCCAATTCTGAATATTCATTCACTTTCTGTGTCTTGTCTTTGATCTTAACATTTTTTCCTAGATTATAATCATATATTTCTTGGAATGTTGACATTTTCATATTTATTGGTAAAATTGGTAGCCCCTGGCCTGAACCTCTTGGTATGGATTCCAAGAAGTTCATAGTAGTTGAAGTGATAGAACCTTTCTTAATATTAGTCTTAGAAACGTTATTAATATTATTACCTTCTTGTTTTTCTTTGGCAATAGTCTTGCTATGCTCCATAATGATATTTTTCCCGATACAGTCTATTCTGGACTTACTGTAAAAGCTCATGTGCTTTGAATTAATAAGATTAAACTTCTGTGATGCTGCTTCCTCAGTACTTGATTCTCTTACACTGCTTTTTATACTTTTCTTAGGCATCCTATGGTCTAACACTTTAATAATTGAAATATTTTTAGGGTTTTGTTTTATAATCAGTCTTCCATCTATTTTTATTTGTTTTATCATGTTGGAAACATGTTCGGTAGTTTCTCTTTGCATCGCCACTATTTTATCACAATTTGTTTCAATTGGACTATTAATTAATTCGAAATAATTTAATGATGTATTGGGCCGGCTTAAGTTTTTCTCTACAAGATTATTTAATGTTTTTCTATTAAGTGAATCTTTATTAAAGCATTGTAAAATAAAGGTGGAATCAAATAGGTCATATATTTTTAAATTTTCATTTCGTCTAATTCTTTCTGGATATTTATTTTTTATTTCTCTGATGTAAAGCTTTAGTTGCTGAGCTAACATTGTCTTGAAGTCATATTCTAAGATCCTCAGTTCATTATTCTTATTTTTAAAAAGTACTAATTCATTAGTCTTTGTATTTATGGCAATCATATGATCGCGGTTTGAAAAAATGTTCATTTCCGAAGTTAATTGAGGAATATCCTTTAGAACTTTAAGAAAAGATACTCTATTGAAGCCATGCATTAAAAATACATTTCTCTTCATTTTTTCATTTAATATGAATTCATTAATTAACAGCTCATGAAACTTATCTGATTTCTGATTTGGTTGTGTTATATGTTGGTCAATTTGCATTCCATTAAGCATAGATGGATGCTGTATTCCAAGCTCTTGTTTTTGTTTATTTGTCGTGTTTTTGTAATAAAAAACATTTATTCCTGTTTTATTTTGGCTATCAAATATCGGAAATGTAATATTTTCTTTTATATTATTGGACCACATTTTAGTCTCCTTCATTCTATCTTGTAGACTAATTTCAGTAAGCTGCTTGATGGATGGAGAATTCGGCTTAATATGATTTGCTAACTTCATGTCTTTTAAATATTCGTTCTTTTCAACTTTAAAATTCGGATTTTCTTTAGTTGAAACTTTTACATCATTTGTTTTACATTGTTCTACTGAACACGTACACAGAATATTTGGATTATATAGTTTATTTCTTAGTTCTGAATTATTTTTTTTTGTTCTAAAAAATGGCACAAGATGGCCATTATGAGGAATTACTAAGCTGCAAGCATTGGTGTTATTGATATCCTTTTCAACAAAAAGTTTCTTTTCTTCTTCTGTTTGTTCTTTATTTTTGATCAATTTTGAATTTTCATCTTCTTTTTTACAAGCATTTGTTGCTTCATTAGATATATTTTTTAAAAATGGTCGGATTTTTTTCAGTTCCCTGTGTGAATAATCTAAACTGCATCCTTCTGGATTGTTTAATTTCGTTGTTACACACTGTCTATTTATGTTATTATCTTTGACACAGACACCTCTTCCTTTCCCTTCAGAATATCTTTCAAATACAGCATCTTCTAAGGGTCCCACTTCGTTTCGCTTTAATTGTCTCGAAATGTCAAAATTAGATTTTAATTGATTTTCAAGATTTAATGTCAGGTATTTGGTACTGGGAACTTTATTGAGTATCAATGGTAAATTTTCTCCTTTTGTTGATGTGACTGAATGATTTGTCGGTTGTTTAGCAATTATTGGCATTGATTCTTTTAGTGCTATCAATTCAGCATTTTTAAAATTTACTATAGGTGGGAATCTAAGTCTAACTGTATTTATATTGGGTAATTTAACATTGTTATCATCAATTGGTCTTTTTTGATTTTCAAAACATTTATATCTTCTTTTTCTTAAATTATTTATTTGTACTAAGTTTCCTGTTTGTATGTCATTTATATTTGGCTTAATTGTATCGGATTGATTTGTTTCCAAAGATGTTGAAGGGCTGTAATCATATTTATAAACTTTATAATCCAAACTTTCAGAATGGCTATGGAACTTATAAATTTTCATAGGTAATGATAATTTTTTATCCATGTTTTTTATAGATTCTTCTTTCGATGGTGGGTCCTTCTTTACATGTATTGCTGTTACTATCTTACTGACATTATTAGGATTATTAGACTTTTGATTTAAGCTTATTTCATTATTTGATTTGGAACCATATTGGTTTTCATTTATCTGATGTATCGTTTTTTCTCTTGGCATATTTGGTTTATTTCTATTTACTCTTCTGGAAATCTTGTATTTGCAGGATACCATCCCTTGTTTTGGAACACAATTACGATTTGGTAAATCTTTGGTACATTTCATTAGTTCATTTGGTGGCTCTGAGCTTTGGACCCCCATGGTTCCAGTGGGATTATCTCTTTCTTGTTTATATTTATTTCCCTCAACTCTGCTTTCAATATCTAACGGTGATTCATTTATTTTATTGCTTAATATATCTAACACCATTACTTTGGTTTCTTTATTACTTTGATTTTTTTGCAATATCTTTGATTCATCATCAGTTTTTTGACAATCAGCAGTTTTGTTTGCACTTTTTAATGACTCATAATTCTCATTGTTTGAAATGATCTCTTTTTGTATTTTGTTACAGTCAGTTTCAGCAACAATAAGTGACTTTACAACATTTTCAGGAACAAACGGGATCATCTGATCTTTGGGAATCTT
The DNA here is from genome assembly GCA_037127475.1 of Arma custos. Lineage (NCBI taxonomy): Eukaryota > Metazoa > Arthropoda > Insecta > Hemiptera > Pentatomidae > Arma > Arma custos. The sequence goes on along the minus strand of CM073759.1, from coordinate 60,698,675 downwards.
TTTTTCATTTTGGCAGTATTCCGCAAAGGGTTTTATTGAAGACACATTTGTTAACCCTGTATCCTTTCCATCACATGTAATATTTTCAGAATTTAATGAATTTTCTATTTTTATTGCTTTCTTTCTTTTTTCAGCTGACACTATATGTTTATCTCTGTCTTTTAAAAATCCATTTTTTGAGTTTAGTTTGATTGCTGCATTGGCTTTTTTCTTTGAGAATTGGTTTTCAATTAGTAATTTTTTATCTGCTGTTAAGTCTTCTTTTCTTAAAATTTTACCACTTTGCTTTCCTTCAATTTGGTCAGGAATATTTCTTTCGTATGTAAGATTATTCTCCTTCTTAAATATACTACTGTTTTCTACATCTTTTTTCATAAATTCATTTAATTTTTTTTTTGAATAATGAGATATTTTTGTTTCTATTTTCCTCATGTTTATAGTCTTATGCATAGGACCTGTCTTTCCTGTGTTCCTAAGATATTTGCTAGTGTCCAAATCATATTTGATTCTTGGACGGTTATTTTCATATATTCTCTTGGGTTTAGCACTTTTTTGAACTACCATTTTACCATATTTAGCCGCAAGTTTTTTAATGAACATATCTACTTCTCGTTTTTCAAAATGTTTTGCTTTTAATTTTGATTTTTTTTCATCTTTTATAGCAATAACATTTTTCGTCTTACATCTCCGAATTCCACTCCTATCATCATTTTTATTGGGTCGCATGGGTTCATGTTCAACTAATGTTAAAGATTTTTCGTTATTATTTTCAATGGTCACCTGAGGTTCTGGCGAGTTTCTTATGTTTTTTAATATCAATGATTCTCTAGCTTGCGAGTTCCTACTATGATCCGTTTTATTGCATTCGCTAGTTGGTATTTTATAATTTGCATTACTTGTTTTCTTCATTGAATCTCTGAGTTTACTCTGAGAATTTAATGAAACTGTCTCATTGGTTTTCTTTTTCAAAACTAAATGCTTAGACTCAAAATGAGGTGATGCAATTTTATTCATAACTGTTTTATAAAATCTTTTTGATTTAAGTGACTCCGTCATTATTTGTAGAGTTTTTGATTTTTTATTAATTAAATTGGCCATTTTAAATTTAGGTCCTGATGCATTGAACTCATGCAAATTTTTATTTTGGGATGTATTTTGATTCTTGTCTTTAGCATTCACTATATTCTCTTGAAACTTTTTTATCTTTGTTTTTTTCATCCATGTCGGAATTATTGCCAATCTATCGATTTCAAATGTTTTTTTTTGTCCTGTTTTTGAGGTACATTGGGGGGGTATCAAATATCTACTGGAAAACCCCCTTATGATTGTTAATGTGGGAGGTATCTGAAAAGAAATCAATTTATTCTGTCCTCTCTCGTACAAATAATAATTTTAAAAATTATTAATAATGATTACTGTTAGATTTATACTAAAGGAATAAGAAGTACAATTTGATTATATCAAGATATTAAGGAACTAGTTACTACTATAACATGAGTCGAGAATTTAGCAATATATATTCTTTATAATTTATTTTTATTAATTGTTATTTTGATGGTGATTATTTTTAAATATTTTTGTTTTGAAGAGAAAAGATTTGTCCTAGCCGGTTTCGAACCCAGGTCGTCTGCATCTCCGGTGCAGTGCTCTAAACCCTGTTGAAGTAAATATAATATTTTTTTCACAACCTTCAGGAAGGGAAATAACTCACTGATTTCCCCTCCTCTATATAAGCTACTATTACTGTATTTTTTTTTGTTGCCCAATAAGTTTTCAAGTTTTATTCTTAATTAGCTCCCATAAGAATCTATAAAATTAATATATAAGATTCTTTGTTATAATATCCACTAGTTATTATAATATATAAACAATATATTTTTAAATATTTTTGTTTTGAAGAGAAAAGATTTGTCCTGGCCGGGATTCGAACCCGGGTCGTCTGCATCTCCGGTGCAATGCTATAAACCACTGAGCTACCAGGGGCCATATCCAATTCAGACAAATCCGTTCTCTTCACCGATCCTATATTCCTGTGTACTCGCAATTTTTGTGATGTATACACGGGGAAGAATGTTCATTGAACATTACTTTAATTAGAATCTTGTTGACTTAGGTCAACATAATTTTATTAATTGTTATTTTGATAGTGATTATTTTTAAATATTTTTGTTTTGAAGAGAAAATGTTTGACCTGGCCAGAGTTCGAACCGATCATATATCCTCGTGTTCTCGCAATTTTTATTATTTATTATCGCAATAGGATTGGTGAAGAGAACAGATTTAACTGACTTGGATACGATCCCTGGTAGCTCAGTGGTTTAGAGCACTGCACCAGAGATGCAGACGACCTGGGTTCGGATCCCGGCCAGGACAAATCTTTACTATTCAAAACAAAAATATTTAAAAATAATCACCATCAAAATAACAATTAATAAAAATAAACTGTAATTAATATATTGACGTAAGTCAACAAGATCCTAATTAAAGTAATGTTCAATGAACATTCTTCCCCGTGTATACATTGCAAAAATTGCGGGTACACGAGGATATAGGATCGGTGAATAGAACGGATTTGACTGACTTGGATACGCCGGAGATGCAGACAACCCGGGTTCGAATCCCAGGCCAGGACAAATCTTTTCCCTTCAGAACAAAAATATTTAAAAATACATTATTTATATATTATAATAACTAGTGGATATGATAAACAATCTTATATATTAATTTTTACAAGTAAAGGAAATTAGATACTTATGGGAGCTAACTTTAAAAATTGAAAACTTATTGAGCAACAAAAAAAAAAAAAATACAGTAATAGTAGCTTATATAGAGGAGGGGGAATCAGTGAGTTATTTCCCTTCCTGAAGAAAGAAGTTGCCAACAAAAATATTATAATTACATCAACAGGATTTTATTGTTTGCTACAGAATAACAAGTTACAAAAACAAATCCATCGAGTCAAAATATAAGAAACATTAAAACATAAATGGCGATTATAGAACTAGCTCACAGATTTGTTATATATAAATATCTTTGCCCCCAAAAAAATTGACTCAAATTCGAAATTTATGTCATAGCTGTAATTTATTTTTTTGTGGTTATTAATTTTTTTTTAAAATGTTCCAACTGATCACACTGTGTAATAATGAAACATGCAAACCATATTTGAACGGTTACTACTGAATTTAAAATTACATTACAAATTATGCATCATAATTATTATTTTTTTAATTTTAATATATACATCAAATATTGAAATGAATGGCGAATACAGGTAACAAATACTAAGAAAATCATGTAAGTAGTATGAATTCAATTTTTTTTTTTATTTTATTTATCTATACTTTTTATTATTATTTTCTTTAAAAAATGGTTTATGATTTCATGGTTATTATTAATTTATGGTTGAGCTAATAACTCTGCGGGTTTCTCATATTAAAATTGTTTCAACTATCAATAGATACATAATAAATTTTCTTTTAGCATAAACTCATCGGATGTTGATCAGTTCCCATCATATATTTTCAAATAAGGATAGAGATAGTTGGGGGTGCAGTCAAATGATTTCAAATCATACCTGGTAATGATATTAAATATTGTGGTATTATGTCATATATATTATGATATATTAAATATTATGGTAATATTAAAAATTACATGGTAAGCCAAGGTGCAGTCAAGTCATTTGACTATCTCTATCCTTATATTAGAAGTTCCAGTCAACTAATTTCTTCTCTATAATAAATTTTCATTTCACTCACTTTCTATAAATGGCAGATATAGTACTGTGATGGTTTTTAATTTGAAATATTCAATAATTTTTGTTTACAAACCTTGAATAAGAAGGAGCTTTCCAAATTGCTTCCTAGGGACCATATTGATCTCTGAATTTTATTTATAACGGCTTTTCTGTGCTTGTGTTGTTTGTAAGACAGATTTCCATAGACATCTGAAGGAAGAAAATATTTTGATGGCTGTAAATAAGTGTTTCATAATTAATCATTAAATTAATTAACTTCAAGCATTATTTATCAATAAATAATGTATAAATAATACTTATCTTTAAATATTATTTCTTTATTTACATGGAACAATAATTTAGCAGATTATTAGGTAATAATGCTTGAATAAGTTGGTAAGTCTTAAAATAATTCTTCCTAATTTGTGCGTATCATCATCCCAAAGCTTCTACAAACAGTGAAGGATAAAACTAGAGCCCGAATTCCGTGCTTTAAAACTTTAAATACCCCCCAAAAAAAAAAAAAATATGCCTACATATTTTCCCTGTAAATTACTGTATTTTTAATTGTGAAAATCTGGTGGATTTGATCATTGTGATGTGTTCTTCTATTTGGACATTTATTTGGGGATTTTCATTACTTTCTGTACTCTCTGAAACTCCATGATTTTCGTGCATTCTGCCGTTTTATAGATCATGAAATAAAGTACATTGAATCCCTGCGAGAAATGTAGATACCAGCTTCTTCGACTACGATCAGCGATGATGAACAGTTCAATGTCAGAAATAGTGGGGGCAAGACTTTGGACAGTAGATCTACAACCTCCACATTAACGAAAACGCGGTATAGCCAGCTTCAAAGCTCCTGTGGCAACCTCTGCACCAAGGAGCGAATAGTGGCTGCTGACAAATCGTAAGAGTTTTGAGGATATAAACAAAGCTCTGTCCAAGGAAGCTCTAATAAAGTTCCTGGGACGTTTATGTTATCTGGCCGAAGAACTTACTGTACTAGTTTTTTTCTGACGACGAAGTTTTTCTTGAAATCAAATAAAAAGTGGTAATCACACTGAATGATGAAGGTCCAGACTACAATCCTAAGCGTATTACCTTGGATTTAAGTCACATCAATAAAAAATAAAAAAGATCGAGGTTAGGGTGCATCAACACTTGAAGATTTTTTATAATTTGCCAACGTAGGGAGACGTATGGTTAAAGCATCTATACTCCTGTTTACACCCTTCCGATTCTTCTCGGAAATTGGTGGGTTTCAGGTACGCATATTCGGTAATCCCGTATGCCAGCAATGGCAAGAAGGGGGGAAAAAAAGGTACGCATATTGGGCTTATATACTATTCTTATATATTTATTTCCTCATGGCTGCCTATTTAATTTTTTTAAATCCATGGCATTATTATTTGATTGTTACTAGATTGAAGAATTTAGTAAAATAAATAAGTTAGGAATGTGCAAGCAAGTGGATTTCAATAACTTGTTGACTGCCGCGAATATGAAAGTTCATTTAAAATAACCGTTTATAATGCCTTGTTAAGCAGTTCAAAATCTAAGTTAAATAAAATGAATTGCAAGTCTATATACTTTTTGGAAAAGGCAAAAGGTAGATATTATCATATACTTATTAAGCACTAAAAACATTTTCTATTTATTCATACAAAATTGATAACGGAAAAATAATTTTGACTCCGTGTACTTTGTGGTCCTACTAACCTTGAGGCCTATAGTTCTCACTAAAACTAAACCTTGAGACCTATAGTTCTCAAGGTTTAGTTTTAGTTGACGAACAATTCTCATCCTAAAGGGATTTGTAATATAACTAAAACATTAACAAATCTATTGCAGGCGACACCTCATACACAATCTGTATAGTTTGACAATAATTATTATTATATTTAGCATAAGCCTTATCCCTAATCCTTTGAAATATAAATATTCAATTGTGTTATTCCGATATTACTTTACAATATCTATCAGATTATATTTATTTTTGTTAACTGAAATATTGATAATTTGTTAAACAAATTGTGGATTACAATTATATTAGGAATTACGATAATTATAATAGGAAAAGGATATTATATTAGGAAATTTAACGATATAAGAGTTATCAATAACAGCTGTTAACATTTAGAAAAAAATAGATAATTTGATCAACATTTAAACAAATCATGCACCTATTGCTCTAATGATTACAAGTTTTCCTTTCCTCCTATTATATTATAACAATTATGGAACTACTAATGTCGGAACGATTTATGTGAAGCAATTACCTGTATGAATTGATTAAGCGAGCAGTTTCGTATTAACGATTCCTGAAGTATCTTAATAATTTTGACAAATTTGGTCATTATGGCATCTGAGAGATATTGCGAACACTCATCCTTATGACCACTTTAATTTAGCGTGTAATGAAAAAGCCATTTTTGTATAACGGTAATAAACCAGAAATTTAGTATAACGGTAAACATTCCTACTACTACATCACATACATATGTGTTTATTTTGAAGAATTAAAAAAAATTAAACACATGTAAGTAACATAAAATTTACGGGTATTATTAAAATATATAATCCGAGGGTGTTAATACTTATCCGACCTACCCACCCTCCCATCAGTTGAAATATCTGTATATGCAGATGACACCGCCATTTACACTAGTTCTTACAGGATAGATACAATAGAAAATAGATTAAAATCTTTATACTCTAGATTAAGCAAATATTATAAAAAATGGAAAATAAAAATAAACGAGTACAAAACTTCAGCAATAATATTTACAAAACAAGGCCTACTAAACCGGGACATATTATCCTACATAATACTCGAATACCCTGGGCACAAAATGTCACCTACCTAGGTCTGGAATTAGATAAAAGATTAACATTTACTCCCCATATAAATAACAAATGTTGTAAAGCCAAAAAACTTATAAGTACTATGGCCCCATATTTCCGCAGAAAATCTCCGCTCTCTAGTAAAAACAAAATTATATTATATAAAGCAGTCATAAGACCTTTACTGACATATGCCTCTCCTGAATGGAGCTACACCTGTGACTCCAACTATAAAAAAATAGAACGAATACAGAACTTATGTGTGAGAATCATAAATGACTACCCCAGGTACACAAAAATAACCGACATGATACTTGATTAAGACCTACAAACAATTAAACAGTTTATTCACTCTCAGACTTGGAACTTTTTCAAATCAACAAAAAACTCAGGAAATCCCTTAATGCAAATAATAGGCAATTATAACAAACAAACCTTAAGACGATACATACATAGACGAAATAGACATATAATATTATAATAAAAATAATTAATTTATTACATTATAATAATTTATCAATTATAAGCGAATTTATTCCTTAAATGGAAAAAAAATTGTACTAAAATTGTTTATTTTTTCTACCAAATATTATACCTATTTTTATTTATTTATTTTACTGTTATTTTACATTTTTTCTATTTTGTGTAGGTTTTTTTTTCTTTTTCCTACTGTTAAAAATATATTACAGCTTTTATTTATTATGTTATTCAACTTGCAGTGTAAATTGTTATACTTCAACATGTATTAATTAATTGTTACAAAATTGTAAATTGGCAATTTCAAGGAATAACACTTTATTTTATTTTTTTTAAATTTTAATCCGAGGGTGAGAAAAAATTATTGCATTTATGGATAATAGATATTTATTAACACTGTGCAGCTTTGTCGTGGAAAAACGAGAATGAGAAGCTGGAAAAAAAATACCTGGACAATTTTTTTTACTCTTTAAGAATGAACCATTGAGTAGATCTTAAATTATCAATAATTTCTAAACTTCCTTTTTTTTAAGATATTTTCCCACGAAAATATCGTACTTAAGTAGGGTAAGATTGGTTAAAACAGCAGTGATTTTTTTTTTATTAGTTTAATTAATTCATTTTGTATTTTAGTGATACAAAAATATGATAGTACTAACGCTGGCAACTCTGTTTCCAAAAATTTTAGTTAAATTGGCTCAAGTGTTGGTTTGATCATTAATAAAAGTTAATGTTGAATGCTCTCTCACGTTTTTTTTAAATGATTATATGTTTCGTAATTTTAGGAAAATTAAACTAAACAGTTGATTCGTCGTGTGAACAATAGAGTGCGTAATTTTCAAAAGCAAAAATTCCTTATAAAAATGTATGCGTAAGGAAATGATAATAAATTATAGCAAACACACATTTCATTTATTGTTATTTTTTACTATAATTAAATAGTATAATAATATAATACTATATTTATTATAAGAAAAGAAGACTTCAATGACTGACACCTCTTTTCAGCGACAATGTTCTCAGCTCACTTGCCACAAGCAAGATTCATTCTCAATATTTTTTAAATCTAACGAAATGATAAATACGATATTAGATACATTATATTATCTATGATTATAATAAATACATACTGAAATAATTTTGAGAAAGTATTAGCCGGTATGAATGAAGCCTACCCCTTACCTCATGTAACTTATTTTTATCAAATTGTTTTATGTGTTATTTTTTAGTGTTTTGTCTTGCTAAGTTTGTTTGTCTAACTAAATTTCTGTATTGATTATTAAATTTAATTTTGTCTTTTTGTCTTATTCCCTTTGCTATTCCCTATTTAAAATGGACAGAATAGCAATTAAGGAAGCCGTCTTTAAAAGAAAAAGCTGTGAAATACTTCCAGAAGTTGGGAATAATTCCTAAGACGAAATTATGAGAAACGGTCATCAAATGGATTTTGATAATTGTAAAAATGGAGACGTTTTCGTCGAAAGTGTACGGAAAAAAAATGTATAAGAAGAGGAATGTGGTTAGAGGGGTCAAGAATTTGCATTTTGTTATTACATTTTGTATATTTCAATTTCCATTCATATGAATAAGAAGTTAGACGTTATCAGTATCAGAATTATCAGTGTTCAAATTATAAACAATGACGGATAACAACCCCTGCAGACCGGCAAATACACAAGTACCCCCTTTCCTCTTTTACGGGCGCCCAAATCTCTGTTTAGGGGTTTTGACGTAATAAAATATGTCACGAAGATATATCGTATATCAATAGCTTTATATAAATTTAATTAAGAATAATATTTAATTAATAGTAATAATATTTGTATGTTGTTTCGGACTAATCTATGGCAATACTATCTAATATTTTCTTAAATAGGTCCTTTTCTGAGAAAATAAATTCGACTGTCATATTTTCTTTTCTTATCTTTCATCTCCGTTTTGTTTCAATCGAATAGGACAACTCTCTCAAACACTTTTACCACAATTTGAACGCCTTTTTCGACATGTTTAGTTCTTCTGGACAAAATTCAAAAGACGTCATTTCATTACACTAGAAATGGATGAACCGTAAGTTATTAACCAATCAAACCAGGTACCAACTCTTAAACCGCGATTCCTTCTATTAGTTTTATAAATGAAAAAAAAATAAACATACATTAACAAACGTCAAAAGATTACAACATTGTCTGCTCCCCTTATCAGTGACCCGACTCGTATAAGAGGAAAGCACAGATTTTTTTAAAATTCATAAATGCCGTTCGGTGTCTCACACAAATCACAAACATATCCTTGAGGATAAGAAATGTGATACATGTGCGATTATATATGTATGTCTGGTTCGCCGCTGTGAGAGCGCGCTATCGAAAGGAAGATAGGAACCATATAGTACTCATCAATGCCTAGGATCTAGACCTCTTCCAATCTCTGTTCGAGTCAAATGAATCTCGCATGCCCTCTAGTATCACCGATAATATTGGCACTATTCTGTATTCTTGCCTTGAAAATCAGTTTCTTGTTTTGAAAGTACGTTACCCATAACACAAAAATATCGTATCCTAGATTCTTCACCCCACCTGATTAGCTTGACCTTACATTCATTTTTGCTGAAATTTCCTGAAACAAACGCCCTATCCTGCATGTTCTGGATTCTTTTGATTCTACCTAGGAATCAGTCTTACTAATATTATAAATGCGAAAGATTGTATGTTTGTCTCTCTTTCACGCAAAAACTACTGAACAGATTTGGATGAAACTTTACAATAATATACTGATATTTTTCTACTCTTAAATATATCTTGAATATATATATTGATATTTGGGATGCCAGAGTCTCATTTAGGATGAGTACTCAAATTATTATTTATATTCCTTAATCTTAATTGGGTTCCTTTCCAAAGGTCTATTCTTGTGTTTACCAACTTATTTATCTATTATACCTTCAATATATTATTTATAAATAAATAGTGTATCTGGGGTATGTAAGCACCAAAAGAATTACAATAAGGATCGTTTATTCATTTAATTTCAACAAGGTTAATGATTCAGATTTTAATATATATATATATATATATATATATATATATATATATATATATATATATATATATATATATATATATATATATATATATATATATATATAAAGGATTGCCATAAAATACATTACAGGAAATAAACTAAACTTATCTGTGGACAGGGGTAGATTGGATTACTGGTCGTTCTTCGCCGTGCTGCTTCTGGGATTCTCTATCTTCTGCCAGATCTCTCCTCCTTACTGTACATCTCCAGAGTACCTCCTTCCTGTTCCACCTTCGTCTCCAGAGTACCTCCTTCCTTCTCTGCCGTCTATCTCCCGAGTCCTTTCTTCAGCCTCGTATTTCAAGAGTTTTCTTCTCTCCCCCTCTCCTTCCTTCTCCACCATCTTGGACCATAAAACCATAAGGGGACCAAGGGTCTGTTCTTTGTCCCAAACATATTCCCTTTCATGTGTCCGACATGACACATTTTCCCCGCACAGCATCCCTTTCATGGTGCCGCCTGCATCAGTACATAGCAATACATCAGAATAACACATAGGCTATAGCAAGCGCGGATATAGGGGGGTGAGCGCACGGGGGCACGTGCCCCTCCGACTTGTTTTAGCTACCGTGGAGAATCCATTATAGTACATATTTAAAGGCAAATCACATGATAATAGTTGTTAAAATAACAGAAAGAACATGAGTGAAACTATTTGTTTTGATATCCTACTTGTTAAGTACCAATTGTTAGTTTTTAATTTTATTTTCATAAAAATAATATCTCCCTATGTTATGAATAACCAGCCTGGGCGTTCGTACTTTGTCTCATGGGTCAAGTGGTATTAGCGACCCGTGGCGGGAGCTAGCGGAGTGTGGGAGCAGGGGGGAAGTAGAACTGTGTAACGCTCATGCCTCTCTGCCATGTACCATGAGAAGGCATTTTTCTCTCGCTACTTCCTTCCTGACCCTCTTCTCGGCTCACCCTTGGCAACCTGTTGCATTTTCCCAACCCTCTTCTCGGCTCACCTTGGCACATTGGTGCATTTTTCGCATGCCCTCTTCCATGTACCAGGGGTGAGTACCCGGGTCGAGAGGAGGACACGCTGGGTCGAGAGGACACATTTCGCTAGCGCTGACTCACCAATAGTATAACAATGGCTGTATGCATGTAACCAGATATTTGTATTGTATTTTTTTTTTGTCTATAATTAAAGGGTTTTTAGGTTCTCTTTTATATTTGTATTATAACTACACCATTTATCCAATGTATTATGTATAAGATTTAATCTCATATTTAGGAATAAGCTAATGGTTCGGATCAGTTTAAAACGGGGATGAGGATTTTGTTTTTTTGAACTCTTTTACCCTCTCCTCCCAACATATTTGATCCTTCAGTGGAACCGGCGAACCCCGGGGGAAGAGATTTGCGTTTCGAATGTGAAAGGCCCCTCTCACCCCGCAATACTACTAATATTATAAATGCGAAATTTGTATTTATGTTTGTTACTCATTTACGCAAAAATTACTGAACGGATTTGGATGAAACTTATTAAGTAAAATAGGTTATATATCATAGGCTACAGCAAGGGAAGATTTATGTGGGGGCACGGGGGCATGTGCACCCCGTTATAGTACATAATTAAAGGTAAATCAGGAACTTAGCACGCCTTCTCCGACAATTTTTTTAGGTACCGTGGAGAATCCATTATAGTACATAATTAAAGACAAATCACATGATAATAGATGAGTGAAACTATTTTTTTTATATTAATTTTACGGTAAAATAGGTTATACATCATAATAACACATAGGCTACAGCAAGGGCAGATTTAGAGGGGGAACGAGGGCAACTGCCCCCCCCAGACAGTTTTTTTGTGTTCTGTGGAGAATCCATTACAGTACATAATTAAAGGCAAATCAGGAACTTAGTATCTTGAAATTTGCAGATAGGTTCTTTGAATAATTTAAGAAAGAAATTAGGATAATTCCACCCCCAAAGGTTCCCCCTTAATATAATAAGGACTCAAAGGTTGTATAGAATCCGTCAGTTTTGAACTTAGACATCTGAAATTTTGGATGTACGAGTAACTTATATTTTAAAAAAATAATTAAATTATTTATTTAAAATGATCTTTCACGAAACTTTATGCGGCAGACTAAATTCCACGCGAGCGAAGCCGCGGGCATAAGCTAGTCCTTTATAATTATGTTTCTCCCTATAACCCCATCATAATTTCCTATGATTTCACTACCAATCTCAGTACTGAATCCAATGATAGTTTATAACTGGAAACTCCCTTCTACTCTTTACACTTATTTATTGTTCTATTTTCTCCCACCCATCACTCTTCAGACTCCTTGTTATATTAATATATTAATGATTCCCCACAGAAACTTATTTCCTCCTCTCCATTGTAGGTTCCGTTTCTGTCCTCTCATGTTATCATTCATATTTCATACAATATCCAAACTAGAGATTTCTGCCATCAAACTATAAACTTTCCAATCTTGGTGCAATCATTCTTGAAAACATCACACCTACCTTTGAATCTAGTGATGGGCTTAACTGCTACTTTTCAGTAACAGCTCGAACGGTTACTGTGTATTTTTGTTACCTGTGATTTCTTAACTGCTACTAACTGTGATTCGTGATTCTGTTGAAATGGTACCAACAGTGATTGCGTCGGTGTACTTAATTCCACATCTTGAATATAACGATCACAGAATACACATTATAAGAATAATAATTATGTTGACGCTTGTATAATTCACTATAATCCTATCAATATACAGATAGAATTATTTCCTATATCCTTTATTGTTTAAGTTGTTACAAGATGATGAAGAGAAACTTTTATGGGTAAAAAATAGAAGAAAAACTAAATCCTCCAATAAAAATTTTTATTATTCGAATAATCAAACATATTTTTAAATACCAAATAAAATTATTTAAAAGAATCAATATAAATATAAACCCCTAGCATTATTGAATAATAAGTACCTTAATGTGTATAATATAGGAGGAACATAGAGTTTGAAAACAAGATACTTGTAATATGGTACGAATTAAAAAACTTATCACAAATTCAAATCACATATAAATCAATATCCGGCTTCAGTTATAGTTCGCCGATTTATTCGATTACCGAATCGCATGAATCACTCTTTTCACCTAAATCACTGTAGTCACAATCACAATCCCGCTTCAATTTTGTTCGCTCTATATCGCCAATCACTGTTCGCCGAAGATCAGATCCCACATGTGAAGAACAGTTTGGAACTGTTACTGATGAATTTGTAATCACAATTTGCAAGTCACCTGTGACTATTGAGTATCAGTGAAAAAGTAACAGTTCGTGATTTCTGGCCCATCACTATTTGAATCCTATGAATTTTGGAGTGAAAGCTATTCCTGTGCTACTATTGATTCCATGGTTGAGGTACTTACTTCCAATCAATAAATACCAATGCCTCACTTAAAACCTCAACCTTCCATCGCCTGCTCCCTGAATGAGCCAAAAAATTAAAGACCTGCAAAGGAAGCCCATATTTTTTGTCTACCTCTATTAATACTATTATTATACTCTACCATTATTGGTACTTACTTTAAAATATATTTTTTTCTTTTGTTGATGATGAAATAGGGGATTCAAATTTCAATGGGGGACACCCATTATTTCATTCAAAGTTTACTAAGCAAGAAAAATATATAAAATAAATTTATTGAGACTTCAAAGCACTTTGCTTTACAGACATACTCAAGACAAAATACAAAACGATCTAATCACTAGTTACATTTGAAAGATGGCTTTCTGGGCAGTTTCCTTTTTTTAATGTATGTTAGAAATTCTTCACAAGTCAGTTTGTCCTCTGTACAGGTATTTTTTGCTGAAAAATTTGACCAGAATGATTCTGGATTGCCTTTGTCTCTTAATTTTTGTATAGACTGATAACTTTTAAGTAAATTTGATTTATCTGGTATTCTCGGCTTTGTTGTACCATCCGAATATAATTTGGAATTATGATCCTTTGTAAATTTTGTAGCATTTTTCATAAAAGGCTTTAGTCCAATTTTACATTTTAATGGTGTTAGTTCATTTTTTCTGTACCTTCTGTTATTCACTGAGTTTGGAATGCCATCTGTTGGTAGATTAGAATTCATGGAATAATGAAACTCGTAAAGTTTGTTTTTATTATTATTCACTTTTACTTTGGCAAATTTCTGTTTTAGTTTTTGATCACATAACCTATTTTTAGAAATATAAGGTTTTTTGGGATTTATGTTGCAGAAAGATCCTTGTTGTGTGACCTGGTTAACAGAAAAGGACTCAAAGTTTTTGTCAGTTAACTTATTTAAGAAACTACCATGGTGATTATTTTTACCGAGATTATTGTCAGTATTTGTTATTGCATTTTTGTAATATGTATTACTGTTATTCTTTCCTGTGTCCAAATGATTAATGGAACTATCTTCCTTTGGGATGTGTTCCAAATTTTTGCAAGTTAGTGAGAAGTCACCTTTTTTACTAGCAGGGAATTTAATAGAAAACCTTTTGAATTCTTCATTTTCGTTCAAAGTTGTTCCTTCCTTTCTGTGCTTGGTTAAATAAGGAGGCAATGATTCTGTTTCATTTCCCCTTGTATTGCAATTAATTAATTTCTGATGAAAATCTGGTTTGCTACACATTGAGGAAATGTACACAGGGTTACCACTTTTAGGAAAAGAAAGTGTTTGCTTCGAGCAAAGGTTTAACTCTCTAAAAGAATTTGATACATCATACTTTGTGCTATGAAACATATCCTTAGCCATTGAATGATGTGAATTTGAAATAATGTTGTTCTTAGAAGCTTCCCTCTCAGGACTGAATAACTTAAAATAACTGCACGAATTGCGAAAAAATTCTTTGATGTTATCAATGAATGACTTTTTATTATCATTTGAAGAATAAATATCTGGATAACTCTTTTTCAGATAATTAAACACCTTAAATTCATTTATATCTTCAATCTTAGAACTGTTTGATTGCTTAAAATGATGTAGAGTTTTATGAAACTTCCCACGTTCTACATTCTCATTTTGTTGAGATATTTGAAGACCATTGTCTGAAAGTGGTTTTTGAGATTCCAGACTAGATATTAGGTTTTCCTTTGAAAATTTTTCATTACTAGAAAGTATTGGCAAGGGTGCATTTACTTTTTCAGCCAACCCCTTCTTAATTGCATCCTTAGTTCTGTTCTCCTCACCTAATATCTCAGCTTGCGGGTTTTTTACATTTTCTAAGTGGTTATCTAAGTTACTTACAATTTGATCAAAGCAATCCTTTGGAAATTGTTCACAACTGCAAGAGTTATTTACTTTTTTACATTCATCCACCTTCTGAATTTCGCAGGGATTCTTTTGGGCGCTACAATTGTTGTACAGTTCCATATTACTTTTAGATTCTGGCCTAGAAGAAGTAGTAGTAATTAAATTCTCTATTTGAGTTTCCTGAGAAGTATTATGTCCTTTGGAAACTGGTGACTGAGATCGAGATGAGTCAAAAAAAATTTCAATAGCACTTTGCTTCATTGTGGGCTTTATTTGTCTGGAGGGATCGGTTCTCAAACATTCTGGTTGGTTTTGTACAAATGGATTGTTTTTCGATGGTCCATTTTCTTCAATGCATATACTGGAGATTGTAAATTTTGGATGCTGCTTGTCATCAACACCAGCCTTATTTTCCTTAGAAAGCACTTGGTCATTCCACATGTTTCGAATTGGTGGATCATAAATATTATTTGAAACCTCTACTTTTATATTATTTGTTACCAACTGATCATCTTCTGATATAAAGGTTTTTTCATCTTTACCTAAACTCTTATTTGGATTAATACTATCACAATCACAGCTTATTTTATTTAATACTTTGCTATTGAGATTTGCTTTGGACTGAAACTCTCCTGAGTTATTTACGTTAATAGGTTTCTCTGAACCAGCCTTAGTCACTTTTTCAGCACCTTTTGATAAATGATTAATTTTATTATTAGTATTTGCCTTTGGTTCAATTTCTTCAAAACTCTCATAAAAAAGGCTATGCTTTTGATCAAGAGGTGAATTGCACAGCATAGAATGATTTTTGTGATTTAGGTGTTTCTTCTTGGCCACTGTACGTTTTTGTTTACTTACTGTATACTTGCTGCCACATGAAGATTCCGATTCAATTTTGGACAAACCTGAAATTGAAATGCGTTTCTTTTTACTGCTAACAAAATTTTGCTATGTTCAATTTAGTATATTCAAATTACTTACCTATATTGTTAAGCTTAAATGTATTTGTAAGTTCTGCATTATTATTGCTGTCTAAGTTTTCATTTATCTTATTACATTGTTTTGGGATCGGTTCACAATTTTGTTTTGAGTTACTCCCTTTTATTATATTTTTAAAATTTTCTGTATTAGTTTGAGAATCACTTGTACCTGACCGTGTTATTTGTTTCATTTCTTCAAAGTTCTCTTCATTAAAAGGTAAGCTTTCGATAATAAATTCAGGCTTTTTGAGACACCCTGAAGGGTATGCACTGATTTCAGTTATTTTTAATGATTCGTCTTTACTTTCATCATTCATTTGATGCATGTACCTTACCCAAGAACTTTTGTTTTCCAAAGAAAATTTCTTTGCTTTTTCCATGAATACTTTAACATCTTTTTCATCAAGCTTATTAAAATTACTTCTCATAAAAATGTCTTCTTTAATATTGTCCGTAGCTTCAGATTTATTTTCAATTTGAAATTTTTTATTTGAATCATAGTTCAGTATTCCTGGATTACTTTTGAACTTTTCTTGGTAGATTGAGATTAGATTTCTTTTAAGTAGATCATTATATTTTGTTTGGTGATTTTTCTTGTACTTAAGGTTTAATGTCATTATAGGGTCTGGTGTTGATGAAAAACTGGTCTGATTATTCAAACAATTGGTTTTCTTTTGTATGTTATTAGTTTTTTGACATTTGTTGATATCAATATTTGGTGTAAGAGGTATAGAAATTGTCATACATTTTTCCTTAGTTTTTATCTTTGGGGTATAAATTGTATTTTTTGTAATTTTCCCAGTTCTTCTCCTGTTCATTATAGAATGATATACACGAGATGTAGACTCAAGAAATACTTTTTTTAAATATTCACATTTTTTCCAAGATTTAATTTCACATTTTAGACGAGTTACCATGACCTTTTTATTCCAATTAGCAGAATGTATATCTTTTATTAATTTTATTTTATTTCGTATTTTGTCTCTAGAAACATTTAGGAGAGGATAATTAATATTTGAGTTTTGCAATCGTTCATTCACACAAGAATCGCCAATCTTCACTAACTTTAAATGTAAGTTATTATCCAGCACCAAATTATTTGATTGGCACATTTGCTTTGCTATATTTTGGTGTGAATTAACAGAAGTCTTGATGGGAGAATTGACATTTTTCAGTAATAATTGGTAGCCATATTTTTCACCAGGCATTAGTGTTTGTGACGCTACTGGTCTCAGTATACTGTTAACTGCACTGGCAAATTTGTATTTCTTATTTAAATTGAGGTTTTTATTATCAGACAGTATTATATTCTGGAGCTTAATAAGATGCAATGATTCATTGGATACCAGTTGTGGTTGTAATTGTTTATTAATTGTATTCCAAACATTAATTTTCCTTTCATCAGTGCTGATATGTTTTCTGTGACCTAACTTATCCTTCTTTTCAATAATGTCTGATTTTGGCCAATTAGCATAAGTATAGTTTGAATTTTCTTTCTGTACCACTTCTTTGCTATTTTGTTTTTGGAGAGAGTTTTTGGTCAGTTTAAAAGCCATATTATCACTAGATTTCTTGTCAGTAGAACTTTCTTGTTCCATGATATTTTTTATTTTCTTGTTTGGTTTATATTTCTTTTTTAGAATAATTCCATTCATGGGTACCTTGTTTTGTTTCAATAGAGTTAAATTTGATTTATCTAAATCATTAATTCTTGATTTAGTAATCAAAGCATAATCATTTTCTATTTTCCTGTTATAATTGCTGTTTCCAGCAACTTGTTTTGAGGAAATCAATTTGTAAGAATTTTTTATGTCTGTAGTAAATTTATAATTATTTTTACTACTGTTGTTTATACCATCTTCTGTTTTAAATTGTGGTGTATTATTATCAGAGTGAGGAAATATGTCGATGGTAAGAACTTTTTTTGCAGAAGATTCTTGGGCTTTCAGCACTTCACCATTTTCTTTTTCTGATTTTAGTTCAGAATTGTCATAAAGTACATTCTGGGTTTTACTTAGCATTTTTTCTACCAATTCTTTATTTCTTTCATCAGTGGAAGGAAACATTCTATATTTGCTCAACCTATTTTGTTTATTCGATCCATCCCAGACAAGGTTTTGGTGTCTTATTCTGTAAAAACATCTTCTTTTAAAGAAACCAGATTTACTTTTATTAGCCTTTGATTTCTCATTCTGAGTGGATGCTGGGTCTTTCTTCTTTAATGGTTCATCTACATTCTTGTCTGAGTCATTTTTTTCTTCCCCTATAATGCAGAGTTGTTTACATGTTGAAATATGTATATGTCTATGTTTAGAGCTGAAAGCTCTGTATGGTCGCTGAACAATGGAAGCTCGACATTTTTCATTTATTGTGAGAGTAAAACCAAAAACTTCATTTCTTCTTTTTAATAAATCCTGCAAACATATGAAAATATATAACAAACCAGATCATCAAATTTTATACGAGCAAGAATAAATAAAGTTTATTTTAATTGTTGCATACTAATTTTGAAACACAATAGTTCTTAAATTTAGTAATTATATGGATAAGTATCTATTACAGTGAAACCCCTCTTTACGGACATCTCTCTATAACGGACACCCCTTTTAACGGACTTTGAGTCCCTATATAAAATCAATGAAATCAAGTTATTTTAACCCCTCTTTAACGGACCCCCTCTATACCGAGACACGGACACGGCACTTGTTCCCCCATCGGCATTTCTAACCTCTCACAACGGACAAACGTAAAATTAGTAACGAAATGAATCAATAGAAACAGGGTTCCAATGTTGCCGTAATCGTGTTCGATCTCAATAAGTGCCTGTATCAGGACCCATCATGATACAGGAAAAAGCTGAAGAAGTAGGTAGGGAGTTAAAAATGGACAATTTCAAAGCATCCAATGGTTTGTCTTGACCTCTTCAGGACACATCACAACATCGCGTTTAAGGCTATTTGTAGGGAGGCCGCCGCTGTTGACACGGAAGCAGTGATAGCATGGAAATATAAAATCGCAAGTCTTGTTGAAGGGTATGATGCAAAAGACCTATTTAATGCAGACGAAACAGGGTTATTTTATTGCGCTCTACCGGATAAAACGTTATGCTACAAGGGTGAGAGCTGTACGGGTGGCAAAATAGCAAAAAAACAGCTAACGGTTTCCTTTTATGTTCTAGTTTGGAAGGCGCGAAATTAAAGCCATTGGTGATAGGGAAACCTCAACATCCTAGATATTTTAAAGGCGAACACACTTGGACCTGATAGGTGTTGAATGGAAAGCAAACAAAAAGCCGTAGACTACAGGTCAAATAATGACTGAATGGTTCGAAACATTAAACCTAAAAATGAAAACGTTGAACAGAAAAATTGTTTTGTTTCTGGATAATGCAACGTCCCAGGCCCACCTTAATTTAAAAACACAAAACTTGTATTTTTTTCTTCAAAATGTTACTTCAATATGTCAACTCATGGATCAAGGAGTTATCCAAAATTTTAAATTAGAGTATCGTCAGCTAGCATTACGTGACCTGATAGCTAATTCAGAAAAAAACGTACCAGAGCAGGAATTATTCAAATCCATTGGCGTAAAGCAGTAACTTGGATCCAAAAATCTTGGAAAGACGGAATCTTGGACAGGATTCCCAATAGAAGAACAACTTGTCGCAGAAAATATGGAAGATGAATCCAGTCTTGCAGGGCTGTTGGCAATTTACCCTGGGGATATAGGAGGGGATTTTGCGACAATAGATGACATTTTGGTTACAGAAGGTTCCTCGTTGAATATCACGGACATTTTGAACGAAATCAACCCTCAACCAAGCTCTTCTTTGGAATCCGACGAGGAAGCCGACAATGAGGATGCTAACTTTGATCATAAACAACTTCAAGGTAAGAAATATGACTTTAACATACATTTTGTTTACCAACAGCCAGGCATGTGTGTCGTTGAATGATTATGCCTTTTTTTTTTTTTTTTTATTGCAGGATATGACAAAATTAAATCGGAAAAAAACTTTTGGAACAGCTGTCAAGGATTCGAGAATATTACAAAGAAAAAAGGGTACTTTTCCAATCTAAAGCCCATCTACCCCAGTGCCCCAAGTGGCAGTTTGGTTAACTACCTCCTAGTGTTAGGCGAACCTTCCTTAGTCCTTTGTTATTGTTTGTGTTGAGTTGACGTTTATTTGTTTTCATTTCATTTATACAATATGAGTTGGAATTTGATGAAGATTTTTCGGGAGGTTATTGATGAAAAGTCAGCTGTGGTATTTCTACAGGAGCGGAACGTCATTCCCCGCAAAATGTCATGTAAAAAGGGACATAATATGAAACTGCAACTGGGGAATGTGATTAGATGGAGATGCTATGTTAAAGGATGCAAGAACACCCTGGGTGTTCGAGTTAATACATGGCTAAGAAATAGTACCTTACCTTTAGATACTATAGTGCATTTTATATATTGTTGGTCGGCGGAACTGACTTCCATCAATTTTTGTGACCAAGAGTTGAATATGTCTCATGGAACAGTCACTGATTATAGCAATTTTATGAGAGAGGTGTGTACATTTAAAATAGAGAGGTGCTCAACAACTATCGGAGGGGCAGGGATGTATGTTGAAATTGACGAAAGTCTTTACACAAGAAGGAAGAACAACAGAGGACGGATTTTACCTCAGCAGTGGATATTTGGGGGAATATGCAGACAAACAAAACAGTGCTTTATAGTTAAAGTTCCCGATAGGTCTGCAATAACGTTAATACCAATAATTATTAAGCATATTCTACCGGGTTCATGGTTAATTGTTTTGATTGTTGTGTATATACGACACTGTTTGATGTGATATTCTTATTTGTAATGAATATTGTTTATAATAAATGTTATTTTTTACGTTCTTATTTATTCAGTATTATTTATATATTTTAAATTTAAAGAGAAAATATGATATACAGCTAAAATATGATATTTTTTTTGGTTTTATTTGATTTTTACCTATTTTTCTTTGAAAGAGAAACGATTTGCCCGGGCAATCGTTTCTCTTTCAAAGTAAAATAGGTAAAAATCAAATAAAACCAAAAAAAATATCATATTTTAGCTGTATATCATCTCCTATTTCATTTCCTAAGAATCCTGTTGTCTGTTTACTATTTCAAATATATTTCAGGCATCATAACCTGACAGCTGCCAAATAGTTGAGGTAAGTGCCAGAGGAGCGTGCTGGGGTAGATGGGCTTTAGATTGGAAAAGTACCGAAAAAAGTGATGATTATGGCTTTACATTATTGAATGATCTGATTATTCACCAAGAACATCAAATGACCAGAGCTATTTATAAACAGCAGAAACGTAATCATTAGTGTAACAAAATATTAGGCTATTACATTTTATATATTTCCAGATTTGTACATATTGTTTTCTGTTGTGTACCAAATAAATTAGTGTATCATTTATGCAGAACAATTGTCTTGGCGTTGATTTGTATCCATAACCTGGTTTTCCCTAAAAACCCCTTTATAACGGACACCCCTCTATAGCGGGCATTTTTATTAGCCCCACGACTGCCCGTTATGGAGTGGTTTCACTGCATAATAAAATTGTACTAACACTTTAACACTATGACATTGGTAATAGGGATAGATAAAACCAGAGTAAATTACCAAGACCAGTGGTCAGCAAACCGCGGCTTGCGAGCTACATGTGACTCTTTGGCTACAGCTCTTCCATGAAATGTCTAGTACAGACATGGAATATCATTTATTAACTTGTCTAGCAGGAGCCTGACGTGGTGAAGCACATAAGAATAGCTAGATTGAGATGGGCTGGACATGTGGCCAGAATGGAGGACAACGCTATCTTAAAAAGACTTCTGTTTGGATTCGTTGATGGAAAATGAAAACGTGGGCGTCCACGACTTAGATGGTCAGATGAAGTCGAGAGTGATGCAGGCAGCATCATTGGATCCAGAGCTTGGAAGACTTTGGCGCAGGACAGAGAAGAGTGGAGGCGACGCCTTGATGCGGCCAGGACCCGTGCTGGGTTGTAGAGCCAGTGATAATAATAATAACTTGTCTAGCAAGGAATGAGATGAGTAAACATTTTGAATCACTTATCGAAAATAGAGAACAAAAAAGCAACAATAGCACGGATAGTTGCTCGCAAACATGTGCATCATTAATTCCGTCGAATTGGTGCCTGCTAAAATGTATTTTAACTGTTTGCACACTTTATTTAACTCAAGATATATTCAGCAAAGGCAAGTTCAAGAGTATACTTTTAATTCTAATTATTTCCATAAAGATGTCTCTTCTATAACAAAGCTTGAATTTTTTTTTTTTTTTTTAACAGCTCTTTGAATAAACTGTTGTAATATAAACAGTTTTATATTTTTGGATGAGGAGTTTTCCAACCATTGACCTAGACAAGTTGACAGTGTGTCCTGCCTAGTATTTTAAAGTAGTTGTATACAATGTTTCGAAATATACAGCCCAAATATTAATAATGTATTTCTTCTAAACTAGGCAACAATGTTATAATTGATCGAGTGATTGCTTTTATCAAATTTTGAATTTTAAACCAATGTTTAGATAAATCTAATTTCAATACCACTCATGACATTAAACTGAACCTGAAACAGTAGTTACAAATGAATGAGTGTTTTAAAAATATTTTTTATTTTTCTAGCACATCAGGTTTTTGAGTAAATGGTCTAATTTATATATCATACTAAATCATGAAAATTATCTAGCATGATTTGTTCTTAGTTACTGTATGTAGCATTTTTAACTGTATTTTACCTTTATACAACAATAATTAAATAATGCCAGACAAGAATAAAACAAAAGCTCTTCTTTTTAGTATTTACATTAAATTGGGTATCACAAGCCAGTTTGCAGATAGTGAGTGTTTTAAATACATAATATGTGTTTTGAGACCATTCCGTAACAAATACTACATATTATGCTGTTCTTATCACTGAATGACCTTAAACAAATTTAAGATAGGTGTTATTAACTGAGCCTCAGATCGAGTAATTTCTGCCACCTCAATTTTTTAGATACAACAAATGAAAAAGAAAACTGGTGCACAAGCAAAAGTTTTGTGAACAAGTTCCTAGAAAAACATAAAGGCCCAAGATTACAAATTCTTTTTGAACACTATTTGTAAAGTTGATAAATCTAGGTTGTAACATTGAAGTTGCATTTCCTTCATTTTTACACTAATGCTGATTCCAGATTTCGATCTTGGCTTTTACAGCAAGATTTGAAAGATATCGAAATTAAGCACCTGGTTTTCAAATTAAAAATTGTAATAAAAACAATAAAAAACTGATTAAAAATATTTGAAACTAGCCTTCTAAAATCAGGAAGCAATGAGATCAAATCAAAGCATGAACATTTTTTTTTAAATTCATAACTCTGTTAAAAACAGACACAATCAGTTTTAGATATATAGTTGCTTGATAGGGTTTGAACTATAAATTTAAATGTCGAAAATCAACTCACCTCAGAAATACATGAGGTCGATAGAGATGAATGAAATATGATTTTAGAACTCTGCCCAGCCTTCTGCAAAGTGCAAAAAAGTTTATTAAATGTCATAACTATTAATTCATCTTATTTTATATATAGAATTTAGAATGTTTATGTTCCTAATTAATAACTGAAAATTTATTTAACACAATTAATTTTGGAAGGTAATTTAGAATTGGGTGATAAAACTATGATAAGCCAGGTGATGAATTGTCAGATGTATTAAATGATTATATTTTCTTAATGTGAAACTATGAGGATTAATGGGAAATCATTAATTTTCTATTATAATAAACACGTATATATATATATATATATATATATATATATATATATATATATATATATATATATATATATATATATATATATATATTATATTATATATATATATGGATATTTATATATATATATGTCTATATATATTATACTTATATTTCAATGAATATGGTCATAAATGTCTAATAATAGCTAGTAAAAAAAAAACAAGACTGATACCAATTTTCAAAATACATTTTCTTTTAAAAATTAGCTGAAAACTGATGATTGAAAACTTAGTCAATCTGAACAAATATTTGGGGTAGGAATAATAGAACAAGAATGTTAATTTTATCTCAAACGACATTTTTCTTTTTAAAAAGAGAGATCTTAAGAAAAGTCTTCTATTTTTGTTGGTAAATATTTCATCAAATTATTTAACTGAAAACATCTGTAGAAGATTAAACTTAAATTAAAACAATAGGAGGAAATGAATGATTTGGGTTAACATCAATAAATTTCAAAGCTACATCACGATACGTTTTTCCTATTGTTTGCTAGATGTCTGAAACAAATACAATGAGTTTAAAGTTAATTACATTTTGTAAGATATTAATTAATATTGATGTGACCGTGATAAATTAAAAAAAGAAAAGGTTTTTCATCTCAATAGATAGATATTTAAGGTTGTCTCTTTGTCTTGGAAGAAAACCGATTCTAGATGCAATCACTTTTTCTTTTACCCTTTCGTTTTCCTAATGACTACAATTTAAATAATATTCTGTCAAACCTTTCATCATTTTGAGAGAGCATCACTCATAATCTCAACTCATGTAAGAAAATCTAAGCTCCTTTCAGTTTTGATTCCAACTTGGTTTCTCAAATTCAGTTTGCACTTTAAAAAATCATTAAAGGCAACCTTCTATAAATAGTTAATTATTCCATTTGTACTATATTTTATCAAAGTTTTAAAACAGCTGATATCTTTTCAAGTCTTTTCCTTGGTCAATATTGTTATTAAATATATTTGATGCTATTTTTACAGTTTTATTGAACTCCACTCACAGACTCTCTCAAAACCCTTCTTCTACAGTATACAATTACTTCTTCTACACTTTATTATAAAGTGTAGAAGAAAAAAAATGTAAATTAATAAACACATCATTATTCAGAGTACAAGTGTAGAATACACTTCTACTCTAAATAATGATGTCATTAAAAACCAACTAATGAGATAATTTAGAGACACTATCTTGCAATACTAAAAATTGAGAGATTTGGAGAATCAAAGACATTTGAAATTCATTATTTTGAGGTCAGCCTATTATTAAGTTTTTAAAATTATAAATAGGTATGCTCTCCTAACTGATTTGAATTTTGTAACAATTATGTAATAATGAGAGAGGGTGAAAAAGGATTAAACAGCATGCTGATATATAATATAATCCATACTGTTTAATAAAAAAACACAAAAACATTTATTTAATAATTTAATTATATAAACAAATAAATAACATAAATTTAGTCTTTTCCAAAAATCTATAAGTACCAAATACTGCATAATGTACAAGAAAGCATGTATTATTTATTACACTACACATTTAAGATTTGAACAAAGTAGATTACTATGTTTATATCTGGATTCAGTTGAAGAATGTAATCTATTCTAAATGAAATAAAGTAAATAAATAATAGTTCAATATCATATATTATTTTGCTATCGATTATTAATAATCAACATCAATATCTATTTGCTTAAGTTTTTAGACCATTCCTTTCTTAAAACATAAAACTGATTTAACAGAGCCCAAGAAGAGTTATCATCCAAGCAAATGTGTAAGTACTATAATTTATTAGTTTAAATTAAATAAATTATAACAATTATTCCTAATTTTGGCATAAAATAAATATGTACAATCATAATACTTAATTAACTGACTCAACAAGTTAACAATTTTAAAAACATTCTTTGGAATTTGGATAAAAAACAAACTAAAACTATATTTATTTTTTTGTTAATTGTTGTAATTTTAAATATTTTTGTTTTGAAGAGAAAAGATATGTCCATTATTTTAATAAAAAAATAAAATAAAATAAATTATAACATATATAATGACGTAAGATCAAAAAGATCCTAATTAAAGTAATGTTCAATGAACATTCTTCCATTGAATACATCGCACATTGCGAGAACACAGGGATATGGGATCAGTAAAGAGAATGGATTTGCCTAACTGAGGTACGAACTAGGATAGCTCAGGTGGCAGTGCACCATGACGGAAACATGGGAGACCCGGGTCCGAATCCCGGCCCTGGACATATCTTTTCTCTTCAATATAAAACTGTATATGTATGTGTATATATATATATATATATATATATATATATATATAAAATAAAAATATATACAAGTACTAATGGTAACACAAAATAGAAACAGACTTTTCATTTACATTTTCATTTTTACCTAAATATATAAATTTTTAATCAGTCAGAATCTTCTGAGAAAAATTGGGATATATTCATTATGACTGCATCCCCGTCTTCAACTTGTTCCTGAAATCGGAATGAACAATAATAAAATAAGGCTAATTGCTTAAGTTAAAAATGTACAAATCAAAGATATAGTTAACATTGTGTGCAGAGTGACATCTACCAAATCATGATATAATGTTAATAGTATACCTGTATCATACCTTTCTGCACAAATCTCAAATTAAAATAAACTACGAAAATCTAAAATATTGATAGATTATAAATATTGATATAAGAATGAATAAAAAAGTATGTCATAAGAAGATCAAGAATATTTTTTTTACAGGAATAGAGGGAGATATATCAGCAAAACTTTTTGGGAACTAAGGAACTGCAGAAGAAAATCAACAAAAACAGTTTATTTGAACAATTTATCTATGGAATATACATAGTCAAAATGTAGTTGATTGTATGACAATGGCACAAATAAATACACATTGGTCTCTAGTTCCTCTGCAGTTAGTTTTGGTATAAAAAAAAAATGTCACATTTTTCTCTAAATCTAAAATTATCTCATTTAAATTAATCAGAATGATCTATGCTTTTAAAATTTAGAAAAAGTTGACAGTGTTATCTGAAAAATCATATTTTTATTTTATTTAATGAGCACCAAAGGACTACTTATTTTCAATTATCTTCTTCCTCATTCTCTCATCAGTATTTAAATCTTCTTCATTCTTGCACCATGTTTTTCTATCCTCCTTATGACCAAGCATGTTCATAGCATGAAATTCTTCTTTTATGTATAGATGCTATACTTTTTCATCTTTATGTACAAATCATAGTTATGGCATCTATGGTATTCATGCCCAACTGTAACTAGGGCCAAGAGTTTTTTGAGTGTTTATCTTAAATTTTGAGTATCTCATCTAGCCCTTTCCATGTTAGACATTAATAGAGATAGATTTTTTATAAAAAACATTTAGAGTTAAATTTGAAGCTAACACTAGTTTGTTAATACTGGATATCATTCCTTTTTTATCGGAAAATATTTACCA
Source organism: Arma custos (assembly GCA_037127475.1). Classification (NCBI taxonomy): domain Eukaryota; kingdom Metazoa; phylum Arthropoda; class Insecta; order Hemiptera; family Pentatomidae; genus Arma; species Arma custos. The sequence continues at coordinate 60,670,982 of CM073759.1, read as the reverse complement.
AAGTAATAGAATTTGTCAGTTCTAGATACCAGGCCATATTTAGTTTTCATGGTTGTTGGTGGCAACCTTAATGTTTGTTACATATTTGGTTTTCTCAAAGATTTGTAGGCCGACTTTTATTCATGATCAATTAACAATTCAACCTGTTTGGTATCCATCACTACTAACATATTATCAACACCAATATTATTATAATAATTATTTTAATTTTTATCTCACATAAACTATATTAAATATTGTTAATTCATTTTTAATGAAACAGAAATATCAAAATAACAAAAAGTAAAAAAACATATACGATATACAATTATTTATTAAAATACATAATTAATTGTATAAAAAATTAATTCATAATAATTTAGGAGTGATACTGACTGAATCTTCTTCGTAGGACTCAGAGGTTTCTTTAATATTTTGGAAACATAGCTTTAAATAGAAATTGAATAAAATGAATAGTCATAAAAAGTTAACAACATATGAACATGTAAATCATGAATCAATATTTTTATTGCAATTGATTAGAAATGATTAACTATTATAAATTATACTAAATCATACTTTAAACTTTCTTATAAAATGGGTGGCTGTTATTATCATTTACCAATACAGCTTCAACTTAGCTATCACAAGGCTGTTTCAGGAAAGTAATGAAGATTTTGTTAGTTTTTTAAATTTCAACCAATAGATTATGCTGTTATATAATTAATTGGTAACAATGAAAAAAAGCAGCCTACCATTCCGTAAGTTGCCAATCGCACTAAATACCTCACAAACCAACTGTTTTTATTGCTTCTTGTTATACATACATACATACATATATATATATATTACATTATATTATATCATATATATATATATGATGTAATATATATATATATATATATATATATATATATATATATATATATATCATATATATATATATATATATATATATATATATCATATATATATATCATATATATATATATATATATATATATATATATATATATATATATATATATATATATATATATATATATATATATTACAATGGTTATGTTATTACAGTTCATCTAAGTATTAGATATTAACCAAACATGGATTATATCTATAACAAAATATTGAACAAGATGGATATTACTTTAATTTTGTATTTAGATTTCATCAATAAAAACATGTACCATTACAAACCATGAAGGAGTTTGGGCTTGGTAAATGGTAGACTATACTGTATCTAGATACAATAGTTGTGCAAGGAATTGTCCAAGATAACACCCATCCGTCCAGGTTTTCCATAATTAAGGGTGCCCACTTAACAGAGGCTGGGTGAGCCCCAGGAGGGTCTGCAGGCCCCACAGGGTTCATCTGTGCATGTTACACCGGATAGATTTAAATCTGAGACCTTCAGCATTCCACAAATTGAGCTATCCTGCTTCCTGATTTTATCAATGAATTTATAATAATAATAACAAGGCTTAGCGAACCCGAAGGCTCAATGTCAATAGCACCAACAACTCTACTTACAAACTTCTATCCACGGACCCAAGCCCAAATCCGCCAGATCACTCTTAACACAATCCTCCCACCTACATCACGGTCTACCCCTCAAAAGCTTCTCAGTCAGCACAGCGTTTATTAACTTCTTAGGAATTCGTTAGTTACTAAGCCCAGCAACTTTACAAGCCTATCTTAATCATTGTGACACTATCACTTGGATAATATTCTCCATCATGCATGCTTTGTAGTCCTGCGTTATGTAATCTCCTATATTCCTCAGTGGTCTCATCTTTTTTGGACCAAATATTCTACGTAGCACCTTATTTTCAAATACTTGAAGACGTTTTCATCCTTCAGCATTAACGGCCAAGTTTCACATCCGTAAAGAAGAGCTGAAAGGGTGATGGCTTTATAAATTCTGATTTTTAGATTACAGCACAAAAGACGCGAGCTTAGTAATGTGGGGACCAAATCAATGCATTTACAAAAAAAAAAATCAATATTATACAGGTAAACATATTTACTTCACTATTATGCAAAGGAGCCTCAACTGGACTCCCATTATAGCTAACATCTTCCTTGTCAGCAACTGCAGGACATTCCAAATGCACACAATGGAATACCTAAAACAGAGTTTCAGCTATATAATCATATTTTATAGTTTATTATAAAATAATTATATACCACAATTGATAATCAAGGCTAATTTATTTACTCTATTGAGAGACAAAACATAAGTATGTAAAAAAAACATATTTTCATTTAAAAAAACAAAACTAAGAATTATATTATATCTAAGAAATGAAATAGATTTTTGTGTGTGTGCTTCAATCAAACAACATAGAAGAATTACTAATTCTTTTAATATCAGTTAGTGTATAATAACATAACAACCTAATTTTTAAATTTATTTTTGAAAAATCTACCTCATTTGCAGTGTTATAGGTTCCAACAATCCTAATAAAAACAACTGGACGCAATTCAAATGATATATATTGCCATGATCGGCTCAACTGATTTCGTTTATCACAGACTTTTTCCCAATCTCTTCTATTCACAGACACTTCAATATAATAATGATAGCTTCGATCATCACAATCCCAGAGTAATAACCTGAAATGTTATACAGTATAAATAAACAAATTTACATCAGAAATTGTTTATAAAATATTTATGTTGTCATATAAAAGAAATTCCATGATTAACATGTTATTATATTGTTAGTAAAACTGTTAATTTACTGCCCTCTGGACGGTTCTCTTTTGCTTTTCTTTTCTATCTGGAACATTTCTTGCTAATATGCAGCAGTACTATGTAAGCAAAAGCAAGTCTCATTTATGCTGAAACGTTCACAAGTGAACACAAAAACTTTGTGAACCTCGACTGTATTCCGAGAGATAAGTTAAGCCACAAAACTTTCAATTCTCCAACATGCAAAAGAGGTTTCCTACTTTCGTATGTATCCTTCATATTCAAAGCATTTCCTAAAGGAATAGAGGGCATTGCCATTTTGAAGTAAAGAAGTTGAAAATATCACTTTTGGTGTTTCTATGAACAGTCTCCTTTTATTATTCTTAAAATATTGCATCAGACATTTTAGTTGATCTCTGTAAAAACTTACTTCAATGTCAGGAAACAAGATTCCATTGCTAAAGTCTAGATTCTAACTGTTAGGCTTAGTCTATATGATGATTTAAATCTTATACCAAACAGTTTAACTCACTCTGTGTAATTCTGTGAACCTTTTTCAAGTTATCTGGCACATCAATTTCAGGCTCTTATGAACTTGAGGGTTTACTTAAAATTTGAGTAAATATCCTGATATCGCTTCAACGTGATCAGGCAGCAGTTTACTGTATTTGGAGTGTAAAAGACACCAGAAGCGACCAAGTAGAGTCAAAGAGCTAATGCAATATAATAATATTCTATAGTCCTTTTATTTTCTTTGATATTCAATGTAGCTAAGGTCAGATGATCATTTATATGATTTGTTGTTTTATGCCATATCATAGATACACCGAGGCTTATTTAATATTTCTTTACAGCTGACCACTTCCCAGAACATATAGTTAAACAAAACTTAGATGTAAAATGACCATCTTCTTTGATTTCCAAGTAATGAAGCTAAACTGTCTTTATTTTGTGATAAAGGTAGTTTTGACCAAATAAAGTCATTTCATATAAACTATCACTGGACAAATATCCTAAACCTAACTTCAATATACTATACCAGCTTTTGCAGGCAGATCTGCCAACTGCACAAAAAAACAAAACAAAAAAAATGTCAATTCAACACATAATGTTCAATACATATAGTTACTTAAATTATATAATTTAAGTAATTTAAACTTCAACAAGCTTCACCTAAACCTGCTGAAGGGTTAATTAGTTCTTAGCAACCAAAATAGAAAATAAATTTGTTACTTTCAATCTGGAAGCATTTTTGCTGTTGTCATGAGTAATCTAAAACATGGTGCAATAAAGTGGTGAACAGACTAATACAGAATAACATATCTGTATATTAATAGGCCATAAATTAGCAAGTAGATAACAGGCCTTACAGATTTAAGTCAAAACATAAAATATTTCCTCACATTCCTTTAAGGCAGGTACATTCTCATTAGTTCCTTTTAGATTTTACCACAATTATAATTTGAACAGATTTTTTTGGTTTCTAAAATATTTACTTGTTTGACCTATGTGAAAAAATTGAGCTCCCATTGAGCTAAAGAAATATTTGAAAAATCACATTTTCCTTTAAGTGTATTCTAAAAATGGCTCAGGAAATTTTAATGAAACTTGTTTTAAGTCTTATCTTTAAAGCCCTTTTGTTAGTTTATATTTTTGATGTATTAGGACCAGGTATAAGAGACATATTATGAAACTTAGCTATATTAAACTCATTATTGAGTACAAAACGTGAGAGAGGATAAACATCACCTTGACACTTGATGTACTCCCTGAACTTATCCACATCAAGTGCCTTAGCCAAGGAGTCGGCGACCATGTTCTTGGTCGGAATAAGCACCATTCAGTGCCAGGTTCCTTGCTCCCTGGTTGTCGCAGAAGATCTGAGCAGGATTCTTGGAAGTCTGCTCAATCTCTTAAGAGAGGCCCCTTAACCATAAAGCTTCCTGAGCTGCAGAAGACATTGACATGTATTCAGCCTCTGTTGTTGAGAGAGCTACAGTGGGCTGTCGTTTAGTGCACCAGAATATCGGGGCACCACACTTGGTAAACACATAGCCTGTCACTGATCTTCTTTCATCTGGGTCACTAGCCCAATCGGCATTACCGTATCCATGAATGGGTCCATAGCTAGCCGCTATTATCATACATTTTCCTGTTATTTTGAAATAAACACAAGAGTCAAATTTTGTTTATTGAATAACTAACAAACAAATTGAAGCCAAATTTCTGCAAAACTCCATCCAATTTTTGATTCCATATTCGGTTAGCTTGCTTCAAGAGTCGACATACTCTTGAAGTTCCATTCCTGAAATCAGGTGGCTGAGACATGTAAATTTCCTCCTCCAGATCTCCCTGAAGCAATGCGAATACTGCATCCATCTGATCAATGTCCAGATTGTATTCTGCAGCCAGCAATATAAGGTATCTGATGGAACTGTACCTGACAACTGGCGAGAACATTTCTTCATAATTCACACCCCGACTTTGGGCGAATCCCTTGACAACAAGTCTCGCTTTATGACCGGTTATTTTACCAATGGCATCCCTCTTCGTTCTGAAGACCTACTTGCATGTAAGGGGGTTCTTTTGAAGCAGGGAGTTCGACCAATTCCCAGGTAATATTGTCCATTTGAGCCTTTAATTCACGCTCCATGGCACCAATCCACAACTGATAGTCCTGATGTCAGAACAATCCTTGGTGGAACATAATCTGGGTCCTCTTCATGGTTGGTTTTTGTAGCTGTGGAGAGATCTTCCATGCTTGAGTTAGTGACGTGAGGACCATTGTCAGACTGATGAGTCGATGTCCGTGATTCTGTTGTGTCTTCAGAGTCAGGACCAGAGCTGTCCTCAACATTTACTTTTTCTAGATTAGACTTATTGGGTAGCATATAGAATTTTTTATCAGAACTTTGGGAAGTGTATTCTAACAATGAATTGCTCCATTGAAATTTGGAGAATGTTACATCTCTTGATATGAAGGTAATTTTATTCTGAAGATCATACAACCTATACCCTTTTATGTCTTGGCAATATCCCACAAATATGCAAGGAGTAGATCTGGGGCTGAGTTTAGTTTGCTTCAGTCCAGGGACGTGTGCATATGCCTTACAACCAAAAATTCAAAGATGTTGAAGAGAAGCCTTCTTAGCTGTCCACATTTCTTCTGGAGTTGTAACTACGGACTTGCATGGCGACCTGTTCAAAAGATAAGTTGCGCAGTTTACTGCTTCTGCCCGAAAAACGGTTGGAAGTCCTGACTCTATCATCTTGCATGATCTATAAGAGAGCTGTTAAGGCGCTCGGCCTTTCCATTTTGCCGATGAAAGGACAGGAGGTCTGATGCACAATACCTGACGACTTCAAAAATTCCCTTAATATTTTATTACAGTACTCTCCTCCATTGTCAGTGCGCAGAATTTTAATTTTTCTTTCAGTCTGATTTTCAACATGTGATTTGAAAATTTTAAAATAATCAGTGACTTGACCCTTAGATTTTAAGAAATATATGAATGACTTATGACTGAAGTCATCCAGAAATGTTAATATATACCTGAACCCTCCTAAACTGTTTACCTCCATCCTTCGTTACGAGGTCTGAGTGCACCAATTGTAAACAGTGTTCAGTAGTGGTCATTTCTGGGGAAAGATAAACGGTGGATTTTTCCCAATATGCAGATATCACAGGCTGTATTAGGTTTTTGGCTAGATAGATTGAAAGATTTAGAAACAATACTCAACTTACATAGGCTATTGTATTTTAAATGTCCCATGAGCTGATGCCAGAGTGTTAGTTCACATTTAACTGATTATACACATATCAGGCACTGGCAGGAACGTTCAATTTGAATAAATTATTCACTAAGTTAGCACAGGCGATCAGCTGTTGTCGGGTATCAATAACTAATTTTTTATTTTATGTTTTTTATTTCCAAATGAATATTTTATTGCATTAAAAGCTAGATTTTTTTTTTTGTTTGTTTTATATAATTCTAACATTAATAAAATTTATTAAAAGGAAACAAAAAAATTTAGAGAGTAATTTTAAAAACATATGGTTAATATTAAGTGTAATGTTCGAAAAAACAAAACAAGATCAGTCTCTAGACAGTTGCCCTGTGAGAAGGTTGCTTGCTACTGTACACTTGATTTTGTTGCCACTTCTTCATCACTTTCACATCTTCTTCAACTTGAATTTTGTCAACTCTCACCTGTAAAACTTCTCGCTATTTTGATCTAATTTTGGACTTACCGGTAAGAGACATTTAATTTTTCTACTCATCATCATTTCGAATCATCAAGTCATCGCTATCAAGAACTCAACACTTTTCAAGAAATCAATTCATTTCTGTTTTTCATTGATTCACAGTGGCAGTGGTTGTGTGTTGAATATGAACATAATTCACCGGTTCAACTAATAGAATTAGCTTGAATCGGCATTTCGAGTCTTTTTTCTTGTCGAGATCAGTTTCAGTTATACATTCCCACACCTCCAAATCTTCCAGATAGACCTGAACTGCGAATTTCCATCTATCAAAATTTTCATGTCCTTTAGACATTCGACTGGCAACTAGCATTGAGACATAACGGATACGTGAAACAAAAAAACTTGATGTTCACAAAAATGATTTTTCACAAACAAAAACAAAAATCACTAACTTACAACATCTGGACTGGGCCCATAGCCTGTTAGTTTATATTTTTGATATATTAGGACCATACACAAGAGACATATTATAAGACTTAGCTATATTAAACTTTAAGTACAAAACGTGAGAGAGGATAACATCACATAGAAGTTTTTACACACAATAAATAGTAAGGCTTGAACGGATGGTTGCCATGGGTACACAAATCAATTATACAACACCTTTAACTATTCAATGTCCCCAAAAATTTGACTGAAGGAACATTTTATCTGTAAATGATTTGAAAAGGTTACATTAAACAAATTCTCATTTTAAATTAAGATAATTAAATTCCAGATTGAACATTGTAGCTCTCTTTATATTTATTAATTGATTATCAAAAAGTTGTGATTGATACAGCTGCCAAGTAAGAAAATAGACTGGGAGTTGCTTTTAACTAAATAAAAATATTTTTCAACGCCATATGAGTTTCAACATGATGAAATGTAAGCAACTTAAAATGATTTAATAGCACAGATGGATTCATAAAAATATTTTCTAATACTATCTTTTTAGGAAACATCAGCTTTTACTAGAGATAACTATTTATAATGATAAAAACAATAATTATTGAACATAAATTAAAAAATACCTCATAGAATCAACCATGTAAGGCTGACCAAGCTGAACAAGTATATTTCCACTACCAATTTGGTGACATGTATATCCGAAATTCCAATCATAACTTTTTATATTGCCATCCAGCAATGCATTTCTACTCCTACTAACTCCTTCGACGACAGTTGCACTTTCAGTCGTTGTAGCTACGTTGTATGTAGGTTCTGCAATATGGCAAATAATTATTATTGATAGAAATATTACAGTTCTAAAAATAAGTTATTTTTCATTCCATTGCTAATATACTATAGGTAAGAATCTTTCTTTAAACTGGAATGCGTTATTAGATAAGCAAATTTTATTTTGTTATAACAATGACAAGAAAAACTTTTAATTTCTATCCTTTGGGAAGTTATATTTTATTCTTATAATCTTTCAAAAAAAGTAATTTTAATTATAGAGATGATTAAGCATTAATATATGTTGGTCGATTTTTCAAGAGGATTCGTTTTGGATATAATCGTTTACACCAGCTTAACTTCCAAAGTGCAAATATTTTCTGAAAAATTAGATAAAACTGGCTATATTGTGGTAACATTGAAGCAACCTTAATTAGGAAAGGGTCACCATTTATTCATCGACAATTGATATTCAATTGCTACATTGTTTGAATATATGCACAGCTTTGCAACAAATGTATGTGGGAGAGTAAACAAATGTCATAAAGGTATGCCAAGAATTCCAGAAAAAGTAGAGAAAGACATTTTCTAGCACTGTAAAATAGTAATAAAACGAAAAAATACTAGATATCACTGTAAAAATTTAATGTTAGCCAATGTACCCCATGCTTCAAAATGTATAATAAAACAATTTTGAATTAAAATTTCTAATTATTCATTTATCAAAACAAAATTGTATACATTCAGAAATATCATAATAAAAACATCTTGATTTACACTAGCAGTAAAGCTTCCTTTAATGTAAACAAGCTTCCAGTGTTTCAAAGCTATCCGCATCAACCATCTTTAAGAGAGGAAAACAAAACGGACTTAATGTTTTGGCAGAATTCATCATGTGTGCTTTAAGTGCCAGCTGTGAGCAAGGTTTCGAGGCCGGTAAGAGCCATACCGAAGTGATTAACCACCAACTTACCACAATATTTAAAAACATATTATTTATTACTAGAAGTTTTGTTTAGTATTTAAACAATTTTACTTTAAATTATGAGCATATTTATAGGTTTTATGTTTCTTCTACTGCATCGCAAAAGTTTAATCTCTACATTAGACAAATATTTAAGAAGTGTTTACGAAACTTACTCTTTACATTTCTTAATCAGTACGTTCCAATATCTTAGCTATTGATAAATCTAGCAGTAAGAATCAACTTTCAACCAAAATTGATTTATTCAATGTTACAAACTTAATTAGCATTAATAATTTTTGTTCAAAAATATTTACAAAATTCTATACATACAAACTATTTATAAAATTCTATACTTACTGACTAGGCCATCTATTGTTTTAGGAAGGTCAGCAATGTACATGACCTCAAAGGAAACAAGATGAAATACGAGATTAACAGTATTGTGGGTACCAACTATTCTTATGTATTGGACCACTCTAGATTCAAAATATAGCTTTTGCCATGATCTACAATAAAATGTTGAATGATCTATTACTCGAATCCAATCATTTTGATCCATTGAAACCTCGATGTAATAGGAATAAGACCTGTAAAAATAAGTACAAAGTTAAAATTAAAAATAAACTTTATCGCTAAAAGTCATTTTTAATAGTAGGTAAGGATGAATGGGGGGTTAATGGGTAGGGTGATGGGGGGAACTGGAGTGGGAGATGGGGACAAGCCATAGCGCCCTACTCACTGCTTGTGACATTCCAGTCCTCCTTAGCCCTATCAACGCCTACTATCACCCCCTGGGGAGCCCATATGGACAACAACAAACAAGTTATTATGGACTCGTGAACGACATGGAGGACCTCTAAACACCCAAGCCAAGTGCAGGGTGTTGAGGCCAAATTTAAATGCTATTATTAATTTTGATATGTATTTAAACTAGCCATTAGGAAAGTGAAGTAGGTTTGTTTATGTACGAGCTAACTATTGAATAGGGAAACGAATTACGTATATATAACTGCAACATATCGGCTGACGGGATTATTGGCAGCGCAGAGTCCTCAGCCTACAGTTCAGTTTGTAGTGGGCACACACTGAACTCCATTTCGCGACCACGCCCTTGTGTCATCTCAACAGGAAGCATCTTTCCACATTGGACCAGTCACTGTAACTCCTTTCTTTTGACTCATAACAGTGATTTTGTTTTTTTAATACGATTATTTCTTTCACATTTTAATTTATTTGATTAATCCCTGGATGACCTCTCCTCAGACCACAGTCCAGTTCTGCTCTCATTACACTCAACCCTCCTCTCCTTCATTGATTACAGGACGAATTAACTGGGAGCAATTTAATAACGATTTGGAAAGCAAACTAGACTTACGGATTCCACTCAAAACTAAACAAGACATTGACAGCGCAATAGAAATACTTACAGCAACAATAACACAAAGTATAAGAGATAACACTACCATAAACAGAAATAATATCACACAACAGACTAACCTGCCACAGCACCTTCGCATCTTGCTAAGCGAAAAACGCAGAGCAAGATCTAAGTGGCATAGGACTCGTTACCCATCAGATAAAACGTATTACACCCAACTGACTAACAAACTGAAAACGGAGATTAGAAACTTCAAAATCCAAAATTTACTTAGTGTGACTGAAAATCTTACGACTACTAACAAATCACTATGGACGACCGCCAAAAAGATCCTTAAATTCAAAGATTTTAATCATCCTCTCCTTACTGAAAATCAAACTTGGTCCAGATCTGATGAAGAAAAATCTCACATATACGCCCAACACCTCTTCAAAACCTTTAATCCACACCCTGATATCCTCAACCCTATTCACATTGAGCGTATTGAAGCAGAACTGGATATCCCACTCCAAATGTCTCTCCCACCTAAGGCTTTTCATCCGTCAGAAATATCCAATATTATTCATAGTTTACCTTCCCGTAAAGCTCCTGGGCATGACCTTATTACAGCTTACATCCTAAAATCCCTTCCTCGAAAAGCTATCCTATTCCTCACATACATATATAATTCTGTAATCCGTACTACCTATTTTCCTGATACATGGAAACTATCTATAGTAAAAATGATCCCAAAATCCAAAAAGCCTCCAGAACTCCCATCCTCTTATCGTCCTATCTCCCTCTTACCCATAATGGGCAAGATCCTCGAAAAACTCATTCTAAAACGTATTTATCCCATCCTAGATAGTAACCGCATAATCCCAGACCACCAGTTTGGTTTCCGAACATCCCACTCCACTATCCAGCAATGTCATCGTGTGGTGGATGTTGTCTCCTCTGCATTGGAGCGTAGATTGTACTGCACGGGAGCCTTTCTCGATGTAGAACAGGCTTTTGATCGAGTCTGGCACCCAGGTCTCCTTTACAAAATCCGACAATTCCTTTCTCCTACATACTTTTTAATCATTCGCTCCTTTCTAACTGGCAGAACATTTAAAGTAAGTCATAAAGGTTCCTACTCATCCCTCTATTCCCAGTCTGCTGGCGTTCCTCAAGGTAGCATCCTCGGTCCTATCCTTTACACAGTATATACAGCTGACATTCCAACCCATCCTAACACCTTCATCTCCACGTATGCTGATGACACATGTGTGTTATCAGTTAATAACGACCCATATATTGCATCCCAATCCCTTCAATTACACCTATCAAGCCTCGAAGAATGGTGTCGGAATTGGAGAATTAAAATCAATCCCAGCAAGTCCCATCAAATTACCTTTACCCTTCGTCGAAAACCCTTGACTTCCTGTCCTACTGTATTCTTTAATAGTACTCCACTTATCCCTGTTGAACAGATTCGCTACCTGGGACTCAACTTAGACAAGCGTCTTACTTGGAACCCTCACACAAGACTGAAAAGACAAGAAACAGCTAGCTAACGTTTCCGACTATTTCAACACATACTAGATAAGCGCTCAAAGCTTCAGATCAATTACAAAAGACTTATTTATGTGACTGTTATAAGGCCTATATGGACTTATGGAATTGAACTATGGGGCTCCACCAAACCATCGAATTCCTCTCGTATCCAATCCTTGCAATCCAAAATCCTTCGCAAAATCCTAAACGCTCCTTATTTTGTCACAAATAAAACCATCCATAATGACCTTAACGTTCCATATGTTACCGATTTAGCCCATTCCGGATACCTATCATTCCACAATAAACTTCAAACCCATCCAAACCCACTAGTTTCCATCCTTGCATCCAATTCCATCCCGGACAATCCTCCTAGGCGTATGAAGAGAAGATGGCCTCGGGACCTTCTATTATAGAACTTTATTAGAGTGCTGCCAGTGGGTAGTATCTCTACATGTCCTATCATGTATTATTTACTCTTATAGCAATTGTACTAGATGTATGTATTACAGTTGTACAACTCAATAAAATAATAAAAAAAAAAAATTATTTGATTAGTGATTTTTTTTGTATGAAATATTGTTATTTGAGTTTTTAATTACAATCATTTCTTTCATATTATAATTTCTTTGATTAGCCTTTTTTTTGTATAAAATATTATTATTGTTTATTTTTATTCCTTAAAGAAATTCTTATTTTTGCATCTACAATAAATATTTTATTTATTTTTTTTTAATTTAAAGTCTCATTTTGTTATTTTATTTAAAACAGCCCTTTGCACTATCCAGCCACTACATGTTTGCGTTGAACAAAAGTAAAGGTCCTTTTGAGCCCCTAAACCAAGCTACAGTAGAGTGCTCGAGCTGTGGCTGGATGGCAGGGAGTGTATAAACATACACTACTGTCGTAGATCGACCCACTTGGGGCACCTGGCGCACCACATTGTATTTAGCCCGCTGGAGGGATAGGTGGCAGTACCTGCAGTGTATTTAAATCCCCCACACTCGTGGTAACAAAATGCCTCACAAAATTCATTATTTCATAAATACACCACCTTTAACTGAGGAAGAGCAATCATCCTTAGACACTTCAACACTATCAAATCCAGTAATGGACGTGATAGACGACTCCTCGGTTAGAGCCCCTGGGACCAACCCGCAAGCCCCTGGAGGTTCTGTGGGTGCTGATAACACATTTGGTTCTCTCCTCAATGTCACACAGAGGAGGAATAGGCGCAGATGCATAAAAAAGGCTAAGGACTTCACAGAATGCGGCATTGCTGGCACCTCGACAACAGAGCCATTTCATGAGATTGTCGATGAAACTGCAATGTTCCCATCAGAGCCGGCATTTCTGAAAGGGATTCCCAAGTCCGCAAGGCGTGTCGCGAGGGAAGGACCCTAGAGGGCGGCACCTGCCAAGGAAGCAAGGTTTTATATGAAGTCGCCGGATAAGGCAGGCGCACGTGCTGGTAGATCACAGAAGCATATTGTGGCAGGCTCAGCATCTGTGCCTGTGCAAAGGAGCACTGCTGGTGGGTCGGATTTCTCAACGAAACTGTTCACTAGTTCAGGAGCACATGCATGGTCGCATGAGAGGACTGTCCTGGGGGAGAAAAGACCCAGAACCTCTCTGGATAACACGGCTCCTGCAGCCAAAAAGCCCAAGGAGACTGGGACTAAACTTAAGTCATACTCGAGGGCAGCCAAGGATATGCTCATTGCGGTAGTTTCCAGCAACTACCCGTAGGCCAGGTTGTTCCACGAGGGAATGCGACTTCCTCAAAGCATACATCACATAACAGTTGGATGAAATTGACGAGGAGGGAATAGTGCAGTCCCAATTTGGTGGCAGTATTACAGAATGGGTTAATGATGCTCTAACAGAAGCCTTTATGGATGCTTACACCAGCAGCAATCGTGTGTGCAATTGCAATATTAATTCCAACAGGAAAACCTCCTGGTGGAAAGAAAACTTAAATAAGCTAAGAATCAGCACCAGGAAGCTTTTCAATGCTGCTAAAAGAACTGGTGAGGAAAACCACAATGCAGGCATAGAGGAAGTACTGCAATAAAGTGGATAGCGTTCATGCAGCCTGTCACATTAAAAAGATACTGTCAAAGGATGTTGGACACATGGTCATGGGGAAGTTTAGGACAAGGAATGAGCATACGCACAATGAGATGGAAACATTAAGGGAGCTGGCAAACAGTCATTTCCCTGGGTGTGAAATCCAAGAAGCGTGTGAATTCACTCCTGGTGACCACATCTCTGGTACTGATGGTGTACAATGGGCCAAGGCCAAGGATATTATTAACATGAATGCCCTTAAATGGGCAATTGGGACGTTTAAGCCCTAAAAATTGGGGATTCCGATGGAATAGTACTGGCTTTGCTACAGCAAGGACTTCCGGTGATCGGGACCTACCTACTAGAACTTGTAAGAGGCAGACTTGCACTGGGATATATCCCTCTGAAGTGGAGAGTATCCAAGCTATGCTACCTCTCAAAACCTGGCCAAGGGACATACAATGACCCTAAAGCATTTAGACCTATCAGTCTTTTATCCTTCTAGATGAAGAATAGAAAAATTCCTAGACACATACGTCAGAGAAGGTGTATTAGTAGACTATCACATACACCTGCATCAATTTGTATACCAAGCAGGGAAATCCTGTGAGGTAGCTCTTTTCAACTTGGTGTCAAAATTGGAGAAATCCTTGAAAACAAGACGAGACCACAATAGGAATCGTTGTAGATATAGAAGGTGCCTTTGACAGAGGTTCAAGGAGATTGAGCTGGTTGTTTACAGATGGATTAATTCCATGCTGGATCACAGAACTCTAATCTCTGAACTGGGTGGCACCAAACTGTAGATCAAGCACAATGGAGGCTGTCCACAGAGAGGTGTACTTTCACCCCTGCTCTGGTGTTTGGTGGCTGATTCACTTCTGACATCGATCAACGAAACAGGCTTCTATGGACAGGGGTATGTGGATGATGTAGCTATTCTCAAAGGAGGCAAACATCACTGTGTACTCTCTGACCTACTCAAAACATTAACAAACATTTTGTCGCGCTGGTGCTCAATGGTTTGAGCATCAACCCGCGCAAGATAAACATACTAGCATTTATGAAGAAGTGGAAAGTGGTGATTAGTTTACCAACCCTCAACGGTTGTGTTCGAACAGCACAGTAAAGTACTTAGGAGTGACACTAGACAACAAACAGAGGTTTAACCAACACGTGAATAACACATCTAATAAAGGCATCAGATGTCTTTGGGCTTGCAAAGGGGGCAATTCTTGGGGATTGAAATCTCTTGATTTCATCAAGAGATGATCAATCATCAAGAGAAATGATCTACTGGCTATATATTACTGCCATTAGACCTATTGCAACTTATGCAGCCCTAGTGTGAAATACAGAGAGAGTGAAATAGGTACAGTGCAAGCAAAAGAGCACCCAGACTTAAGCTGGAGAAGCTACAGAGATCAGCCTGTCTGCTGATAACAGGTGCTATGAGAACGACTCCAACTGCAACAATGGAGATGGTGCTCCTTCTCAGACCTTTAACTCTAGAGCTTGAGTACCGACCCATGGTCTCCTTGTACAGGCTGCATAAACAGAACATAATCCCATCAGTTTCGGTTTTCTGCAGCTCCTGGGAATTGTTCACCAAAATTGAGGCAGATCGCATCTTAGCTAAGCTATCGGATTCTCAGATCTATGACTCAATGTCAATCAATTACAAGATCAGCACTGACACACCAAAACGTCACAGACCGTGCAACAGCCTCAACTGTTATACCGATGGCTCTCTCACTGATACAGGTGCTGGGGCTGGGTTCTGGAGCAAAAACAAACCTAGGGAAGGAACCTGGATCTCTCTACGCAGGTACTCCTCTGTATTTCAATCTGAGGTACTTGCCATTAACTACTGTGCTTGGTCGCTGCTTGAAGAGCGGCTGTCATGTAGAAGAATCACATACTTCACTGACAGTCAAGCTGCCATAGGAGCACTAAGCGGGCAATGCACAAACTCACGGATTGTTTGGGATTGCTAAACAGCCCTAAACAAACTGGCTGACGATAACAAGGTTAGTATCAAGTGGATTCCTAGACACTCAGGCATCCCTGGCAACGACGAAGCTGATAGACTAGCCAGGCTTGGATTGGATATCCCTTGTAATCCCGAACCAGTATGTGGCATTAGTCTCAGCTATGCCAAACACAGAATAAGGGATATCTACATTAGAAAAACTAACAAGCTCTGGTGCAAACAAAAGAAATTAAAACACTCTAAGTTACTCCTTGACAGCTTCAATGAGAAGATATACAAATCTCTTCTGGATCTGGACAGAGAATCGTAAAAAATAATTATTATCTACATGTTTAGGATGGGACTGGTGGATGTCCCTGAATGTCATTTCTGTCCTGCAGCGGACGAAATACCCTATCATGCCATCTGCCTATGTGATAGGTTTGCTGATCTAAGGTTTACAACCTTAGATAGACAGGATAGAGTTACCAACTCAAGGCAGTGCAAATTAATCAATCCAGCAAACCTACTTAAATTTATTGGATTAGCCAAGCTAAAATTATAAATAATCGCATCCAACATAATAGATCAACAATGGTCGAAGTATGAATATAAGGCCTCAAAAAAAAAAAATAAAAACATAAAAAATGAATCATTAACTAATTCAAATAAATTATGAGAGGATGAGAAGCCAAGAGCTACAAGTGGCGATATTATAATCTAGTGAAAACATATTTTAAAGTTAAAACATTTTGATACAACCTAAAGCATCTAAGTTTGTATCATACTTACAAATTAGATAGCAATTTACAAATTTGATAGCATATTGTGCCTATACTTTCTTTATTTATAATTTTTGATTATTCACTTATATTTATTTTGACAAACTCATCTCCATTAAAGATGGAAGACGGCTGATGTTGCCAACACATGTCAGGGGGAAATTTACCAGTAAATTATAAAAATTAAAAAATAAAATCGAGTGTTTGTAGGCCGCATATTTTAAAAATTGGGCTTATTTACAAAATACACCTTGTATCTCCACAAGCACAAGTTGAAAACCAATAGAAGACATTAATGATAACTGCTTGTTTCCAATTGTGTTAACATTACTTAAAGAAAAACTTTCAATTAATTACAAAAAGTTCATTTAAATGACTATAATTAAGCCTACTTGGAAATACTGAGTTGGGCTTATAGGCTCCGCTATTATACTAGAGTATTCCTCCTATTTTCTGATTCCTAAAATCGAAAATTGTAAGTAACATTGGCAAAGTTCTTTGACGTCCAAAACAAAATCCGAAACAAAAGAAGGCTACAGGATCTTTTAACATAGAACTGTCATTATAACCTTACACTGCATAAGCGGTAGATAGGATGGAATATGATGATGATGATGACTGTCATTATATCTAATATATTATACATCAAGTATCTTTTAATATATTAAATATAATATTAAATTTAAAAAGATAGATTAATAATGTACAATAGATTTTTTTTCCCCATAAAATCTTTAATTTATTCAAACGGACAAACAAATAGTTAAAGAAAATAAATTCTCAACTGTATGAATCGATAATTAAAAAAAAATCTTATTTATGATAAAGTAACATAATGAATTAGAAGCCTAATAGTTGCCTTATCCTAATCAATTTCCTCTAACAATATTTTAAATGTTAAACAACAAAATGCACCAATACTGGTAAGCGTTTAAATATTCAAGAAAATACCTCAAATCTTTATCCCACAGCAACATCTTAATATGGTTAACAAGAGCTTGAGTTCCCAGTTTTATCAAAATTCCATGATCTTCAACTTCATTTATGTGATGCCTTGTGTAGCCTTTTTCCATATCATAATGAAATGTGTTACCATCCAAAAGCGCTGAACGCATTTCTCCTTGTAATACCTTAGTGCCAAAACGAGCAACAGCCAAATTTTCATTTTGTACTAAAAATAAAGCAGTATTTAAATCATAAAACGAAAACTTTCAATTAAAAGAAAAATCAGTTCCAATAAGATCTTTTTTTAGTTTATATCCTAAGCGGTTAGCTAGAGTAGAGAGCAGTTAAATACATTATAATTTTGATTAGGAGTTATTTAATAGAATAATGTTTTAAGGCTCACTGCTACAATTAATAACTATAAAGGAAAATAAGATTTGTAAGTATGCCCAAAGGAAATGTTTGCATATTCTTATAAAATAGAAATTAAAAAAAAAAAAAAGAGACCCATTATAGAGAGACCCAGTACAATATACAATAATTGTTTTAGAAAAGAGATGTAAAAATTATAGCAAACATTAAAGCAGAGTAATTAAAGAAGGTAACAATGATAAATTTTACAGGCTCCAGATAGAAGAATGGATGAATAAAAGGCATCAGGATGAGCAAGACTGTTTTGAAAACTAGGCATGGCAATAATTTAGATTTTGGGAATGAAATTACATTTTTAGGTTAAACTGAAATATATGTCGCTAAAATTAAGGCAGTAAATACACATAAAGACTGGTTAACGTGAACTGGTTTAGTATTGCTCTTGTGCCCGGATTATTGTCAGGTGGATGATAATTACTGTTGGCATGAAGGAGAAGGTGGAAAACTATTTATTGTGATTGGAATATTCCTTTAGATTTCGTGTACCATTATTTTCTAGTGACATACCTTAGAGGCCTTGAGAGAAAGTTGCCATCGATCCAATAAAACATGAAGGAAGACATTATTTGGTTATTCACAATTACTTTTACAAATTCATTGGATTAACTGCTCATTAATTAAAAGATAAGGAATTATCAGTAACTCTCCAGTCATTATCACTGCTTTCAAAATTGTCAGTCATTATCACTGCTTTCAAAATTGTATTTTCTCAATTCTCATTATCATTCAATTTAAAATATTATTTTCTCTAACACATTTTGTGCTGACAATAGTCCTTTTAATAGCAATTAGCAATATATTTTTGCCAAAATTTTAAGATTGTAAGCAACAGATGTGCCTCTTATAGGTAAAGCTGAACATACAATTTTAGATAGCAAAAGATATTTAAAAGAAATTAAAAAAAAATGATTATATGAAGGAGGAATAACTCAAAACCACTTAAGTGTGGCTTGAGTACGGCAGAGCTTCTCTTTAGAGTAAAGTTATAAGCAACAATAACTATCTTAGACAAACAACTCTGAATTAATCAGACCAAATGTTTTAACCAAAAATATGAAATGGGAGATGTATTCCAATATTAGACAGAAAGAAAAATTTGAATACTGACAAGGAGCAAGAAAATTAAGGAACTTAACCCTTAGAGTGCGAACTGTCGATAAATCGACTATCTATTAATGCATATAAATTGCGGAGCGTCGGAATATCGACTATTGCGCAGTTTGATTTTAGGTATCGATCTGTATGGATGTGTCGTAGCAATAATTAATAAGGTACTATTTTTCAAAAATCTCTCTATCTTGTATATCTTGCTCCGCAATTTATACACATTAATAGAGAGTCGATTTATCTATGGTTCGCACTCTAAGGGTTAAGGAAAGTGCAAGAAGAAGTAGTGGGAAAGAAGAAAAACAAGATTGAATAACAATGAAACTAATCTTAGTTTACCATAGTACTGTATGAAAATACAATTAAAACTAAACATAAATACTAATAACTTTTTTTTGTTAACTTTGTACCTTTATTCACACGTGTTCATTATATAATTGTATATTTCACCAGGGAATTATATCATTATACACATCACCAAAATAACTAATTTTATAATTCAATAATAAATTATAAAATTATTATATAAATAATATTTTACTACTAAATGAAAATAATATACCATGCATGAAAATTTATTTATTTATAGTAAGGAAGGAAAATATATTCTGGCAGGCCTACGAGAAAATAAGTAAACAGTTGGCAGGACTTTAACATAGTATCTGTTCAGGCCTTATTTATTTATCCTAGCTGATTCTCAAAGTACCTAAAAAGATTTCTTGATCGAAACTTTGACTATAAAACCTACACATGTGAATCAGACCAATATAAGATTTAAGTGTCATATCCTAACAAAGATCTAAAGTGGACTGATATAAATAATTAATACTCCTCCAAAAAGTAAAGCTAATGTCAAGTGTCAAAATCAATTATGAAAAGCTATAACTCCTATATGAATAAATATTTTGCCATAAAATCATAGAAAATGTTATAAATTATTTTTTTAAATTACAAATATAGATTGAAATGGCAATATGATGGTATATTAAAAAAAAATAAAATAATAAATAATTTTTGTTAAATTATATTAATATTTAATATGGTTTAAATTTAATAACTTAATTAAATTTAAATAAAACTTAAAAGCGTAAAACAAGATTATTAATCATTTATAATGCAATTAACATTTTTAAAAAAATCTTGAGAATTACTTACTCAATAAACCTCTGTATTTTAACGAGCTGTTTCTAGCATTGGTCTGAAGTTCCAGGGCGTCAAGAATAGTGTCAGAAGGTACAAAGCCAGTTGGGCGAACGATTGAAAACAAGTCGCGAGGAGTCATTAGTTCGAATCTAACAGCTGATAGAACATTAGCAAGCTGTGGTGTTCCTTTCATGTTGTTAGCCACAGCCCATGCTTCAACCATTTCGAATATGTCAACTTCAGGAGCGTAGAACGAATCCCGTTCAATTATCTCTTTTAATGCATCCTTAAAAAGAAAAAATATTAAATTTTAAAGAAATAAGATTTCGTTTGTATAAAATACTAGCGAACAGAAATCGAACTTACAGCTGACAGATTAACAAAATTTTTGGGATTATCAGCTTTGGACAAATTTGGAGCAAATACTTGATCTACGAATTTCTTACACGTCTCTATAACAATATCCAGCTGGTATAATCTGGCAGCATCATAAATCGAAAATACATTTTCATTTGTAATAGATTTAACTAGATAATCGCAAATAGCTTTTTCAAGTTGTATAAACCCATACTGATGAGCAAGACCAAGGATATCAAGTATAGCATCTTCCTGAAAAAAAAAAGTAATTTCAATAAATTTTTGTAAAATGAATTTTTTAATCTTAGAAATGTCTACATTATTGTGAGAATTCTTACATTAGATATCTATCCGTCTAATCATTAACACACTGAGAGCCTATGCGGTGTTAAGGAAACATAACTAATTGTTTCTTTACATGGCAATATATCAAGAAAGTCTATTGGCAAACTTTTCGGTAAGATACATTGTTTATAATGACTATATAACGTACTTCACTCCTATTATTACTCAAAACGGAGAAGCATCTATCCAATGCTCAACCATCATAGAAAAATGAATTCAATGATTTAAACATTAAACACAAATTTATAGTTTTAGGATGCCCCAGACTCTATTTTTCTCTAGGGGTATTCCGTCAAACCCCTCTCCAACTGCCCCTGGCTTTTGCTAATACTAATAACTAAGGCTTCACTGAACAATAAGCCTCCAGTCTGATAGTTTATCTATCTACTATTATTAATATTATAAAAAGATATAGAATATCCCTACAAAAACATAAAAATATTTGCTTTTATTTATTGTTCTTTTGATGGTGATTATTTAAGGTGAAAAAAATATTTGGATTAATAAAGACAATTCAAGGAACAGTGTCAAAATGTTACAGTTTTTATATACCCCCATAACTTCACATTGCATTAACAAAATAACATTTTCACAAAATAATTTCACATCTAGTAGGAACTGTAGTCAACACTCTTCATAAGATATGAAGCTGTAATGACTATAACACTTCATCACTTAATTTCATATAATTTTATAAAATATCTCATAATAATAATACAAATTTAAAGAATTATCCTTGTTAATTTATACATTTATATTTTAAGGCATAAGGATTTTAAACAATAGTAAAAATTATATTAACTCTCTTCTTATCTCATATTTCAAAGTCTTAAAACATTCCTTAAACCAATTAGCTACAAGACCTCAAAGAGATAGGACGTGTTTACTGCTCTCTGGGATTAACAAGCTATCTTCTATACCAGATAAGAATATATCCAGTTCATTTCTATTGTATTTTTTATATCTTCTTTTCTCTATTTTTAAATCTATATTTCTTTTTCTTTACGTCAGTATATTTTAATTTCTCCTTTCAATTTTTTTTAATATTATATATATATTTAGCCATTTGTTAAAATGGATGAGCCACTCTTTAGCTCAAATAAACGTCGAAAACGGGGTAGAATAAAAACCCCACCAGATCCATTACAATTAAAGAATGCCATAAATAATACGCCTACTTATTTAATAATGAATAGAGAGGGAGATGAAGGTTTTCAAACGGTATCTCCATTTCTAATTTATAAATTTATCACCAACCTGACCGGTGAGGTGAAAAATATTAAAAAACTTCGTGATGGAAATTTACTAATTGAAACAAAAAATAGTAATCAATCACTTAAACTCTTAGAATGTACAAAGTTCGCTGATAGATTTAACGTATCCGTAAATCCTCACGCTACATTAAATTCCAGTAAAGGAGTTATTAGGTGTTTTGACTTACAATTCTTGGAAAAAAATGAAATCATAACTGAATTAGAGGGAAAAATAAAGGATATTCAGGGAATAAAAATAAAAATTAACGGAATCGAAAAACTTACTCATTCCTACATAGTAACTTTTCCTACACCTTTTCCACCAGAAATTCTCAAAATAGGATATCAAAACGTACCAGTCCAAAAATATACCCCTAACCCGTTAAGATGCTTTAAGTGTCTCAGTTTTTCTCATCACACATTAAAGTGTACAAGCACTAAAATCATCTGCTCTCAATGTGGTGAGGATAAACACACCGACGGCAAATGCACCAAAGACACAAAATGTATAAACTGCGGTGGTGAACACAACAGTTTAGACCGCTCATGTCCTATTTATAAAACGAATAAAGAAATCAAAAGTATACAGTTTACCAAGAAAGTTTCGTATAATGAAGCTAAAAAAATATATAAATTGGAAAATCCCCAAAATTTTAGCAGGTCTTTTGCTGAAATAACTAAAATTGTTAAAACACAGGAAATTGGTGTCCAGACAGATTCAATTTTTAGATTTGAATCGTCAACAAAACAAAGTACAGACAAAATGTCTAAACACTCTCCATCTCTTCCGAGCCCATCTTGTGGGCCAAAAATTCAAAGAACAATTTTGACTCGATCCGCTACCGCGGCGACGTCTCAATTCTCCCCCTCCCCCCTCCCTCCTACCTCCTCACTCCCTCCCACCTCTTCAGCCCCCCCTACCTCCGGTCTCCCCAGTACCTCACTGAATCCTGCAATATCCTCGTCATCCACTAATGCCCGGGTATTTTCAGAAGAAACTCAACCCCAGGGCAGCGTCGAGGCTATTGAGGTAGATCCTCCAGGCTCCAACGACGGATATACCGAAGTTACATATAAAAAGGGAAAAGTTAAAAAAGAAAATTTAACAAATAAAAGCAAAAATCCTTAAAAGAATTAAATTATAAATATTTCTATCCATTCAATTATTTTATTTAATAATATTTAATATTAACCTTCAATTATGGCGATACTTCAATGGAATTGCAATGGTTTAAAACCGCATTTTAATGATTTAAAAATGTTAATAAGTGACACCGACCCGATTTGCATTGCCCTTCAAGAGACACATCTTAAAATAAAAGACAATTTCTCTTTAAAAAATTTTGAAATATACAGAAAGGACAGTCCGAACCCAAATCACAGTCACCACGGAGTTTTAATAGCTGTACACAAATCCATATATTCTGAATCAATCCCCATCAACTCCCACCTACAGTCTGTTGCAGTCAGAATACACAGAGATTACTCTTTTTCCGTTTGTAACGTATACCTTCCACATGATCGTTCTATAGACACTCAACAACTAATAGATATCTACAATCAATTACCTCGTCCGGTTCTCTTTATCGGGGACCTTAACGGCCATAATCCGCTATGGGGCTCTCAAACCATTAACTCACGAGGGAAAATAATAGAGAATTTTTTAGACGCCTCTAATCTAATGCTACTAAATACTGGAGAACCAACGTTCCTCAGCTCCAGTTACGGAACATATTCAGCCCTTGACCTGTCCTTCTGTAATTCTACATTATTTAATGCTATTGAATGGACAGTCCTGCCCGATTTATATAGCAGTGATCATTTCCCAATATTGATCAATTTCAATAACATGAATCCCGTACGAGTGAAACCAAGATGGGTGCTTAACAAAGCCGATTGGGCCCTGTTCACTTCTTTGGCCTCACCACCACCAACTTCCCCGTACGAAATGACCATTGACGAAGGCTGTGAAATTATTACGCATACGATTATACGAGCAGCAAACGCATCAATTCCAATCACTTCGGGCACACCAAGAAGACCGCTGGTTCCTTGGTTTAACGATGATTGCAAAAAAGCGATTAAAATTCGTCGCAGAGCCCTTAAAAAATTTAAAAAACATATGACGTCCGAAAATCTTGTCGAATATAAAAGACAGAGGGCTATATGCAGACAAACAATTAACCTAAGTAAGACCGAGTCTTGGAAAAAATATATAAGTTCCATAAACGCGTCTGCAACATCAGCCGAGGTTTGGAATAAAATCCGTAAAATTACGAAATCTCCCCCCTCTCGTCGTTTCACTATTCTAGTAAATGGACACTTAAATGATAATCCCCAA
Source organism: Arma custos (assembly GCA_037127475.1). Lineage (NCBI taxonomy): Eukaryota > Metazoa > Arthropoda > Insecta > Hemiptera > Pentatomidae > Arma > Arma custos. Next base: position 60,646,274 of record CM073759.1, on the reverse strand, counting down.
TCCGTCTCTGATATATTCGCTACTTTTTTTGCTGGAATATATAACACCGTAAGAAGTACAACTGGTCATGAACATACAGAACTTGAAAATTCAACTAATAACGAAAATCTATATTATAACCTCCCATTCACAATGTGGGAATTCAAAATACTTTAAATACTGTAAAAGGATCAACTCCCGGACCTGATAATGTACATTATGAAATGATAAAAAACCTTCCAGGAAATACAATAGAATGGCTACTCCAGTTTTATAATCATGTCTGGTTCACCGGACTTTTCCCGAATACCTGGCGCAATTCACTGGTTATCCCAATTTTAAAAAATGGAAAAGACAAACGCCTACCGACCAGCTACCGCCCCATATTCCTCACAAGTTGTCTCTGTAAAATTATGGAGCGTATGATCAACAAAAGACTTATGTGGATAATAGAAAACAATAACTTAATCCAACCTTTCCAATCCGGATTCCGCAAAGGCCACTCCACCCTAGATCACTTAGTTACGTTAGAAGCGGAAACCCAATATACCTTCATAAATGCTCAACAAACAATAGCAGTATTCTTTGATATGCATAAAGCTTTTGATACCATAAAACATTCTGTTATCCTCACCAAGCTATCTTCCATAGGGATAAGAGGAAAAATGTTCTGCTATATTGAACAATTTCTAAAAAATCGTCATTTTAGGGTTAGGATAGGATCCACACTATCCGAGGACCATGAACAGATCAACGGTGTCCCACAAGGTTGTGTCCTCAGCCCAACGTTATTCTGCCTCGCAATAAATGAATTAGGTCTTAACCTACCAAGAGGTGTGTTGTTTGCGGATGATCTAGCCATCATATGCAGGTCTGATAACATTACCTCTATTCAAAACAAACTTCAGGATGCCATAAATAGAATCAATAACTGGTCCATTTCCACTGGTCTCCAATTTTCTCCTGAAAAAACCAAATGTCTCCATTTCAGTCGAAAACGAAACACACCTCTCTCTCCCGAACTATTTCTAGGAAATTCTTCAATCCCATACAGTAATAGTCACAGATTCCTGGGCATGACATTTGATCGAAGGTTGACTTGGGAACTGCACATAAACAAATTAAAATCAGACACCACAAAAAGAACTAACATCTTAAGATACCTGAGTGGTACCTCCTGGGGTTCTGACCGATACACACTGCTGAAACTCTATCGGGCATTAATATGCTCTAAACTAGACTATGGTTGCTTCATATATGGCTCTGCCCGTTTTCGGATCCTTAACAAACTAGATGTTGTACATCATACGGGCATTAGGATCGCGACTGGTGCATTTAGAACCAGCCCTATCCTGAGTTTGTGTTCGGAAGCAGGAATAACCCCTCTCTTATTCCAAAAAAAAAATTGGCAATAAATTATATATCAAAACTACGTTTTCAGACTAGACATCCCTCCTACAAATACATTTTCAATCCAAGATTTTCCAACGCCTTTAGAAACAAACCAAATTCAACCTTCCCATTGACAGAAAGAATTTATTCAGCCACGGAATTGCTTAAAAATATTTCAATAAACAAAACAGAACTTCCAAGTCCTCCTTGGACCCACAAGGCACCAAAAACAATACTCTCTCTCTCTCTCGACTAAACAAAAGCCATACCTCACCTTCTGAATACCAAATCAAATTCTCGAACCTCATCCAGAGTATGCCAAATTCTTTCCAAATCTATACAGATGGGTCGAAATCTGATATGTCTACAGCTTCATCTTTCGTTACCCCCAACTCTACCCATAAAATGAAACTTGATAATTTATGCAGCACCTACACAGCGGAGCTTCATGCAATAGCCTCGGCCCTCTACCACGCTATGTCCATTGCTACCAACACAATAACCATAATAACTGATTCCTTGACTTCATTAAAAGGAATAAAAAACATGTACTCGAATCATCCCATAGTCCTAAAAATTCACCGATACCTCTCCATGTTGGAAGATTTAGGAAAGTCGGTCAGCTTTATATGGATTCCGAGCCATGTGGGGATCGATGGGAATGAGCTCGCGGACCGGGCCGCCAAGCAAGCACTCACTCTCCCAGGCCGAGGCGCTGCTATTTTAACGCCCCGGGAAATAGCTCTTCCTCTGAAAAGAGAAATATCGGATACCTGGCAGTCCATGTGGGACAAAGTCCACCATGCAAGTTGAAAAATGTTAAAAACAGTTAAGCCATGGACCACATCAAATCGCACTAATCGCAGAGAAGAAGTCGCACTAGCCAGGCTCAGAATAGGACATACAAACCAAACTCATTCACACCTGATAAGCAAGGAACCACCACCAAGATGCCAACACTCTAACAGTCAGCCACATCTTACAAGACTGTTCATTTTACGCTTCAAGTTTAAATAGATTAGGACTTCAACCAGAAATTTCAGTTTTATTAAACAACGACGAATCCAATATCCAATCCGTACTTAATTTTCTTAAAACCCACAAACTGTTAAATAAAGTATAGAGATGAATAATTTCTATATAGAAGATGTATATAAAATACTGTCTATATGTTTATGTATGTGTTTTTATGTATGTATGTGTGTGTATATATTGATGTATATATGTGTATACTGTGTGTATGTCATTTATAAGTTTCTCAATATTTTAATTGGTTTTTATTTATTTATTTATTTTTTTTATTATTATTTTTTTTTCTTTAAATATCTATATATTTTAATTAGTTTCTCAAATCTTGATAAAAACAAATGAATTTCAGGCGTTGATGACCCTGGGGTTTTACACCTTAAAGTCCAAATAAACAAACATTCCTTAAACTTGTAGTTAACCACGGAAGATAAGTATTCCCAAGATGAAAAAAAAAATTTAATTAATATCATAGAAATGCATTTTTAGAGGTTATCTATGCTTTATTTCACTAATTGTTGGGACAAAAAATGTTTTTAAATTTATATTATTTTAATTAATTTAATTCTGTACCTCAGAGGAAAACTATCATAACTGACATTTTTCAAACTGCTCTCCTGTAATGTTTGAAAAATGTCAGTTACGATAGTTTACCTCTGAGGTACAGAATTGTTATTGTTGTCTTTAATGAAAAGTTGAATTGTTACTTTATACAGTTATGTGCATTATAGATTACTGCATAAAACCATAAATTTTTAGCAATTGATAATGACTAAATGTCGAAACGTATAAAGAATTAATAAATGAGGAAGTATGACTGGATAATGTTTTTTTTTTTTCTTGCTTTATTGCATTTAAAGTATTTAATCAAGTGAAATATATTAAATTTGAAATGACTATAACACTTAAATACATTAGCATAGGACCTGTATGATAATATATTATGCATTATCATGAAAACAGTTTTTGAATGCATTTACAACTGTACTAACATATATGTAGTAATAATTAACAAATAGCTAAACTATAGTTAAAATATTTGGCTCTGTAAAATCTCTTAAGGCTGACCTAACCTCAATAAAGTTAGTACTATTTATTTTATAAAAAAAACTTTGTAGTTTAACATGATGTTGACCAAATCACCTTCCCCATGTGTTAGCATAGAAATAGCTGGGTCTATATTAAGTAAGTATGCTTTATTTAAAGTATTGATACAGGTTTGACAGAAATATTACAGTACTAAACTGCAAAGACCAAGCACCATGCTAAGGATCGCCTCAAAATTAGCCTTTTTTGAGGTGTTACACAAATGAACAGAGGTAAAAATATGAGAACCATACATTTGCCAAGGTGTGTAGTATTAATAAACAGCATACAGGACATGCCTTTTTTGTTTTATCTTGTTAAATTCTGCTCATACAGCAGTTTTTCCCTGAACCCATCGAAGTGTTAAATACCTATTTTATAGAGACTAGATGAGTACAAAGATTTCTGACATCAAAATAAATTATTGACTCTCGGCTGATTTAACAGGAAATAAATATGTTGCCATTTCTATGCTTGAATCTGAGCCTGGGGATTAGGAATTCATTTTCTATGATTCACTGAGGTTTTATTTTCATAAAGGTTTGATATTTAGCTGACAGTATATTTTTCTGAGACTACTAGGATTTTTTTTAGATTCAACAGCAAAACCATGAGTAAATCACAATACATACTAACATTAGTTATGCATCTACCTGTTGAGAAAAATGAGAAGCATTGAGATAATTTATGAGAATAACAAGAAAACAAAAACAAGTATCAAATGAATATACTAGCCAATCAGAGTTGATACTAAATTAAACAGGAGTTTTTATAGTACCACTAAATAATTCAAGATTCAAAACCATGACATATTCTAAATGAACTTCTAAACATCACCCTACTAATGTTATTATATGGTAACAAATGGAGCTAAAGGATTGAGCAACATTAAGCATGATAAGAATTTGGATGTATGACCTCCCAGCTGAGAATATCAAATAGCCTGAACAAGTGCCGAAATAATGCTTGTTTAAATAAATAAGAAATAACATAATGTTTAATACAACACAAATAAAATAAAAAATGTTGAGCAAGTCAAATAATGCACATTACAGATTGGTTATCCAGTATTGAAAGCATTTAAATATCTAAACATAACAATGAACTAACCTTAAGGCTGGAGAGAGATAGCTTTCCAGTGTAAATATATTTCAATAATGATTTAAATGCATTTACATTTGTTCCAATTATTTCAATCTCTGACTGTTGTGATTCTTTCATACCCCCGTACAAGAGGGCTCTGAAAACAAATTAGTTTAAGTTATATGAGATATAATACTAATAAAAAATAATACACAAAGACATAATACAGCAATAATCATTTTTGTCTTTCAATTCTTAAAATTATTTTGAATCATTTAATACAAAATTAAAAAAAAAAAACTTGTTTTTCAAAAAACCATTCAGTTCATCTATTACCATCCTTCCTACATGATTCCTAAATAATAATCTTATCTCCTTCAGCTTAGCTATTTTCATTTGCCTAACTTCTATGAGCCTATGATATTGCCCTATGAGCCCCCCCATCATCAAATTAAAAAAAAACACCAACTTTTCCTGACAATCAATAAGTAATATCAAGTTATTTCTTCTCTTATCTTTCCTCACTTATGGCTGTTCAATATCCGGCAGACTCTTACATATATATTTGAAGATAGACTGAAATGAATCATGATCTGCTTTCTAATATTTGACTTCAGCACATAAAGGCAGTCTCATGGTTCCTACCTCTCTGGTTAATTAAAGTGGCTACGTCCATCCATTTATAAACTTATTTCATAGGATCTTTTCGATAGCAAACCATCAACACCCAACACACTTTCTATATCTATGATCTCCTACAATGCAAACCCCCAGTCCTCTTCTATCCTCTATTTTTCAAATTTCTGTAACTATTTCATTATGTCTATATGACCAAAGCTATGGTCAATGTTCAATGAATGTTTAAATTTTGTCTGATATGAGCTCAGTTTTCTAATAAGATTGTTTTTTTTTCAGAATAATTTTTACTAAAAGTGGAAATTCCATAACTATTAACCCCTTAATATTTCCATAACTAAATATTTTATCAAAAAGTGAACGGAAACACTTTCATGGAGAATTCAAATCTGAATTTTGAAGTAAAAAAAAATAACTCAAATTTGCAATGGAATATCATAAAATATTCTTTAAAATATTTACTGGTTGTTGTATGGGTTTTATAGAATACGATGAAGAACTTTCAAATCATAAAATAAATTTGTTTACCTTGTATTAGAAAATTATGTAGTACTAGCTTTTGCCCACGGCTTCTCTCATGTGGAATTCGGTCTGCCACATAAATTTTCGTGACAGATCATTTTAAATAAATAAATTTTTTGTAACTATAAGTTACTCGTACATCCGAAATTTCAGATGTCTAACTTCAAAACTGACGGATTCCATTACGATCTTTGAACCCCTGTTATATTAAGGGAGAAAACCTTGGGGGTGGAATGGTCCAAATTCCTTTCTTAGTGCTCATTTAAGCTACACAAAGAACTTATCTATGAATTTCAAGATGCTAAGTTCATTGGTTTCTGCTGTGTGTTGACCGCTGGGTGTGTTATTATCAGGTTACAGTTTAATATAAACTTTGTCTGTGTGGTGTGCTGATAAAAAGTAGCTTATGTCCATCCCCAGGCTTGAGATTATCCATATCAAATTTCATCACAAACGGCTCAGCACAGCCGTGAAACATGCATTAACACTGATTAACAAACAGGACGGACAGAAGTTACTTTCATGTACTGTTATTCGGGTCAGTAAAGGATTTGCCCAACGGCAGCAGCGAGAAATTAAAACTGAAAGGATTAGAATAATGTATATATGCAGGTAATTTATCGATGTGTTGTAATTTAGTGACCTAATCTATATTACTACAAAGTTTCATCAAAATCCGTTCAGTAGTTTTTGCGTGAAGGAGTAAAAAATATACATCCATCCTCACAAACTTTCACATTTATAAGGAGGCTACTCGGGGGGGGGGGGGGATCCCTGTAGCGATACTAACGATATTTAAAATATTATAATGCAATTGGGAAAAACCACAATGCAAAGCCTTATGTTTCAAATCCAGTAATAGACCCACTTACCAGTCGACGTTTCGCCTATTCAGGCATTATCAAGACACAAAAACAAAAAAGGGTTATGTGAATCACATCTCGAAGAAAAAGGCGCAATACATCCCAACGATCAACAGCCCAAACAGGCTTGAAACATGAGACAGCACCCCACCACCAAGACGTTCAATAGGTATATAACCTATATATATAAAACCTATAATACTGTAAACTACTGCAAATCCGTTCAGTAGTTTTTGCGTGAAAGAGAGACGAACATACAAACTTTCGCATTTATAATATTAGTAGGATGAGTTGATTTTTTGTTTTTATATAAACAATTACTTAACTAATTTAGCAATTACTTTAAAAATAAAAAAATGGAAAAAAATATGAGAATTCTGATAATTTATACTTATCGATATTATTACTAACGGCATCTGTCTTAGAATACAGATGTAACTAATTCGTATTAAAATGTATATTTACATAAGTTAAAATAGAAAAGATTGTTTTACTACCTGTTTGTAGGTATTAAAAGAGCAATTTATTTTTTAATAAATCTATATCAATATCAATATAATACCAATATCAGTTTAATAAAAGATTCATATAATTTTTTTCATTTTTCACATTAAGAATTCAAATCCATGTCTATTTTGCAACATTATTCTACAAAACGTGTTAAGATGTGTTATCTATGTTGTGTGTTACAAAGCATCATCACAAAGAATATTAGCATAATACATTTATACATCGAAACAAAATAACAGGCGCACACATTTATGCTTAAACAGACAAGCACACATAAATACAAGAGAAGTAGTAATCCAGTTACTATGGTAATACAATTCTTCCTTAAGCTTAAATAGTGAAACACTTCTAAAAAATTAAAATTTTGTACCTAAAATAATCACTACAGGCTGCGAGTACAACTTTGTGGGCATGGATGGTTTCATTGTCCACCTTGAACGAAACATCACTGTATTCATCACAAAGGAAAAGTGCACCAATATGGTCAGACAGATAGCACATATGATTGATTTCTCCATTTTCTGGCTGTGTGGGCTCAACATGCAGGTTTGAAACAATATCAAACTGAAAACAATAAACATTAACAGATACTAAAAATATAATTCAACAACACTGTAATTCTGTTTTATAAGTTTTATCACTAAAGCATATCACTTAAGAATATAAACTTAAGCATATTACTAGAAGAATATAAAAGAGTTTATATATCATTATATATCTTTCCTTATATTTACTTTATGTATTATTATTTCAATAAATAAATATTGTAAAAAAAATAATTTTATAATTTCTGCTTGCTCATACCTTCAGAGCTACAGCTCTAATCAATAATTCATAGATTTTGTTTTAGTTAAGTAAAATAATTACTTTTCAGCAGTTTATACTTGAAAAATCATTTGACACAGTAAAAAAAAAACCACTTGCACCAATGCAACACCTGAAGGGTAAATGGGATGGAGGATACCCTATTTATAGGAGCTGGGTGAGAATCCCAGGAGAATCTCCAAACATCACACGACTGATTTAACAGAATAAATGATTTATCTGACAGAGCCCAAACTCTAACACAAAATCTTCACCAAAAGATTAGGAGGTAAATATGCAATGAACAATTTTAAAACCAATTAGATAAATGGATTAATATAAGTTTGGAGACAACTTCAACATATATAATTTTGTTAAAATTAGTAAATATTATATCCTACCATAATAGTAATATCATTTTGTAGCTTATCCAATTTGGCATCCAATTTCTAATAATGATAATAGCAATTTTACTGTATCGTTAAGTCGATACTACTAGAAGTATCAACTTTTACAAACCAGGGTTGGTTTGTTACTATTGTAAAGGTGGTAACTATAATCTGGAAAGCTTACAGTACAAACTGTAAAGGCGGGTACCTCATTTCTCTTGAACACAGTAGTGATGGAGAGAGGAAAGTTAAAATTGACACTCAATCTATCAACAGTTTTAGAAATGATTTATAACATAAATGTGGCTATGAAACCTTTATTTATTCATATTTTTCTTGTGTGAATATATGTGTATATTTTTATTAATTGAACAAAAAAATGAAATTGCGTAGTTTGTTGTTTATAAAACTGAGATTGAAGTGATAAATGTATTAGGATTTGTATAATAGAAAAAGAAAAATTAATTTTGAACAAAAAATAAATAATTAAACTTGTGGACTTAAATCAAAATATGGTGGATTTATTATGTAAACAAAAATATGAGTTTAACACTGGTAAAAGCTAAAGGTTAGTGATGACATTTGTAAAGATTTACTTCTAAAATTTAAATCTGTGTTCAAAAACTTTGACTGCCTAAAAGGCATTTCCTATTATTAATAAATATAACAGCTCTATGTTTGACAGAACTGTAAATGTCAAGAAGGCCAAGATAAACAGTGAATGCCACATACCATACACAGCTTATAACAAGTTGACAACTTATATCAAGTGAGATATAAGTTGTCAAAATTTAGTTAATCCGTGTCTACTCACCTTCTTTACATCACACATTTGTAAATGAAATGACTGAAATTATAATTACAACATGGAACAACAACTTAACAGCAGGTTGCAATTTTGCAGGTTATAAAGGTGCAGTAGCTGTAGTTTTCTGTACAGTACATTTTTAAAATGATATTTGGATACTGTTGAAAAACTTGGAGAAAAAGTTTATTTATTTCTCCTCTATTTTTAATTAAGTTAAATCATTTGTAATAATTTGTTTGTTAGCCTAACTCTTTTATTTATTTATTTATTATTTATTTTTATACAAGTTGTCATAAGATGACTTCAGTAGAATTTGAAGACATTCAATACACCTTTTAAGAGCTATTTTTTAATGATGATGGTATTATGGTTTGAAATAAATTACATAATTAGTACCTTAAAAGTACTAAGTTTGTTTGCTAATAGAATGAAGATAAAAAGTATCGAACTGTTAATCTTGGTTATTGTCAATCAAATAAAACAGTCTCGTCCGATAAGGCATAGCTGAATGGAATTATGTTAAAAGAAACAAGAATAAAATAAAATTATATTGAATTGATTTTCCACCAAGACATTGTCGTTTTTAATTTATGAGTGATTTATAATGTTTATTCATATATTACTACAATACACTAGGCGAACTGACAACAGTTAGGTATTAATTATTTGTTATTGGTTTCCTTAAAAAAAATCAAATAATATAATTATTGACCTCATGTATATATGTATGTATCTAACACACTTTAAAAATCTGAGAGTTTTGCAGATTACATCGATTTTATATTATGTTTAATACTCCTGTGTAAATTCCATGTCACATATTTACCTACAGTACTTTTTTAGTGCCTGAATTATTATAAATTAAAAAAAAAATACAATTTTCGATGTTGTATCTTTGTTGGGTTTAACATTAAAACATCTGAAATTCCAAAGATAAATACTCTATTTGCCTGCTTTAAGGCTGCTCAAATTTCATCTTAAATGTTTTATCTACAAATGAGCCTCTCCCTAGTCTTGCCTTTCTCTCTGAAGTTCTCCGACCTAACGAAGAGGAGCTGGATATACTCGTATATATTATAGACACTGGCGTATTTAGGAAAATTTTCAGGGGAGGGCCATGACTTTGTTATCAATGTATACGATCCATATATGAATGAAGATATATAAAATATCAATTTTTAATTTAAGACAACTGAGGCCAGAAAACAATGACATGAATAAAATAAGCTCCTTGATTGAAGCGGTAGCTATCTATATGTGAATGAAAAACATAAAAGGGTACGGAATCGCCGATTTTGGATGCACCCATTGAGAAAACAGTCAATACAATAAATTATTTTGGTGTGTAAAACGTGTTTTTTTCTTGTTGAAAACCAACTAAAATTCAGGTCAATATCAATTAATGAGAACTCTAGGGGGGGCATGGCCCCTATGACTCCCCCTCAAATCCGCCAATGGTTATCGACAATTATAAACTTGAACTAACGAATGACTTAAACAAAAACTTTATTGGTATAAAAACAAAAACTGATGGTTACATAAGTTACAATACTAATGACGCGTACACGGTGCTGCTTGGCCTTGTTACGCTAGCCTATTTATGCTGGTGGGGAGATCTGCTGATGCTGCAGTCGAGTCTATGGGCGAATTCGTGTCCAACTCCTCCCTACCGAATATTAAAGCTTCATAGCGAAATCGTGAGTGAGCCCAGGGGTTGAAGGGCTTTTAAGGCGTGCCTCCTGCTCTTGCCGATGGTCGGTCGGTCTGGAAGACTGAAGAGGTCGCACCTGTAGCACTGCAGAACCCTGAGCTAAATTTTATGAACACTTACTACAGAACACTCTCTGGCCAATATATAGTTTCTCTTCCTTTTAAAAACACCGAGGCTCCAAGGCTGGGAAATAACCGCGAAACCGCTCGTAGACGACTCCTGAATATGGAGAGCAAGCTCCAGCGGGACTTGAAGATAATAAAAATTAAGGCTAAATTTAGAGTCTTCCCCCTTAAACCAAGCCTTACTATTCCCAGAATGAAATTCTGTATAAGTTTGCTGTTAGCCCGCCTTATTGAATCCCTCGAAGAGTTCCGAACCGCCATTACCATCACTGCGACGCATTTATTTACCGACTCCACAGTCGTTCTCTGCTGGATCCTCACTCCGCCACACCGATTGAAAACATTCATCGCCAATAGGGGAACAGCCATTGTAGAGATCACACCACCTGACCTGTGGGGCCACTGTTGCAGTCAAGATAATCCAGCTGATTGTGGATCTCGAGGTCTGATGCCTCGCACTCTGATGCAGTTTTCTCAGTGGTGGGAAGGACCACCATTTTTGCAATTACCTTTAAACAGATGGCCAGATTCTGACTTTGATCAGCTAGAAGAAATTCCTGAAATCAAGGATGAGACTACTGTGATGTTAGCCACCGCCGAACCGAACGAACTTGTTACCACCATCAGATCCTTTTCATCGCTCCAACGCCTCAAAAACGTATTCGCCTATGTTCTTCGCTTTGTTAACAACTGCCGCACCGCAAAATCTCATCGTAAATCCGGTGTTCTGTCTGTTTCAGAACTCCGAGACAGCATGAATTTATGTGTCCGTCTATCCCAGGAACAATACTTCCATACTGATCTTAAGACTACGTCCCCTGAACAAATGTCTCAAGCTATTAAGCCGTTATCACCTTTTATTGACAAGCTGGGTTTTCTCAGGGTGGGCGGCAGGCTTAGGCATTCAGATCTAACATATGATGCCAAGCACCCCCTCATTTTGCATAAGAAATCGCATTTAGCAACCCTCATATGTGACTGGTATCATCAAACCACAATCCACGGTGGCCCATGCGTAATGCAGGCGTTCATTCAACGAAAATTTTGGATACCAGGACTTCGTGAACTAATCAGGATGCGCATATTTAGGTGCCTGTCATGCTATAAACTCAAGGCCAAGGCAAAACAACCTTTAATGGCAGATTTACCACCTTCCAGATTTTGCCAGGTCCGCGCTTACACCATCATTGGGATTGATTTTGCTGGTCCTTTCCAGATTAAGGAAAGTAACCGTCGGAAGGCTGTCATTTCTAAGGGTTACATTTGTCTCATCGTCTGTATGGCCACCAAGGGGATCCATTTGGAAGTGGTCTCCGATCTTACCACCAGTGCATTCCTCGCTGCGTTGGACCGCTTTATCGCCCGTCGTGGAATATGTTCGAATATCTACAGTGTCTGCGGTACAAACTTTCTCGGGGCGTCCCGCGACTAAAGGAAGTTCATCATTTTCTTCAGAGACACGCTGAAGACATACACGACAATTTAGCCAAACGTGAGATTATTTGGCATTTCAATCCGCCCGCGGCTCCAAATCTTGGTGGTATTTGGGAAGCTGGTGTTAAATCCGTGAAGCGCCACCTAGTTCGCGTTATGGAAAGTCAAAAATATAAAATTCTCCATTTATGGAAAACAAGGTGATTAGTACAGCTGTCGAAGAAATTCCATTAAATAAATCAACTATCTGTGTAGCTAATAAAATATATATTAAATACTCTTTCAAGTTTCCACAGCCACTATTTATACACAATACTTTAGTGGTTTCTGGTTTAGACCGTGTTGTTGAATTTTTTTGAAAGGAAGATACTGGAAGCCAGTGAAATAGTCAAGCGTCCAGAAAACTTCAACAGGGGAGACGGATACAGATTAAGCAATCTATGGCTTCCGAACATACCTATAAAGGGAAAGAATAAAAGACAAACCAGCCAAGAAGAATCTAACAAACCTAATTGGCCCAAATGTAGGAAAAGATAAAACATTCTCTAAATACTTTCAAGTAGTAGTTGTTCAACTCGTTACTGCAGTTTCTGCTAGGCTGAAGCCCCAAGTCGGCACTGATGTACACGAAATAGTCCGATAATTGTCTGCTAGTATCAGGACCTGTGGATTTCTTAACCTTGTGAAAACACGTGTTTTATTTACTCTCAAACTTTCAACTTTCGAAACCGTTCCACGTATGTTACAACTTTGGTAAGTACCTAATTAACTAATTTGCTTAGTACGGTAGGCAGTGGTATAGTTGTATTTGTCATTACGGTTTAGGTTTTTGGTAAAAAAATATAAAATAACAACAGCTCTAGTAACCTCAAAAATACGACCTACTTTGGCCCACCTATTTTGTGGGCCAAAGTAAGTCGTGCTTTTGAAAACTTATATTTGTAGTTATTGTTATGCATTATGGGGGGCAGCATCATGAAAGTAAATTTGTTTTGCACAAAGAACAATGTTGGTTTACGAGAAGTAGGTCACGCAAGTAGAAGGGTGTCCGCTATGGTCCTTATGGTAAAGGTGACTGTAGAATTAACTAAAGGTGGGGGTCGAAGACTCACTAGAAAGGGACTCTCTAAACAGATCCCAAGGAGATAGGAGGAAGCTGAAGACGGAGCCGAAGAAATTATAAGTCTGGATTTAAGAAGGCTGGAATACATCCTATTAATAAAGAAGAAAATTTAAAACGGTTACCTTCTAAGGATGTGTCTGTTAATTTGGATCTGGTTGGAAAAACTTTCATTCACCATTTGGAACAAAAAAGAAAAGAGGTTGTTCAGCCCAGAACAATTTAAAGACAAAACCTGGAAGTTTCTGCTGGTAAGAGCAGTCCAAGATATTCAATATCAAGAAATGCAAAAGTATCAGAAAGAACAACAGAAAAGAGAAAGAGACATGAAAAAAAAGAAAAAACAAGAATTAAGAGAAAAACAAAAACTGGAAAAAATACAACAGAGAGAATTGAAAAAAATAAAGTAAATGGTAAATTCCTGAAGAGGAAGACTACAAGAAAACATAACATCTCAACAACAGAAGAAGACAGATAGTGATAACTACAGCCTCATTTCTTCAGGCCACAGCGACCTCGTTTTTTCAACTGATGAAAAGGAATTGGTTGACTCAGTTGTACCACCTACATCCCAAAATGGCAATAATCCTCAAGATAGTAACGAATCTCCAGAAGAAAACACCAACACACCTCCAGAAAGTACTCCTAAAGAAAATTTAAAGGCAAATTTAAAAGAAGGGAATTTTGTTGTTGTGCAATGGAACGGGCTAGAGTTTCCTGGGATAACTGTGAATGTGACGGGTGAATGTGCTGATGTTGAGTGCATGGGACGCACTAACAAATTTTGGAAGTGGCCAGCAGTAAAGGAAACTTTGTTTAAGAATGGGCTGCTATAAAGAAGATAATCGACCCTCCAAAACTGGATGAAAAGAGGACTCTTCCTTGTCAGCAATTAGTGAGTCAGAAGATAAATGTCTATTTTTTAAATTGTTAGTTTTTTGTACCTTTTTATAAAAACAAGAATGTTTAAATGTATTTTTCTGTCTTATAAATGAATTTTCTTACTAACCCTAGTCTTTCTTTGACCCAACCTAATTCCACAATGCTTTAAAGTAGGTAAAATATCGTTGGGCCAAAGTAACCCAAACATAAGGGTAACATTGGCCCAAGTAAGAAATAAAAAAAAAAATAAAGAAAAACTTAATTTTTTTTGTTAAACTCATTAGAAATTAAATTTAGGGTAGTCTAGTTGTGTAATAAAAATGTTACCAGAGGTTAGATATAGGAAAGTTACAACAAAAATTTAAGCGTGATTAAAAAATTTTAAAAAATTGGGCCAAAGTAACCCTGTTTTACGGTACCTACAAATAATATAAAAATTCTCCACCGATGAGAAGCAATGTCGAAGTATGTGCATACAATATGTGATTGTTCTCTCCTAATCAGAACTCAAATTTTTCCCAGTTGTCGAAGAAGTGTACTATAAAATAAATACATCTTCTGTGTACCTATCAATAAAATAACTGTTCTTCACCGATGAGAACACTTGTCTTTTACAGATGTCGAATATGTTTTCTATAAGATAAGAAAACTTTTTGTGTACCTATCAATAAAATAAATGTTCTTTACGGATGAGAACACTTGTCTTTTGATGCTGATCAATCAAAGATGTTTTCTATAAAAAAGATTATTTTTTGAAAGGAAGATACTGGAAGCCAGTGAAATAGTCAAGCGTCCAGAAAACTTCAACAGGGGAGACGGATACAGATTAAGCAATCTATGGCTTCCTAACATACCTATAAAGGGAAAGAAAAAATGACAAACCAGCCAAGAAGAATCTAACAAACCTAATTTCAATGGACACTCACCTTTGAAGAATTCACCACGCTGATCACCCGCATTGAAGCCGTTCTTAACAGCCGTCCGCTTTGCGCTATTTCGTCCAACCCCAACGACAATGTCGACTATTTGAGCCCTGGGCACTTCCTCCCCAGCCAATAGTGGTCCCCCCTGAGCCCTGGGGACCACTATTGGCTGCGCCGGAAGAGGACTTGACAGACACCAATCTACACCGCTTATCCCGCTGGCAAGTTCTCCAACAATCGCTCCAGAGCTTCCGGAAGAGATGGGGTCATGAGTACCTCCAGACTATGATCGGACGACCTAAATGGACCCATAATTCCTGTCCGAATCCTGTCATAGGCGATGTGGTTATGATTATTGGTCAGAACACTAACCTTTGTAATGGGCCCTGGGAAGGATTGAAAGACTTCTACCTGGTCGCGATGGAGTAGTACGGGTGGTACAACTACGAACCACCTCCGGTTCTATTACACGGCCTACCAATAAATTGGTACCCCTTCCAATAAATTAAACTTTACTTTGCTTTTCATATATTTATATTTTTTTTTTGTTGTGTGTACATATTTCCCATTGCTAGTTTGCTTCTTCTGTTCTAAAGTTTCATGTTACCTAATTACAAAATTGCTATCAATTTTGGGTGGGCTGTATGTTTAGTTCTGTATTTGATATTTAGGAAGTCTAATTTTTTTATATATATAAACCCGGGTCAGTCTATTTGTTCACTGCCTACTAAATTAGTCATTTGTTAACCACTAAAAAAACAATTGTCATATGTTGTGAATTTCAAGAATTGAATTTGTTTCCAGTTCGTTAGTTAGTTATCCCGCTTGTCCTATACCCCTTTATCTTCTTCTTATATCTTTCCGAATTGAGAGGACCGGCATTGACGTACGCTACGGTGAGCTCACCTACGAGACGTCAGTGAAGAGAGGAAGACAAGTTTTTCGGTAAGTTTATTTTCTTTGATTTTATTTCCTTTCTTCATTGTCAAATTGTCCGAGGACGACTTATCGAGTAGTACCGTATCAGTTTAATATTGTTGTTCATTAGAAAATTTAATTTAATTTTTTTTTAATTTTCAATTTTGTTTTATCATAATTTTTCCTAAATTTTTTTCCATTTTATTTTTCAATCGCGTTTCATACATTTTTCTTTATTTATTTGATTAATCTTTTTAATTTAAATACTGATAACATAATGGACTTGCATGTGAGTACGTACCAATAAGGATAACTCAATAAAGCATCCGTCTTACCACACCAATCGGAACTTGCTTTCTCTGTTTGAAGCAATTTAAAAATTTGCCTAAAATAATATAATTTAAATAAAAAATAATAATAATAATAATGAACGAGTATACAGTATTACAACTTAATAATATGATGCGCTGGTAACAATCTTTCAGTTGTGGCTTTGAAAAAAGGTTTATTCCGAGACTTTTCTCCAAACGTTTCTAATGTCCTCAGTTTATGACTATTCTCTATCTTTATAAATGAAAAATATATTTGAATATTATAACATCAATGCGCTGTTATTTTGAAACCTAAAGACTGGTAGTAATGTCGAGTTTCGAGGACCATCCTACGATTATTCGTTAAATTCGTAAAATGGGAGGAGAATTCCTACCCAAGTCTCTCCGTTCATTTGAACGAGTTTTGTAGCAGTTGAGTCGATCCCTCTAAAGTTTGCCTCAAATGTTGGAAGGATCCCTTTGACTCGGTGCAAGAATACCGACAGCGGTTCGAACATGCGAACGTTCAAGACTCGATATTGAGCGCTCGAAGGTTGGAATGTTGGATGGCTAGACGATGGGTCGAACCATCAAGCGTTCATCGTTAAAATGTGCTCGTAGCATCGTGTAGAGTCGGCTTTAAGAAACGGTATATTGTTGGTTAGAATTCAACATCTCAGGAACGGGTGAGAAAGAAACTTTTTTGTTTCAAAGATTTTTCCATATAAGCTTAATTCATTACTTGTTTTAATAAAGAGAAAGTAGGTGAATAACTAACCATATTCCTATAACATTACTTGTAATTTACATTAGTATAGATAAGAAGAAAGGTATTATCAGTATCAGAAATATCAGTGTTCAGGTTATAAGCAATGTAG
The DNA here is from genome assembly GCA_037127475.1 of Arma custos. Classification (NCBI taxonomy): domain Eukaryota; kingdom Metazoa; phylum Arthropoda; class Insecta; order Hemiptera; family Pentatomidae; genus Arma; species Arma custos. The sequence continues at coordinate 60,628,874 of CM073759.1, read as the reverse complement.
GATAACAGTCCTTCGGGACCCGCTATATCACACAAGTAACTAAATTGTAATATGACAGAAGAACACTATAGAAGCGGTTATTGAGTTAAAATATAGCATTTAACAATAATGTCCTATATTACTACAAACAAGTTTAAAGCAATATAAATAGGTACAGTAATACTCTGTTATGCATTTATATATTTATATATCTGTTAAAGTCATGTATCATCCATAAAAAAAAAAAAAAAATGTCAATTTATTCCTATTCCATATCCATCTTAGCTTCAATCTAAATGGAAATTTTAGACCTACGATACTGTGATTAACAAGCTCTTATTGTTAAACATCTCCTTAAATCGTTTGTTTTAATTCGTTTTGTCCAAATCGCCACAAGGAAAATGTACTTCAGATGGCCCAAAATTATTGTCAATCCAAAGGGGGATAAGGTGTAGGCCTATTACAAACAGAAGACTGCCAGTAATCCCCTGGATTGGATACAAATGGGCACCCTTAGGATAAGACCCAGCCTGCCCTACAGCCCTAGGGAAGCAATGCCTCACTATCCCTACGGATAGCAGCCAATTTTTTACCAAGACTTTTAGGCTGTTCTTTGAGGTTACACTAGCCTATTTAAGTGTATCGTCGATTTTATTTAACAATATATTTTATTTTTACTGATAAGGAAATATAATATATTAAAAAACAAAAAAATAAATGTATTCTGTTTTATTTATAAAATGAATAACTTCAGTATTATTGAACGTCCGACTGGCGTATCATCTGTAGTTTTAATTGACCAGCAGCGGCTTATTTCCACAATGGAGAAACAAAACTTATACATCAAAGGTTGACAAAAAAATAATGTAAAACCACTTATCCCTGAAAAGTAAAAGTACTAAGAAATAATTAGATTTTGGAATTATCTGAGAATGGAATATTTCGTTTTTTTATTTACAGCTCAATACTTGATTGACTCAATACTTGATAGCTTAAAACCTTCAATTCCCTCGAGAACCGACTTGTATGTTAGAGAATATAGTCAAGAATGATGGATTAAGTTGGCAAGTACATGGATTTACTCGATTTTAGTAACATATATTATTTGAACAAAAAATAACAAGTGATTAAAAACAAAATAAAATTTAATCCTTTTTAATAAAAATCGTTACCTTGGAATAATATTAGTTAACCATATATGAATATGGGAGAGAAAGTTATCCGGGTAAAGAAGAGAAGTGAAACAATAATTAAGTCAGTAAAACAATGAGATAAGTAGAAGAGTAAACTTGAGTAAAACAATCTAATAAGTAGTAATTGTTCTCATTATTTTACTTAGTTATTATTCTTATGCCTTACTTTTCTTACATATTGTTTTTTCAACAATATTGTCATAAACTTTTTTATATCCTGTAGTTTAAAATTATAAAATGTACAATAATACTTTTATTTTATTTTTGATTCAGTTTTTGTTCTTCTCTTTTTGTATCTGTTTACCTCCAATAGTTTATTTATTTTATTTTTATTATATGTTTCACTATTCTCATTATTTCGTTTTAAAATATTTTTGCACCTTGTCTTTTCAGCCCTTACGATCTGCAATGTCGGTCGAAACCTAGATTTCTAGTAAATAGTTTATCACCACTATTAAAGGAATTAATTCTTTTATCATCACCACGACCATTTTCTTCCCCAAAAATCCTTAGCAGGAGCGTTGCTGTTTAAACATATATATGCGATAGTCATTAGCAAAATGGTTTATTGAAAAACCTATAATTATAAGGATTTAACTAACCATTTCTTATGCATATGTTTTAATTTATGACACAGATGGCCCAAATATTTTAGAAAAAAATGGATTTTGTGAAAGATTGTTGTACCACACAACCCTTTTGTTCGAAGTATAAGCCTTGGTAAGCAAACCGCCGACGGAGTTGATCATTATCGATGTCTTAAGAGCCATCAGGTGCCTGTGAACGTTACCCAAGGGTTCTAAATTAAATTTTAATCACTTTGTATTAAAGCAAGAGCGCTTTCAATCACGCCTTTGCGTCAAATGAAAGGACGTTATTGATAAATTATTATACTTAAAGGCCTATTAACTATTACTTATACCAATAACTAACTTACTTTTGTGAAGGTTATTATTTTAAGAATACACTTAAGCAATTATAAATTCTTTATTTTTCCTGCCCCTTCTCGAGAGGAATTGGGCAGCGTAGGTACTTATTTTTTCAGATTGGCCGAAAAGCTTTTTTCTTATGATTTCTCTAATCTTAAGAAAAAGTAAATAAATTCAATATATCCTGTTGTTTTAGTTATGAAATTGCTTTGACGAAAACTTTGTCTCTAGAACGATTGTTTCTATTATTAATCTGAATATTATTTGATATATCCTATTTTTTATCTATATGATTTTATTAAATATAGCGTTATAAAAAAATGTAACGTAGTTTTAATGTTAATGGAGGATATCACCTCCGTGAGAAATTGTATTGAGGTGAAAAAAAGATGGAAAAAGGATCTAGTGGTAAAAAATGGAGAAGCTACAAGGTTGGACATTTTTGAAACAGAAACTGAAACTATTCTCAGAAACAGTTTTTTGAAACCACTTATTGATAAAAATCAAGAAATAGAATAGGCTTTTCAGATAAAAGAAGTGGCAAAGGGGAAAATGAAGATACTCAGGATGATTCAACTTCCTCTGAACCAAGATACAGCCCTCAACAAGCTACAAGACCGGTAAGAATGATGAAGAAGAAAGAAGGACCTTTAAAAATGAAAATAGTATATAATAAAATGAAGAGTCGTGACATAATGTTAGTGTTAATGGAGAGGATTACCCCTTTGAGAAATTGTATCGATGCTATAGATAACTTTAGTCATGACGTTTACTTGGTTTATTGAGCAATACACAACAAGAAAATGCCCTTAAAATGTTATTTCCATTAGTTAACTAATGCCCACCTATAAAGGCCTTTGGCCTTGAATTATGCAATTGATAATTTGAAGCATTATCAGAAAATTATCTACATGAACAAGAGTTTCATTTCATAACATATCAGAAAAAGTATATTTCTAGGCTTATAAATTCATGCATTGGACACTAATAAAACCATTCCTGACATTAGAGGATTACATTTATTTCCTGGTCAGTATTGCTGTTGATACAATTAAAAATATACTGACACTTTTTTTGGATCCTTGGGAAAAGCGAAAGTAAGAGTGGAGTATATGAAGAACTATGCTATTTGAAGAACTTAACCTTCTGCCTCGTGCGCAAGTTACTAGGTAAAAATCAAAATCATTTTCGAGAATAGAAAGCAGCAATTATCAAGCTCAAAAATGCAAAATTTCTTGGACATAGCAGCTATATTTTCCTATGTTTTCAAATATAGCATTCACACCACATTCATCATCGAATGCAGAGCAGAATCATTTTAAACTTCAAAGGGAGTTTCGCTGGTTCCCGATCATTCGTTCGATTTCTTCCTTGGACATTCCACTCTACTCACGCATGCAACCCTAATTTTTCACCAAATAAATAATTTACCGACAGTTAATCAATAATCACTTCTGCTTGCGCAATGTTTTATGCTTCCTTCTAAGCAAATTTAGATTTCACTGTTAATAAAGGATCTGCCAACGATAATGTTGACTGCTTAATACACTCATGATGCTAACTCTGATTTCGACCTAAGAATCGTCAAGTATGTCAATTATGTTCGTTTGTTACATTATATGTTTGTTACTGGTGGTAAAATTTTCACAAATTTCACAAAATCCTTACGCCAAGCGTCATCGTGAAACACGTCTATAGGAACCCAGAACGACCTAGACAGTGGAATCCTGTTTATGAAGGATAGAGATGTAATTCCAAGAGCCTTATTGGCTACACGCAATTAATTGTTTGATTCACGCAGCATAGACATTACCAAAATTAAACAATTAACACGCCAGTATTGTACGTAAGCAGACTTCGATAAAGAGATAGAAAAATGGTAAGTGAGTGTTCATCAGTAAAAAGTAGACCAGCAAAACTTCCAGCTCACGGGATAAGGGGTCACCTGTGGTGTATTGGTTAGCATAACCTCTTTTCCCACGGTCGCAGTGTCTTCAGAATTTTTTAAAGGGAGTAAAAACTCCATGGTTATGCCATTGGTCTTTTGGAGAGGGCGTAAAAATGGCGGCCCTTTACTTTGCCATGTGCTTTTTAAAATCCCCTTTCTAATTACATCTAGCTAAGAAAAACTAAGCATCATCAGATTAGCCATAGCGGCATAAAGTAAAGTTAAATAAATAATCAAATTTACAAAAGAAATTTTCAGAAATAATTCATGGGAAATTGGCATAAAACAGAAATTACAATACAAAATTACAATACTGTATTAGTATTGTTGCTGCGTTAATTAGTATTGCGGCTGCGTTACAATACAGCCGGATTTGAACCCGAAACCTTCAGTAATTATGGCGTAGCAACTCAGAACTCCACCAACTGAGCTAACTTGCTCCATATTACTTAAAAATATAGATACCATATATAGATTAAAAAAGTATATCAGTAACTTGTTTCGTTTGAAAAAATATGAGAAATACTATATGTTCAACTTCTGGCTAGCTGTTACATTGATTGTTTATGAAATGATTAAATTAGTTGTTAGTTTTTAACATAACTGTAGATATCCAAAACCAGCATTTTATTTTTATTTTCTAAGATACCATTAAGAAGCTTTGTGAGGCTATGATGAGTGACAAGCAGGAAGGTAGTCCTGCAGAAAAACTAATTTACAACAACAAACACACTCTGCTTCCACAATTGATAATCCATAAGATTTGAGAAAACACGTGGAGAAAATGATGTAACAAAGGATAACCAAAGCCGGTGGTTACCCTGTGTTACACCGTATCAATGTTTCTATATGTCTAGCATCAAAATAGACATCGGCGAAAGTTGAATTCAATGAAGCCAACATCATAGAAAAAAAAGCCTATACCACTACAACCTTTGAAGGACCTTGCGTTCAGTATGTGGTAAAGAGTCCAGATTTCTTGGACAATGGTTGTGCAGGGATGCTTGTCCTAGATCACCCTCAACTGCCAGACTATTCCACTTAATATGAATACTCACTTTGTAGAGGCTGGGTGAGACTTAAGAGGACCCTAGATCCCATAGGATCCATCTCTGGCTGATATCATTAAATAAAATCTGCTAGCAGTGGGATTTGAACCCAGGAGCTTCGGCACAGCAATTCAGCACTCTACTGAGCCACTCCGCTCTCCCAAAAATATATTATAGGCTTCCGCATTAATCATTGTATTACATACAATATTCTATATATTAGTTAATTATCAACTAATTATTTGTATTATTTCAGGACTTTTGTTTTTATTTTATTTCTACTTGCCTTTAATAACACTAATAATAATAATAATAATTTCTTTATTTATTCTGGAACAAGTCCATTTAGAATAACAATACAGGTTTCTATACAGGGTACTATTATGTCTTAGAGTATATTAATACAGGGTATTATTATGTCTTATTAAAGGAGAAAAAAAAAAAAGTTGTGAATTACCTCCAGTGATAACATTTAAAAAGAAAAAGAAAACAACAGAGTACAAGAAAAAAAAATTAACAGAAATAAGATTGCAATAATTATATATAGAGAAAGAATAGATAATTACTTACAATTATGCAAATTAAAATGTCAAATAGAAACTAAGAAAGCAGAAAATGAAACAAAAATATGAACAATATTAACTAATATAACTTGTTTTTAAAAATATTTACTATATAGCCTTTACATTAGGAAAGTTTATTTTAGGAAAGTAATTAACTAGATTTTTAATTATTATTTCCTTTTATTATATGCATGTCCAATTATCTAGTTATGTTACTAATTGAATTTTAAAATTTAGTTCTATAATTTTATTCTGGTATGACGACAACCATTCATTTAATAAATATCAGAAATTGGTGAAAATGAAATTGAACACACTAATAAGTATAATTTATTATATGACAATAAACAATCTGTACCACTACAACCTGTGAACGGGTCTAGGGTTCGGTACATGGTAGAGACTTCACTGTTTCATGGTCAACGGTGCTGCAAGGAGGTGACTTGACCTAGGTCATGCTCAACTGCCAGATTTTCCCCCCTTATTTTGGGTACCCATTTTTATAATATTTTATAGAGGCTGGGCAAGCCCCAGAAAGGTCCTAGATCCCATATGATTCATCTCCCGCTGCAAACAGATTAAATACAATTACTGCCTGCAGCAGGATTTGAACCAGGATTTCCGGCATGGCAACTCAGTGCTCTACCACTGAGCCACTCCACTCCCATTAGATGACAATACTAAATAAAAAGGCCTAATTTTTAGTGCTCATAAGGACTGAAAATAAATAATTATAATATCAACAGTGCTGTACCAACTGCAGTAGTAATATTGTTAATTTAAGGTAACAAGTGATTGTAAAAGGAAGAAATATGAAGAAAAAAAGTTATTATACAAAATTATTAATTGAAAATAAAATTTAAAAAAGTTTGAAAGAATGATTTGTAATATCTGAAGATAATAGTTTGACTGAATCTCTACTGGAACTTGACTCTACATCCTTCTGACATGAATTTTTTTTGCTATATATCTTTCGCCCTCACTTCTTCTTTTTCTCTCCTTTTTCTTTCCCAAATCTGGAAATAACATAGTGTATTGCTTTTGATTTATTATTTCGCTCTCTCTTTGAACTTTAATAACCTTAAGTGTAGTTATAAGATACCATTGTTGATCTATAAGTGGTGTAAACAGTCAGGTATAATCAATTTAAATTTACTCTTTGAATAATAAATTTACTATTCATCTACATGTTCATATTCTAAAACTATTAATATATATTCTTATCCGCATTTTTTACATAAAGCTTTTTTTACTTACATTTTACCTTGTCTCATAACTTAACAATTCATTATGCCTTCAGTTTCATTTAAATTGACTTTGGTATTTTTTAACTTTCATTACTTGTATGTAAAACATTATTGATAGTCAAATTATTTCTCATGTAATTTAATATTATTCCTTTCAGTTTTATATCAACATCAGTTTTATAGTAAAATCTAACATAACATTTTTTATGTCTAATGTTTTTCCATATTTTATTATCTTTAAAGATTTCATATGTTTCTTCCACTTCTGTTGTTTTTTAATTTTCAACTATTATTTTAGATTTATTTTAACTTTTTTCATTTATATTTCATTCTTTTATTATTTCTTCCATATCTGCTTATTAGCCATTTTATTTACTTGTTCTCAATGAACCATTTAACATAATAAATTTATGTTAAAGGTTTCCAATGGTGGATAATGGGATTTTGTCTTATTATTTTTAAAACAGCATTTATTAGGCGATTATATTAAAATTAAATAAATTTTCATATCCAAATTAAAAATGTATTGTTAAAAAAAATGTAATTATTCTTATGTTTGCTGTATTATTCCAAATTGTATAAACCTTAGGTTGTTTGTGTGTAGTTTATTTCACTAGTTCTGTGTACAGATTTAGGCCCAAAAGGAGTATTAATGTTTTAAATAGTGTGAGACATCCATATCCGAAGCATATTAGTTGGAAATTGATTTATAAAATTTTTTAGAAAAAGTTTTGAGATGGAACAATATTAATAGAACTTTTATTAAAAATGTCTGATGATATAAGTTTTTTATCAATGATTTATCAGAAGGTCCTTTCTTTACTATTTGTACATTGATTAATTCTTTTTTGCTAAAATAGTGGAACTAATGTTTGAAACAAAAAATGAGTAACCTTACCGTGTAATACATTTGAAAAATACTCGTAACAAAACAGCAGTTAACTTTTATACTTATACCAAAAATTAAAAAACTCAATATAATCATAATATAAATAAATTATAAACTGTTTAGCCGTTTAATTAGAAATTACTTTTTTATACGGGTTAAAAAAAACTGTATGCTGCTATGGCAAGTCGGACGATGCTACAATGGGTGTCTTAAATTTTGCCTATCCAGTTATAATTAGGATAGGGATCTACACACTGACACCTCACAGACTCAGGACCACCATTTTAAGTCCCATCCGAAGTACGGCATAACCAACGATTTTCTCTCCCTTTTGAAAACTTCTATGGTCACCTGCCGGATGCCATAAGCTGCGAACCCGCAACTTTGGGCATTGATGGTTGTTATGCTAACCACTACACCTCAGGTTACCCAGATTTACTTATATATTACATATTCCAAAACAGGTCAATACAGAACTTTATTTATTCTAAATACTAAGTGAAATCTACTTTCATAACGAATGGAGGATAGCAGACTTGGGTTTGCTTTATAAAGAAGAAGGCTAATATAAGAAAACAGTAAATGCTTTCCAATAGTTAGGCCACGTTGCCTTCTTATTGACGATAATAAGTTCCAGAGGTTCGATTCTTTAATGCTGCAAGCCACCCCTTGCTGTTTAGCTCGTCTTATGGCAATGTAACTTCTTTGTAATGCTGACAGTGCACGGGTATGTAGAAGAAAGGCGGTCTTAATAACCCGGGTAAATCTTCAGCGTGATCCTTTCCAATGCGTTGCAAGAGTTCGAAACCACTAACGACCTATGCTCTTGGTAAGGAGCTAACTCAGTAACAGCAGTCCTATAATTAGGATTATCTCTAACCAGGTTGAGTGGAGTAGAGAATTAGACTTTGGTATGCGTGAATAAATTTCGTATTCGTAGAGAGCTGAAAAATAAAGCTTTGATTATCTCGGACTACGTCGAAAACCTGGCAGTCATTGTAGTGGCTAGAGAGCCAGGCGGCTAATTCTATGGCGCACTAGCCACGTTGCAGAATTCTGAATGAGGAAAAACTGAGTACGGTCACGTCAATTATTATTTTGGCACTACAACCCGTAAGCGGGTCTTGGCCTCCTCCAACACCAATCGCCATGCACTTCTATCGCTGGCCATTGTTATCCAGCCGTTTACTCCTACTTTCTTGGCATCATTCGCTACGCAATTCGTCCATCTTAGTCTTGGCCTACCGACCTCTCGACCTTTAACTGCTTTGTTATCAACATCATTGGAGTGGCATTTATATGCGTTCTAGCGACATGAGCTGCCCATCGAAGACGATTTAATTGCATCACTCCGCCGCCATTCCCCACTAATATTAACGAGACCGAAGATTGGTTGGAGTACTTTTCTTTAAAAAAATTGAAGCTTTTTTATCTAACGACTTTACGGTAGTCCAAGTTTCGGAACCGTAATTCGGGCGGATAAGGGTCTTATGTTACATTATTTATTTATATATTATTATTATTTATAATTTATGCACCGTTTTCATTCTAGTTTTTTCTCATGTTGTGAGAATAGATTTAAACATTAGGACTTGTTTCACTTTTTATTACTGCATATCTTATCAAATAATCTAATTTTATGCTACATATATTAAATCTTCTTTTTAGGTTGTTAGAATAAAGCACGATTTGTGTATTTTATATATGAACTTCAGTAGATACGAGTGTTAATTAAATGAAAGACTCGATTCTGCTTCCTTGAGCTTGAACTTCCTGCTGCTACTTCATGCTCTTCTGGTCTCTAGTTAGTTCTACTTTGCTTGTGATTCGTTAACGTGATGATTTCGTTCACGTGGCAACCATAAGAATTTAATCTTTAATTTATTAGCAAAATTAGTGTAAACTTTTTAATAAACTAGGATCTGGTGGATAGGTCATTACGGTTAAAATAGCGTATTAATTGGTAAATGCCTTGCATATCGAAATAATTTAAAATAATCCTTCTTTTTAATTCATTCGTGAAAATACTTTGAATTAGGATTGGAGATTAGGGCTAAGGGGTTAGAATATGCAATTTATTTTCGCCTTGGATTCCAGAAACCCTCGATCACTTTGGGACCTGTTTAGATTGAATTCACAGCATTGCCCCCTCAGGATAAGCTTTAGAACAAACTAATCATCGGTGATAGAAAGTATTTATATGAATTCAGGAGAATCTTAATGCAAAAGGACTTTTTCACCAGTTCAAGCAAGAAATTTTGCCAGACACGATATCATGCCGCCTTATTTCTCGTGATCTTAGTTCGGACCTTAACCTGAAGTTTCGGAAGAATAGACCATTGCTTGTCTAAACTAGGCGAACTTGGATAATGATTGTTTATGATTTAGTTCAAGTTAGGAGTATATTCCAATGGGTGTGGGCATCGCGAATATTTTCAACAGTCTTAGGCCAATAGGCTTATGTACGAAAAATAAAACGTTAACACAATTATACCTTAATAATAAGATACTTCTATTTATTTTTAACCACTTAATTTAGGAACATTTCTAGCAATATGCTTGTTAGTTTAAAGCTTTATAAATCTAAAATTTAGATTTTTTTTTGTTGCGTTTTGCTAATACATCGCCTTTAAAATTTGAATAGGTCAGAGGAATGGGCCATTAGTGAATATATTATATCTCCTACATCAGATATTCTTATAAATGACTAGAAATAAATAGCTTAAAGTTATACTTTATTTAAAACACAACTAAACCTCGTTCAAAAGAATTCTTAAAACATCGCAATATTTTAACAATCACTGCTAGTTTTTAGATATCTAATCTTACTTTTTAACATCACCTGTCACACCTAGTCTCCAACTTTACATACATTCTCAGCTTCGTATATAAACAACTCACCAATTTCAAGGTAATTAATAAAGGAAGTGCCAACTTCCTCTCCAAGAAAAATCATTTCACACGAAAATATACTCGTATATATTTTTTTTTTTTAGAAAAAATTATTGGTATTTACAACTGTAATTATATTATATCAAGTAAATCTGCTGTATGAACAAAGGACATGAAAAAAAAACACTTGTGGAGAAACTATCCATTGATAGCACTCCAATAAAGTTCTATAGTAGAAGGTCTTGAGGGTTATCAGGAATATTATGGGAAGCAAGTTGAAAGACTAGTGGATTCAAGTGTGTATGGAGCTTTTCATGGAAGGATAGGTATCTAGTTAGGGCCAAATCAGCAACATACGGGATATTAAGATCATGGTGGATGAGTTTGTTTGTGACATAATAAGGAGTATTGAGGATTTTACGAAGGATTTTGGATTGTAAGAATTGGATAAGAGATGAATTGGATGGTTTGGTAGAGCCCCAAAGCTCAACTCCGTAATAACTGATAACTTTCATGTAAATGAGTCTTTTGTAATTAATTGGGAGCTTTGAACGTTTGTCCAGTAAATGTTGAAGTAGTCGAAAACTTCGTGCAGTTTCTTGTCTTTTCATTCTTGTATGAGGATTCCAAGTGAGACGTTGGTCCAGATGGAGTCCTAGGTAACGTATCTGTTCGACAGGGATCAATGGTCTATTATTAAAGGATACAGTAAGGCTCGTATATTTTAAATAATAATTTATGATTTTCGTAATTCAAGTTACTGTAATCATTACAGCAAAGGATTCATGTATATACTCAATGTTTAAATTTTTATGAATATTGACGGTACTTCATTATTAATATCTCAAAGAAGACCTGCTTTTTCAATATCCCCTCCGGTATAAAATCTTCTCGTATTTCACGGGGGGGTATGGAATGGGTAATGTACGGAGGGTTCGATGTTATTGTACCACTTTGTGCATTACTTCTGCGTCATTGGACGATATTCTTATTTCATCTTTTGTAACATTAGACCTTCGATTTACACCAGCCCCCATAGGTTAGGGGCCATTGTTAATATAAAAATTGATCTCAATCAAAAGTTCCCCTTGCGATTCGAAGCGGGGTAATTTTCTAATTAACTACACTGACCCATTTGAAATATATGCAAGACACTTGTATTATACAACATAAACAACAAAATTTGTTGTTTATTTTGGTTGAAATTTTGTTAAGCAAGTACTGTGATAGATTTGGTGTTGGAAGTTTTAAATAAAATAATGTAGATCAGGCAATTTAGTTATAATTTTATAAATGTATGTTATCTATGTTTTTCTACAATGATGATATATTATTTTAACACTTCTTGAAATTCAAAGTTAGCTTTTCTTAATTTTTTCAATTATATTCTATTCTACTGTAATTTCTTACACGTTAAGGCATTGGTTATGGGATTTTCCAATTGCATCCTATTTTTAATTTATGCCACAATTTGAGTTTTCGATTGTTAATTATCATAATTATAATTGTTGATCTTCGATTTATTTTATTAAAAAAACATTTTGGGACACCGATATTATGGGACTTCTGAAGCATTTTCAGACCTTGATTCTGTGTCAGAGCTTAGGAATACAAGTAATTTATTTTGTGAAAATGTTTTTTATCACCCTTGAACGGCAGGCGACTCTCGATTTTGACCAGAGAGACGGTGCGCGCTCAGCGCTTATGAACTGAATGCGTTTCACTCGTGACAGCTCTAGTGATTAAAAGTTCAAGGCGCAACTAATAAATCATTATAGTATTTCCTTTGCACCACATTACAAAACGTTATCTTCCAGAATCAATTATCTACTCAAATGAGTAAAATTTTTATTGTTACAACTTAAAATAAGAAAAAAGGTCTGGAGTGCCTTCGAAGATATTTAGGATCTCTGGCGATTGGGAAACAATATATCAACAATACCTACCATAAAATTGATTTAAAAAATCAGGATATGTTAGCTAATCTGATCTCTTTGATATTTTGACTTACTTTTGATTTTTTTTTCTATAACTTTTTTTTCTATATATATATGTTTCATAAGCTGTCTTCCTTTATTGCCGTAGCTAAATTTATAGGTATACGAGCATATCTGTCTCACATAAATTTTCACGTTATTTTTTAATTATAATTTCATGTAATTATTTCGCAAAACCTATATATCTATCTCCGTGGCGCTACAACCCTGGGTGTGTCCTGCCTCCTCAATGAGGCGCCACCATTCGGCCCGATTTTGTGTTGCCGCTCTCCAGCTTCTGATCCGTAGCAGGTCCCGTGCATCCGCTGCCACTCCATCAACCCACCGAAGCCTTGGCCTAATAGTGCGTCGTGTACTGTGAAGGCTTGTGTGCACTACTTTTCTAGAAATTTCTCCCACTTCCATCCTTGCGACATGGCCAGCCCAACTGAGCCTTCCCAGTTTAATAAACTTCACAATGTCCACATCTCCATAAATGTCATAAAGCTCCCCGTTCGTAAAATCAAAATAATTTTTAATTTTTAATGTGCATGCCACTGGACTATATATTTGTAATAATTTCATTAATTTGGTAAAACCATTTTCCAGTCAAATTTTCTTTCTTTCATGAAATATTTCGACTACATAGTCATTTTCAATTTTTCCTTTTTTCCCCATAAGCATTACTTTTACCACTTACAAGTCAATATTACAATTGTCATTCTACCAATTCTTTATATAGATGTCCATAATTTTATAAATTTAGTCATAAGATTAGAGATTGACCATGGAGAATAATGAAACTCCAAGTAAGAAACTTTAAAATTATGGACATCTATATAAAGAATTGGTAGAATGACAATTCTAATATTGACTTGAAAGTGGTAAAAGTAATGCTTATGAAAAAAAAGGAAAAATTGAAAATGACTATGTAGACGAAATATTTTATGAAATAAAGAAAATTTGACTGGAAAATGGTTTTACCAAATTAATGAAATAATCAAAATAATTAAAAAAAACATTTGTGCGCCCATAGCCCTTGCTGGAGACATTCAACAGACGCATATACGCGCTCGTAGTACCTAAAGACTACTTTAGCCAGGCACATATATGCAATAAAGTAATATTTACATTCAATATGAGTACTGTTTCAGTGACTAAGTAGATTTTTATTATTTTCAAGTTGTCTTCACGCCCCCGCTAGTTAGTAAACCCCAGTTTTAGAGTCTTTAGGTTTTCTCTCTCTTGGAGTTAAATGACTTACTCTATTAAAACGACTTCTTTCTCTAGTAATAGTGACAAATACATTTTGGATGGAACAGCCCATCACAGCTTGTTTCGCACGCCTCAGCAAGGTAACTAACCTCACCTTCCTGCCATCGCCTGACCGATGTTTCCACATGGAACACCTCCCGAAATCACAACAGGGGATGGATTTCCTCGGCGCCGGTAGCTTCGGGGTAAATTAATACGGACTGAGTGGATACATGACATATGAGAGGCAGCCGGATAATTAGGGACCGACTGGGAGGGTACAATTACACCCTGGTACAAATTAAATTCAATAGATTAGAACCCGCACACAGCTGACTTGATGAGCTTCCCTTGATTGCCTCCTCTTCGGGCACGTACGCCCTTCCTTCATTAACCTTCCCTCTGACGTATTTTCTTATTGGGCAGAGTCTTGACATTTACCATATAATTTATATATTATTATAAAATCTGAAGAATAATCAATTATTTCCCAAAAATAAATGTTAGAGGCTGAATAGATTCAATAAATATATATACATGCATATATATATACACACTCAACAGGAAAAAATCCGGACACTTAGATTTGGTCTTATAATTTTGTTAAACACATAATTTATTTAAACAAAATCTGCAAAAAGTGAATAATTTTTATTGATTATTTACAAAAAAAAAAATACAAAATAAAGAAAAAATGATAAATGAACACATTTTTAAAAAAACGTTATTCATCATTTTTATTAGGTTTTCTAACAATTTATGTAATTCTAATAGCAGGTATTACTCCCTCTGCTACGGCGAAGGAAAGAGTTACAGTTTAGAATAGGTCCGACAGGTAAATCAACTTCAAGAGAAATGAATCAAATCTGAGTAATTGTGTTCTAATCCTGAAGGGATTAGTTCAATGGACTTAGACCCTACATTCTCTTTAATTACTAGAACACCCACAAAAACAAATTCATTGCTGAAAATTAGCTTTTAATACGAAAACTATGTGTCCGGTTTTTTTTGCTGTTGAGTTTATATATATATATATATATATATATATATATATATATATATATATATATATATATATATATATATAAAACCCCTTTCCACAGTACATATGGTTCTCTAATATAAGGCGTTCAGGATCAAAAACTGATGACTCAAAATTTAAAAAATTTAATTTTTCAAATTTTTTAGAACATAATAGAATAGATAAATAATAATCTGGGACCATGCACCTTAAGAATATCAAATATGTGCAATATATCTGGCCAAGAGGCTACATAATTGAAATAATAAATAATAATCATGAAAAATTGATAACCTCATAGGGTATTTAGGTTTGTGAAGTCATGAAGATAATGTTGGCACGGGTATGTTTAGAGGTTGGTCCGGAAGATAATGAAGGAGTATTCCCCCGAGACGAGAAGAAGAGGCCTCCAAGAATAAGCTGGATGAAGGATGTAGAACAGAATCTTTACCAGCTAACAATGACCGCCTGGAGATGGATTGTGATGGAGGCCAAGTTTCATCCTGGACTATAAGAAAGATAAAGAAGAAGCTGGATAATAAGAATCATA
The DNA here is from genome assembly GCA_037127475.1 of Arma custos. NCBI lineage: Eukaryota > Metazoa > Arthropoda > Insecta > Hemiptera > Pentatomidae > Arma > Arma custos. Next base: position 60,613,384 of record CM073759.1, on the reverse strand, counting down.
TGGTTTTTACTTAAGTATTTGGAAATAAATATAAACTAAGAAGTATGTTCTAGACAAGAAAACAATTACTAGACCTGCTTATAGAGCCGTTTGAGAAGTGGAAGATGTTGGAAAAACTAAGATTTTTATGAGAATAACGAAGAAGCTTGGCGGATATTAGGTGGGAGTGGGGGATGGGCGAGAAAGGAAATCTCTATTGTATTGGTTCAGAGGTGATGAGTGTAAAGGTCGTAAAGGCGAGATCTTGTGCCCAGGGATTGGATAGAGGATTTGAATAGTAATACTGTAGATCTATGAAGGATGTTATAAGTTGATGGTTTGGTGCAAGAATGAACCTAGAAAATATTATCTAAGGATAGAAATGTAGTGCAACTTCAACTGTCAAAGAGGTGGGATACATGAGACCTCCTCTGACAGACGGCAATTTTTCTGAAACCTCAGGTTCATAACTGGACTATAACCATGAGAAATATGGTGGCTTCTTAGACAAAATTGCTTGAATAAATTAGCAAGACACGTGAAAGAGTAAATTTTTGAAATATTGGAGTTAACCGCTTTTGATTCTGTACATCTCATACGGTCAAATCTTCTTACCTTCAACGAAGTTCAGTATTAGGGAACAGTAATGCTCCATCATTTTGTAATTTAATTTACAGTTTCTCTATAGTCCAGATATTATATAATTCTTGAAGTTACATATCATCTACCAATTACTGCTTTAAAATGCTTTCTGGTCCAAAGACAATTTTATTTTATCATTGTACTTGCTATTTGTGCTCATATCAGCTCGATAAACCCCGATTCAGCGTGAATGACTGGCTAGTCTTAATATTTAAATTATTATTAGAGTAAACTGTTATGCAAGATGTGCAGTGACCGCTGACCCTACAATAAATCTCCCGGACCCACCCTTCCATTGTGGGGACAGTTGGGGTCAGCCGGCCCACCATAACCCCTCATTACCTCCACTCCACGCCCGGCCACTCCCCCTGTAATCCAAATTGCAGGCGTCTAACCTTTTAATTCATTTTATACATCCTATGTCATGAAGGACATCTTATTTTCTATATTAATCTTTACCTATATCAGATATTTTAATATGAAAACAGAATTTTTTCGAAGTAATATAAAGTAATATAAAAAGGTTCTTGATCTACTATTCCTCTATAGTCATAGTCTCCGAAGCATAAACTCCTTCAGGCTTTTGCCAAGTGCACCATAGTGTCTTAAGTTGGCCCCAATGCTAAACGACTCCTTTTTACAGAAGTTCGTCAGGTGAAATGCTCGGTCCAATTATTATTGTATTAAGGCCGGTCCAGACGCCACGTTTTGCACAACCTTTTGTCTGCGCAGTCTTAAGACTGAATGAAAACGCTGCAATTTGTCGAGAGTCTATATGGTGAAGAGATATCTGTATATTTCGCTCAGTTTTGTGTGATATCGTCATGGAGGAGGTACTACTTGGAACGTTTCCCGTAGAAGTACCCATCGTTCAATATGGTCGCGGAACTGGCTTCTAAAAAGGTTTTCCCATAATAGATTACTGCGTGAATTACGTAATGAACCTAATGCTTGGCGGAACTTCTTGAGAATGGACGTAGATACATATACTTTTATTATGATTATTATTATTATTATAGGGAATTGTCGCCTGACAAATTGAAACTAAGGAACAAAATGAATCGTAATACGGTGCTGTCGTCTACATCCGCCGACTTGTCCGCACAGTTCAAGGAAATCTATCCTCTCTAGCTCAGTTATTGCTGCAGTCTTCGAGCCAGATCCAAAACTGCTCAGTTTTCCAATCTACACGCAACGTTTTATCTGCAACATGTTGAACTGTGCGCACAAAAGGTTGTGTAAAACGTAGCCTCTGGACCGGCCTTAATACAATAATAATTGGACCGATCATTTCACCTGACCAAATTCTGTAAAAAGGAGTCGTTAAGCATTACAGCCAACTTAAGACACTATGGTGCACTTGTAAAGCCTGAAGGAGTTTATGCTTCGGAGACTATGACTACAGAGGAATAGTAGATCAAGTAGTCATAAGAAGAATTAAGATATTAACGAAGATTTTAGTCAATAGATGGGTTAATGGGCACATATGTTTCATCAAACGATGAACCGTACGAAAAGATAGAACAAAAACTTAAAAAAACACAGATTAAAAAGAAAATGTTGTTCTATGGGCACATCAGAATGTCCGATGATCGTCTGAAAAGGAAAATATTGAATTTTGACAAAACCTAAGACAAAAAGATAGGTATGATTCCAGGGATGTAGTAGGTATCTTGAAGATATTGGTATTCCAGAGGATAAGATCATGGACAGGGATGAGTAACATGAACGGTGAAAAACTGCAGAGGTTTTAAGTTTGAAGTTCCCCACGAAGGCCACCTCTGTAAGAAGATGGAAGAAGGCACTAAGTGAGGAGTTCCAGAGATACTGGCGGGACAGGGAAAAGTTGGTAAAAGGACATGGAAAATGATATTGGTTGTTAATTCGCAGTCAATACGAATGCGAAAACAAAAATATATAAATGTGAACTCAAAACATTTTAGATCCTGTTTCGAGGCATGTTGGAGTGACTTGCTCTCTTTGGTACAGTAATGCAAGATGGGCAAGCATATGAAGGGTTTCAACGATGAAATGGTAACTCAATGGTGTGCTATAAAAGATTGGGGCTTAGACAGCCTAAGCAATTTTTTATTTAATCGTATTTAAATGCAATTTTTTAAATTTTCTGTACTGTAATTGTAATTCTAAGTTAGGCTGAGCTTCTTTGCAAACAATGAGTATTAAAAACGTGAAGATATTAATGAGAATAGACAGATTATGGGGGAGTGGGTTGATTACGGGGTTATATACCTCTATCCTTGAAAATATATGCAAAAAGGGGTTTTCCATACACATCTAAATTTTGTAATTAATTAACGAGTAATGGTAATTTAGCAAATAAATCGAAACAAAGAATTATAAAAACAAAGTTAATCTTGTGATCACTTGAGGCGTTGAGGATAACACCAAAAGCGGGTAACCCCAAATTACAAAAAAAAAGACTTTCTCACATTTTTCGCTGATTTATTCTACCAATTTTATGCTCCCGAAATTTCAGGTTCAGAAACTGACTAAAATAAGTCGGTAAAGTGTTGTGTTGGACAAAACTGCTGTACTAAATTAGCAAAAAAGTAAATTTTTGAAATTTTGGATGAATCCGCTTTTGATACTGAACGCCTCATCTATTCAAAATAAATATGAATGAATGTGTTGGCTGAAGAGGCCACCATCTGGTTTGCGCCCAGCTATCTCAAGTATCCGACATTAATAATGCATTGTTGGTCCAGGCCTAGCGAGGGTCAGAAGATAATCCTATATCCATACACTGGTCCTCCCGAGCCACTTCATGGCGGTATATAACAGAACGGTTCCAAGCTCATTGTCCACTACTTAAAGTGGGTGAGTTCAGAAAGAAACGAAGGAGATTTTTTCTAAAATTTATCGATTTTCAAATCAACGAGCAGTTCTGAATTATTATTACTATTATAATTTTTCAGGGAGCATGGTAGTCGAGTGTGTAGAGCGCTGAGTTGCTATGCAGAAGGTCACGGGCTCCAATAAGTCTGTGGCAGATAATTTATTTAATATGGTAACAACCATAGAGGGACCCTGGAGTGGCTTACCTAGCTTTTATAAAGTAAGTACCCTTAATTGAGGAAAACCTGGGGGTTGAGCGTGATCTCGTACAAATCTAATCCTCGAATAACCTAGGAACAGTGCAGACTCTGCCAAGTGCTGAACGCAAGACCCTTCATAAGTTATAATGGCACAAGTTTTTAAAAATACATTTAAATGTAATAGCTGCAAAAAGCGTAAATTGTTCTACACGTTAAGTGAGATCCCTAGCTAGTGCGGTGTAAGGAACTCATTAAACATCCCAATGCTAATTACAACTGGATAGGCAAAATTTAGGACCTGCAGTATTTTTCGATTAGCCATAGCAGCATAAAGCGGCATTAAATGAGGGAATAAACATCTTGTAGGTTCACTTTGGAGCAAGAGTACAAAATTCACAAAAAGAGAATTATTTTGAGATTGGATCATAAATGCTATGCTTTCTTGGATTGAAGATCCTTTGTCAATCCATTGTGATGATTGCCTGGATATATTAGACATATTTTAAATGTTCTTTTAAAACTGTTAAGAACAGCTCTCTTCATTAGCACTTAATCCAAAACTGTCAGTTATTTTCTGGAATGATCTCTATTGATTTTTTTTTAATACAGCAGCACTTATTGTGTATGTTAAAACTTCTCTATAATCAAGAAATTTGTATTAACAAAAAAAAAGAACAATATGAAAATGTCTATAAACAACTCATTCAAATTGGTAGAAATTAGGACCAGATGCAGATAGTGGGGAACGAGCAGTCACCAATCAAGACGAGAGGGGGTAACCCCCTACCACCTTCTGCTCATCAAGATTTACATCTTCCCACATGCGGTAGCTGCCAGGGCAGTCCCATCACAGTGATGAAGCCCTTCACCCTTGAGTGCCCAAGGCGTACCTTCCTTAGAGAAAAAAATTACCTAGCGTCGAATCATTCAAGATGGCGTGGAAGAAAACCTTCATTCATCAAAGTGAATTTATTTAACAAAATTCATAAATATAACATGTTAGCGAAGAAATTAGTTGACTGGAACTTCTAATGTAAGGATAGAGATAGTTGGGGTGCAGTCATATGAAACACCAAATAAGTGCATACTTATTTATTGTGTGTGCCGACGTTTCCACACCTAGGTCATCTTCAGGGCTATGAGAGAAAACAGACAAAACAAAATATATTACATTTTTGAAACCATAAAAATACATTACATTACAGTACCAAAAACATAATAATATTATGCAGAGTAATAGATAAGTAAACGAAATAGTGAAGGAATTATATGAATAAAAATGTACAGAATAAATGTATAGAAAGGAGATAATGCAAAAAAAAAAAATACAAAGAGAAAAAAAGAAGGTAAACAGAAAGTTACAAAATGAAAAAAGTATAAACATAACAAGGTGAGATATAAGGGAGAGATATAAAAGTATGTAAAACCTAGTTTAATACAGATAAAATATAACATGCATGATAATAGACTCCTAGCGATCGGATTTGTAATACATACAGGAATAAGTGGGATATTAATATAGGATACTGGAGGGCAGGAAGTCATTGGTTTTCGATGAAGGTTAAAGGTGATTTGACAGGATTTGCGGGAATTTATTTTTATCCTCCCGTTTTGACACCATTCATCAAGATCATAAACATTATTTGAATTTTAAAATTCCTCAAGGTAGTATCCTTGGTCCAATCCTATATACAGTTTATACAGCTGACATCCCAACTCATCCTAATACTATCCTTACCACGTATGCTGATGATACATGTGTATTATCAGTCAACACCAATCCAGTTATTGCATCCCAAAGCCTCCAATCCCATATCACTGATCTTGAAGAATGGTGTCAAAACTGGAGAATTAAAATAAATTCTCAAAAATCGCATCAAATCACTTTTACCTTACGTCGTAAACCAATGACTTCCTGCCCTACAGTATCCTTTAATAATATCCCTCTGGTGCCTGTAGAACAGATCCGATACTTAGGGTTGCACCTTGACAAACGATTAACCTGGAATCCTTCTACAAGATTGAAAAGACAAGAAACCGCACGACGTTTCAGGCTACTTCAATACTTACTAGACAAACGTTCTAAGTTCCCAATTAACTACAAAAGACTCATCTACATGACCATCATACGACCTATTTGGACTTACGGAGTAGAGCTTTGGGGCTCAACTAAGCCATCGAATTCCTCTCGTATCCAATCCTTACAGTCCAAGATCCTTCGTAAAATCCTCAATGCTCCTTATTTTGTTAAGAATAAAGTCATCCATAACGACCTTAATGTCCCTTTTGTTGCTGATTTGGCCCGAACCCGGTATCTATCCTTTCATAACAAACTTCATTACCACTCAAACCCTCTAGTTTCAAACCTAGCTTCCTCTTCAATTCCCGATAATCCTCCGAGGCGTCTGAAAAGAAGATGGCCACGAGACCTCCTTACTTGAACTTTGATTTGAGTACTACCAGTGGGTAGTTTCTCTACATTTCATTATCATGTCATTATATATCACTTAGCCTATTTACTTGTTGTATTATTGTAATACAGTTGTAGATATCAATAAATAAATTAAAAAAAAAAAAAAAGAATTTTAAAATACATTAAATTTTTAGTGATTTAAATAAATAACTTGAGAAGTCCTGGATTCGTTTATTTGTTACTTAAATAAATAACCCTTAGAAGGTTATTTAGCCAGTAGCTTTGCTAAGTCATTCGGCACCTTGGCTTCTTCAAGAATTCCAACTAATTTTTTAATTCCAAGGTATCTATATCTATTAACGTATTATACCAACAAAGTATCATATTAGTACTTTTACTCCTGTATATTTATACAGTACTTAAAAGACAGTAAGGATGGATAAAAAGTTCTCAGAGTAGTGAGTACGAGTTTCATAGAATTTTAGTGAAATAGTCCTGCAACCTGTGTTTTAAAGACCGATTGTGATATAAGTATTCACATAGCTGAAATACTGAGTATGGGAGAGGCGTACAAAATGACATACCAGTTATAAAATCTTTATTTATTAATAATATTGAACACTTTAAGTAACCATGTATTCTTTGGTTTATTACCTATTTAGAGTTATTTGGTTGCGAAACCTTGGCGAAAAATTTATCAAAACGATCTAAACCAGAAGAAATCAACAAAGTCTTTTGTAATCTGGAAATATGCTCAATCAACTCAATACAAAAACAATAGAATTGTTTGTAGAATTGTACACGTGGTGGGTATTGCCGAGTTGCATGGGAATGTTTATTAATGTTTAGAATGCTCATTCTCATTTCAGGCCTGAAGAAGTCAGCAGCATGGCTGGCGAAACCTTGGCGAAAAATTTATCAAAACGATCTAAACCAGAAGAAATCAACAAAGTCTTTTGTAATCTGGAAATATGCTAGGATCAACAGTCCAGAGACCTGGTTTTTGAAACCCATTGACTGAAGTTTGGACTGTTGCTGCTTTGCCATAAGCTTTGTTGAGTATGCACCTATTTGAAAATGAGTTGGAACCCTGTCGATCTGTTTTCCTAGAATAGTTGGAAAGCATTGATAGATGTTCGATTATCTGGAAAAAGAAAAAAGGTGGGTTAAATGACATAGTATGCTATTTTACCCGAACAAGGTGTAAGTATAATAACCTCCAGCATTAGAAAACAATAACTAAAAATGTAACTAGAATTTTGAGATTTCAAAACATGCTCGAAGTTAGCTGGTAAAATTACTATAAATTGACGCATAATACAAACGAATGAACATAAAAAAATGATTACTTTTACGAGAAAAAAATTCTATCTGAGTAAAACTCGTGACTACAAAAATCAAACAAACACATGTCCGCACCAAACGACCAACGGACGCGACTGGATCCGCTACTGGTTGCGACCTGCTGCTAAGAGGTTCTTTCCAGACCATTATGATAACTACCCAGCTGAATCCTCTTAAATACTTTTAGTCTTCTATCTGTACTGAGAATCATTTCACTTGAATTCAATAATTGAGGACTCTTTCATTAAATTGAGAGCATGTTTAATTTCCTATGTTGGTTATAAATAGTTAACAAACCTAAATACTGGTTTCTAATCAAAAGTATAATGGTAACAATAGTAGTGCTTGTGATTAATCGCTAACTCAATCTGGTGTAGATTTGTTCTTATTGAGTTTATAGTACATGCCATTAAGTTAAAAATTTCAGAAAAGATCAGTTTTTGAAAAATATTATCAAAAGTATTATTGCTGGTGATTATTTAATGGCGATAGTTTATTAATTCTTCGAAGATGCTAATTTTGAATTTCCAACAATTGCGATTCATTTTTTACATTTACAGAAGGCTTTGGCTTATTAGATTTTGGAGATAGAAATAGAAATAGAAATAGAAAAATAATTTTATTCTGAGACCAGGTCCCTTTAGAATAACAGAGATAAACATAATTAAGTAAATATTTATCTGGCCAAAGGCCTACATCTGAGTAAAACAATATTTACAAAATATCTTGAAAGTAAATAACTAAACAGGTATGTTTTGGTAGATAATCAGAAAATGTAATGCAAAATTAAAATAAAAAAACAGACAAATTTACGATGAAAAGAACTAGGTTTATGGAAAAAAAACAATAAGTACATGATAGAGGATAGAGGATTTGAATTGTAGGAGACTACAGATGTAAGATGGATGTTGTGAGTTGATAGTTTGATATAAGTAAGAGCCAAGGAAATAGAGTCTACGGATAGAAGGAAAAAGCCATTTTAACTCAACGTAACGGCGGGACACATGAGACCTTCTCAGGGCATCGAATACAGATCGAAGCGAACAGTTCATAATCCGCCTCAACCTCTCCTCGAGCCTGTTCGAGAGTCCAACATATGCCACACAACCATAGTCAAAGTGTGGAAAGATAAAAGATGTGATGAGGAGCTTACGGATTGGTTGAGTTAGCAGATGTTTGGAACGGTGGAATAACTTTAGAGAGCTTATTGCTCGACGAGAAATTTGGGCTACGTGGGGTTTCCATGAGAGGGATTGGCCGAAAATGACTCCGAGGTTTCTAACAGAGGAACTGAAGGCAATAGGGTGATCATTTAAGGTTAATCGGAAGTGAGTTGATAGATTTAAGAAGGATGTTGGAACCAATTAGGATGGCCTGAGTTTTCGCAGCATTCAACGACAGTTTATTCAAGCTTGCCCAGGCACTTATCCTATCTAAGTCCCCTTGAATGTTGGAAAATGCTCCTATTATCAGATATTAGAACTGTTTGTGACCTGAAGAAAATACTGATTTAAAAATCTGTATTCTAATATTTATCTGTTCCCACTTGTTTATGCAAAAATATATGAAGGATAAACCAATGTTTATTTATTTATATACCTTTTATTTTAAGCACCGACCACTCAACTATGAGATTATTATTATTTTTGTATGAGTGGAAAATAGTTGACTGAATAATTCTAATGATGGATTGAATTGGTCAGGGGGTGCAGTCAGAGATAACACAAGATCTCTGAGATCTGGAGGATATATGTAATTTTATGGCAGTCTTCTTTATGAGAAGTAATGTTTGTTTTTTTTGAGAAGAGAGATTCTTTAAAATGTGGTCTGGCTAAAACTTACGCAATATCATAAAAAATGAAGTTAACGACATCCCCTTGTTTTTTGGCCTTGGTTTAACATTTCCTTGTCTTTTTTCAATCAAGCTGTAAATAAAAATCTGAGACGAAAAACGACCTTGATGATATTAAAAACGTCCACGAGGACAGGGTAGGCAAACTCGATTAGGGATTGGATCGCCTGTGCGTGCCCTATCTGCCGGCACACGCGAGTTATGATAATCAACTGTTGTGCATTACCATATTGACGGTGAGAGGTAATATTGGCACTTGGATCTTCTCCGGGTCCTCACTTATAAGATATAATTAAATGGCATTGGATATATATATTTATTACCGTATCTGTCGGCTTTAAATTTCAAATTTTTTGAAAATATTATGCTTGGAAGGAAATATGTATGGCTTTACGTCATCAAATAAATTCACGAAATGAAAAATATTATTTATAACAAATTTTCTCAAAATGTAAGAAGGATAAATCAATGTTAAGTATTGTGGTTTGGATGAAGCTTATGCCTCAAAAGTAAGAGAAGGCCAATAATAAAAGAAAATACGTGTAGTTATGACTATTTATTGAATGCTGACGTTTCAACGCACATTGTTGTCCTTAACCAAGGGTCCTCAATCTTTGGCAAGGAGAAAGAGACTCAGTTCACAGCGCGTGCTGGAGTGATCAACATCGTCTCTGTGATATTTCTTAATTCTATCTTTAAAATTCAACATACCTTCATGGCATTTTACATAGTTATAGTTAGTGATTCAGTGAGATAAAATGTGAAATTTCGAGGTAAATCAATTACTTATAACTTGACTATAATAATTATAAAATAGAGTGATTTAAGAGACAGGAGTTGGTTATCTTGCTGCTGGTTGCAGCAGGTCCATCCCCACTAGTACTAAGACTGACTTAGCCATCAGTGCGGCCTCTGGCAGCGAGTGAGGTTGATCTGTGCCGTTTTCAGATCAAACCTATTACGAACTTTTTATTTTTATTTAGTTGTCTTCTCTGTACTAACTTTTTTTTTTCTTTTTCTTTTTTATTTTACTCCAGCAAAATAAAACATCAAAATGAAATTTTACCATCAGGTATTATCTAGTAAAACAGAAAAAAAAAGGAAACGCAAAGAGAAGTCGATCCTTAGAATCGACACAGGCTACAAGAAATAGCCCTTCTAAACCTAAACCAAATAGAAGGCGTAAAGTCGATACACCTCCTACTACTCCAATTGATAATAAGGAACCCAAGGCAGGACCGTCGAACGAAAATACCCAACCAGGGTCATCTGCTGAGTTAACTGAAGATTCTCCCTTCTACTCACCCAACAGATTTCAGCCCCTAACAAATCTACCGAGTGAAGCAATGGAGACCACATCGGCCCCTAAAGTGCACAGGCCACCACCAATCTTTGTACGGAGTATAAAAAACTTTAGACTTCTTTGCACACAACTGAATAAGGCAGTAGGCACCGGAAAATACTACTGCACTAGTAGAACCAATGATACAAAGATTCAGTCAGACACGCCCGAGACATACCGACGAATAGTCAAGTACCTAACGGAGACTAAAGCTGATTACCATACTTATCAATTAAAGGAGGAGAGATCCATCAGAGTTGTAGTCAGGAAATTACACCCAACCACCCCTGCTGACGTCATAGAAGAAGAACTGACCGCCATGGGCTTCAAGGTTAGACAAATTACAAATGTCTACAAGAAGAATACTGTACACCCCGGGACAGGCAACAAAACTCCATTACCTCTCTTCTTCATAGATTTAGAACCAGCACCCGGAGTAGAAAAAATCTATGATGTTAATAAACTTTACTATACCCAGGTTCAAATAGAAAAACCTTACCCAAAAAAAGACATTGTGCAATGTCATAACTGCCAAGCATACGGGCACACTAGGCACTACTGCCATCATACTCCAAGGTGCGTCAAATGCGGAGAACCGCATAAAACTGAAGAATGTGTCAAGCCGAGAGAAACACCAGCTGTCTGCGCACTATGTCTCCAAGGCCATCCAGCCAATTATAAAGGTTGCCAAACCTATAAAAATATAAAATCTCATGTTCTGGCAGCACGTCGGCCCAGCGAAGAAGTGAGGACCTCAAGAAGACAGCCTTTTAAAATTGTAGATGGAGCTGTCTCCTACGCCGAAATGTCAGGTAGATTAGATTAGATTAGACGACAAACAAATAATCTCGGGGCCACGCTACAACCCGAACCCCCAAAACACCTCTCTAAACCACAAATCAATCCTTCACAACCACAAAACCAGCCCCAACAACCAATATATTCCATGAATCAAAATCCAAATATCCCGCACCAAATCCCTCATATCCCCCCTCCTTCAAATGCTACGGATCTCACAACACTACTCACATCATTCCTCTCCGAGTTCAAATCCATGGTCACACCACTAATATCTCTCCTAACAAATCTTGTTTCCCATCTCTTTCCTGTCCAACAAAATCCTTAAATGACATCTAGCTTATCCATTCTCCTTTGGAATGCGAATGGTATTCGAAACCACACTGACGAACTAACATCTTTACTGTATGATAAAAAAATTGATGTAGCCTTAATTACAGAAACTCGACTGACCAGTAAACGGAAGCTCAACATAACACAGTACCAAAACTACCGGACCGACCATCCTGATGGAAAAGCTCACGGTGGTACTGCTGTCATAGTCCATCAATCCCTCTCCCATCACTCATTTCCACTCTCATCAAACGATCTCCTCCAGGCTACAGCTGTTACAATCAAAACCTTTTCCTTCCCCATCACATTAGCATCGGTGTACTGCCCTCCCAATAAATCCATTTCCCATTCCGAATTCAGCTCTCTCCTGAACTCCTTAGGGATTCATTTCCTTTTAGGTGCAGACTTTAATGCGAAACATCAACAATGGGGCTCAAGAACTACTAACACCCGAGGTCGCATCCTCCTCTCTGCACTTAACTCCCATAATTCCAGTTTTATTTCTCCAGGCACCCCTACATATTGGCCCACTGACCCAAACCGAAATCCTGATCTCCTTGACTTCTTCATCCATGCTGGCTTAGGTCCCTTAAACTATTCCATAGAACGCCTTGATGAACTATCCTCAGATCACAGTCCTTTGATCCTCACCCTTTCTATTGTCCCAATATCCAAACTTCCTCCGCCATCATTTATTAGGGGACCAATAGACTGGAACGTATTTCACCAGCTTGTATCCGACACCATTGACCTCAGAGTTTCCCTAAAAACACCTCAGGAGTTAGATGATGCAGTCAATTCCTTTACCAATATGATCCAGCAAGCAGTTTGGACTGCATCTTCACCCCGTCCTTCCTTCAAAGTCCGCAAGAAAAATCCATTACCGCAAGATCTTAGGGATCTTATCCTTACCAAACGCCGTTACCGATCCCTTTGGCAAAGAACCAGGCATCCTCACGATCGGAGACTGTATAACCACTTCACCAAATTAGTCAAAAAGAACCTGACAACCTATAGATCCGAATCCTACAAATCCTACCTTTCCACACTATCTGCTTCAGATAATTCCCTTTGGAATGCCACCAAAAAATACTCAAATACCACTCTATTTCCCATCCTCTCCGACGTGAAGACAGTTCTTGGGCTGCATCAGATGAGGACAAAGCAGAGGAATTTGCCAAACACCTTTCAAATACATTTATCCCACATCCTGAAATCCACCCTAACCACGTTTCCAATATTAATGAATTCCTTTCTTCACCCATTCCTCTATCCTTACCTCCTAAAGCTGTAAATCCCTCTGAGGTCAAATTTCTCTTACAAAAATTAAAAGTCCGCAAATCTCCTGGACATGACCTTCTTACCACCCAGATCCTTCAACGACTTCCTCAAAAAGCGATTATTTTCCTTACCTATCTATACAACTGTATCCTTCGTACAACTCACTTCCCTTTGCTGTGGAAACACTCCGTCATCATCCTATTCCCTAAACCTGGCAAACCACCCAATGTCACTTCATCATACCGACCCATCAGCCTGCTCCCTATTCTTTCCAAAATTTTTGAAAAAATCCTCCTGAAACGAATCCTACCCATCATCGAATCCAATAATATTCCTTCACATCAGTTTGGATTCCGTCCCAGGCACTCGACGGTCCAGCAGGGACTCCGAGTTATCGATCACATATCCTCTGCTCTTGAAAGCAAACAATACTGCACAGGCGCATTTCTGGACGTAGCACAAGCTTTCGACCGGGTATGGCATGCCGGTTTGCTGTTCAAGCTCAAAACCCAGTTACCTCAATCCTTATTTCTAGTTCTTCGATCCTACCTCTCTGATCGCTACTTCCAAGTACGCTGTGGTAACGAATACTCCAATCTTTACCCAATTCAAGCTGGAGTTCCCCAAGGCAGCGTCTTGGGTCCTATCCTATACATATTGTACACCGCTGATATCCCAACTACTCCTGAAACCTTCCTTGCAACGTTCGCAGACGACACAGCTATCCTATCATCTCATCCAGATCCCGAAATAGCTTCCACGAACCTACAAAGCCACCTTTCACTCATTGAAATTTGGTGTAACCAATGGCGGATCAAAGTCAACGAGGAAAAATGCAAACACGTGACTTTTACCCTTCGCCGGGAAACATGTCCAATTCAATGAAACCATCCTACCTATTTCCGACACAGTACGATACCTTGGCTTCCTCCTAGACAAACGACTTACATGGAATCCTCATACCAGACTCAAAAGACAAGAACTTAACAGACGATTTAGCCAACTATACAGATTACTATGTCGGACCTCCGATCTTTCAATAGACAATAAATTACTAATATACAAGACCATCATCAAACCTATTTGGACCTATGGACTGGAACTGTGGGGGACAGCAAAACAATCGAATATCAGACGCATTCAATCCTTTCAATCCAAAATCGTGAGAACTATTGTCGATGCTCCTTATTATGTTTCCAACAAAACCCTCCATAAAGATCTCAACATTCCTTTCGTCCTCGACCTCATCCCTACTAAATTTTCACCAAAACCTTGCCTGTCATCCCAACCCCCTGGCTCAGTCACTATCCAGTTCCACACATCCATATAACCCACCCCGCCGTCTAAACCGGCAATGGCCCCGAGATCTGTTGTAATAATGCCATTTGGAGTACTGGCACTGGCCAGATTCTCCACTCACGACCTGTGTGTGTGTGTGTGAAGCGCCCTTACCAGCTTCCATTGGCGTTTAATGCCAGTGACGCGGCTGGGAAAGGGGGCTGGGGCTTCCCGGACTCCTGCTTTGCCCTCATTCCTGGGGAAGAAGCTCAGTTCGGGGACCCCAGGCAAATTGTAAATAGGGTATGAATGTGTGCATTTTATTTTATTTTATTATTAGTATTATTATTATTATTTATTTTACTTTAATATTATTATTACCGCATTAATTTCTTTCTGTTACCGCATGTATATATTTTTCCGCATGTATATATTTATTTATTTTATTTTATTTTATTTTGTTTATATTATTGTTTTGTTATGGAATGACTGTAAGCTACACAGCACTATTACTTATTGCCCATAAGTGGCAGATTGTAATATTTCAATAAAGTGTTAATATAAAAAAAAAAAAAAAAAAAAAGAAAGAGACTCTGTCACTTTCGCTCATATCTTTCAGCTGATTGATCGATCCAGCCTCTGGTTAGGTAGCATATAAGACAACTTTTCTAGGAGGAAGAAGAGCAGTTAGAAGATATCATTGAAAAAATTTTCTATTTATTTACGCCTGATGAGATATTATCTACAGCCCCGGTGAATAAAGTGCTTATGTCAAATTTTGTTGAAAATGAGTTTCTTGTACTTAGGGAAGCGGTATCGTGTTATTTTAGCTGTATAATAAGTGACAAAGTAACGATTAAGTTATTGCTTATATCATATCTCCATTTCAAGCAAAAATTCTATGAATGACAAGATTCCGATACCCTCAATGCACTGAACCCACTCTAGATAAAGCATTTATAAGCCGAGGCTGCTGATACATATATATATATACTTCTCTTGAAGTGATGAAGAGGATACCTAACCTATTCTGACTGATAATTTGATATGTGAAAGGACTGATGAACATTACGTGAAAGTTACATATCATAATAACACCTTTGTTTTGGAATCATTCAATGATATACACAAATTAGTTTATTTATTCTATCAATAAATACAATGGAATATTATTTTTTAGTTTAAACAGTAAGTAATGTGAAATAAGTATTTTTGTTATTTTACTCATATATGTAGTTCGAGCATCGTATATATTTTATATAGGTAGCGGGGTTGCTCAGTGTGTAAATGCGGAGTTGCAATGCTCTAGGTTCCGGATTCAAATCCCGCTATGGCAGATAAACTGTTTACTCTATTAACAGCCATTAATGGTCCCTGTAGGATCTACAGACCCTCCTGGGGCTTACCCAGCCTCGATATAGTAGGTGCCTTAATTAAAGAACAAACTTGGCGGTTGAGCGTGATCCTGAGTTAACGAATTAGCTCGATAGTAGATTTAAAAAAAGTAAAACCTTTATTGTTTAAAATACACAATTTAAAAATACTTTAGATACATTAAGCAGACCCAATCTAGACCCGTTCGTGGTGCGATCTAGCCTTACAATGAATTAGTTGATCTCTAGGGGATTCCAAGTAAGCTTGTTCGGAAGGCTGTGTAAGTGAATGGTTGTAACTTCCAATGAATGGGAGTTATCGTTAAATCTGGACAACCGCTGTCCTTGAAACAGTAGTCTCTACCATTCACTGACACTTCTACCTGTTTTACCGGTTTTTTAAATTTTATATATGCATGTGGTATAAGAGCGAAATGATTTTACATAGACAATTATAAAGGTATCTAAATTAAAATCGAAATGCCTCATTAAAATTCCATATTCAAGAAATTAGAGATTAGAAAGGTCCATGTTTATTTTCTTCAATCCCTTATTCCATAATAGATTGGCAGATTCAATAAAACTGGTTTATAACCTTATAATTAGTATTATTGGATTTTAAATGGAATACCAGAGTAGAAAGTTATAAATGTAGGTATTTGTTTTCATAATTTTATGCTACTTGATTTTACATCAATATTTTATTTGAATTGAAGTCCTCCCAAGTGGGTGGGAATAATGATAATGACGATACCATGGCTTAGCCCAGATGAATTTCCCAAATAATTATCCAGGAGAGCGAAGCGGACCGGGCCGGTTGGAGCTGGAAGGACGGTGGGGAGAGCGAAAAAAGAGGCAGAGCCCTCTGGTAACGACCTCAACAGATAGCGCTTATCTCCTCAGGCTTCCTCCGGCCCAACCTTCCGCAACCTCTTCCGAGGATAGATCAGTCTTATCTGATCCTCCTAATATATCTCGAGGAGCTAGTTCTTTCTACTCTTCTCGCCAATCTTCCTCGAAACAATAACATGGTTTAATTAAAATTTTTAATCCATAAATTCTCATCATTTAAGTGGTTTCTTAAAACTTATTTACAACTATACAATAATAATAATAATATCACAAGCATGAAATAATGGCAAGTAGAGAAACTACCCGGTGGTACTCAAATAACAAATTCAATTTAGAACACCTGGCATCATCTTTTCAGACGCCTCGGAGGGTTAACAGGAATTGAAGAAGTAGATAGACGGATTTGAAATTAATGGGTTTAAGTGGGAATAGAGTTTATTATGAATGTATTCATATAGCATTCGGCCCAAACCAGCAACTACATTGAGACCATTATGGCTTTATTCGTAACAAAGTAAGTAAGGAGCATTGAGGATTTTACTCAGGCTTTTGTAAGTATTGGATACGAGAGGGCTCCGAAGGTCTAATACGTCAGTGCTCCTAATAAATCTTATATTAGTCATGTATGCGTATTGTAATTAATTGGGAGCTTAGAGCTAATAAGTGTTGAAGTAGCCTGAAACGGCTAGCAGTTCTTTTATTTTCAGTCACGTACGAGGATTCCATGTTAAGTTTTTGTCCATATGTAATATTATTATTATGTACTAAGTATCGAATTTGTTCAACATGTGTCAGTGTGATATTATTAAAGGATAATGGAGGGCAGAAAGTCCTTGGTTTTTGACAAAGGATAAAGGTGATTTGACAGGATTTGCGGGAATTTATTTTTACCCTCCAGTTTTGACACCATTCATCAAGTTCATAAACATTAGTTGAATTTCAGAATTAATTTCCTGGATTCATTTAGCAAGTTTTGAAGCCTTAAACGGCTCAGTGAATCTAAACTTATTTATGTTAATAAAACTAGATAGTATTCAGTGTAATAACAAAGTGTAATGTTTGGCTACTATTTATCAACCTCTAGTAGTAATAATGTTGCATTATTCCAATATTTTGGGGGAAATTTACTTATTTGAGCATTGATTACATGGAGTGATAGAGTTTGAAATATATTCAAATATATACGAGCCCGTGGCAGGACAATGCTGAATCACGGCTTGGGGGGAGCGATGTTGACTAAACGCGGCAGGTCACAGGTGACCAAGCGGTCAGAGGTCACCGGGACCTGACCACTGGTCACCTTCCGCTTCCTGGTTCGCCCATCTGCCTCTTGGATAATGGAGTCACTCCTGCCCTGTCTGTCAATCCAGATCCGGAAGGGTCCGCTTCCCGGTTGGCACCTTGTAGTCCGGTCGGTTCCTGCAGCTGATAACTCAATAGCGCGAGTGTCCAACTGGATCCACGATGGTGTTATGTCAGATGTAGAGTAGTATCTGCCCTTTTGAGTCTGATTGTTATATTTAATTATTCTCCTCAATAAATGATTCTACTTATTACTTATTACTAATATTCTTTTTCAAAGGAAAGGTTATTTAGTAAAGTAAAACAACATTATGACCCATCAAAATCCTCATTTACCATACATTTTTCCAAACGTATCATCAAATTTTCGAACCCAAAACTGAATGAAATTTAAGATTTTTTTTAATGAAATAAAGTTGAAAATGCGTTTTTGACTTGAGAATAATTTAAAAAAATTATAGCCTTAAGGAAGTTGTACAAATTTCCGAACAGCTTTCGTTAGGGATAAGTCTGTCGAATAAGCTGGGTGTGAGAGGACTTCGTGACCCAGCTAGTTTAGTTTCTTCACTGTCTGTTGTGAAACATGAAGTATGGCGTTGTGTAAGTATAGAACCTTTCCTATTAAACAAAACAGGTTATCGTATAAGATAACTGCAATAATTAAAAGACTATAGGAAGCATTTTGCAAAACTAACAAATATCAGAAAAAATGGGGACTCAATGCAAATACTGATAAAACCGAAGCTATAATTTTCACATAACGAAGACCTACACTCCCCTTTACCATACTACTTAACAATATCTCAATACCAATATCAAACCATATTAACTATTTAGGAATTTCTTTAGACCACAAACTACTATTCAGCAATCATATCAATAATAAACTGAATAGCGCCCGCAGAATATTATACAAAATGTATCCGTACTTCAACAAAAATTGAAAACTGTCAGAAATAAATAAGAAAATATTATATAAGGGAGTCATTAGGCTCATGATACCTTATACATGCCCAATCTGGAGTTTAGCTAGCAAAACACACATTAACAAAATACAGATCTTCCAAAACAAATGTCTAAGAACCATAAAAAACTATCCAATATATACTCAAATCACCGCAATGCACAAAGAACTGGACATCCCAACAATACACGAATTCATACACCAACAAACCCTCAGATTCAAGGGCGGATCCAGGATTATTTTCTGGGGGGGAGCACAACGGGCAGACGGGCGAAAAAATCAACAATAATTTAGAAATACACTTGTAGAATTTATAGAAAGGTTTAAAACATCTAAACAATTAAAATATCTAAACAATAGTTTCACTCATGTTATTTCTGTTATTTTAACAACTATTATCACATGGGGGATTTGCCTATAAGTATGTACTGTAATGGGTTCTCCACAGTACACAAAACACAGTCTAGGGGGGGACTTGCCCCCGTGCCCCCCCCCTGGATCCGCCTACGCTCAGATTCTTCACCTCATGCCAACTTTCAGACAACATTCTCATACAAGAAATAGGAAATTATACAAAAACAACAACAACAAAATACTGACACAAACGAACAAAACACATACTATTATAAATAATATGCATTTTGTAATATGTTCTTCTATATAAATTAATATTTTCTTATATGCTATATATATATATATATATATATATATATATATATATATATATATGTGAACAATGTCATATACAATAATAATGTTGTGTATAATAACATGGGCAGATCCAGGGGGGGGGGGCACGGGGGCACGTTTCCCCCCAGCCGGTTTTTTGTGTACTGTGGAGAATCCATTACAGTACATACTTATAGGCAAATCATGTGATGATAGTTGTTAAAATATATGAATAAAATAACATGAGTGAAACTATTCTTTGGATATTTTCATAAACCTTTGAAACCTTTCTATAAATACTACAAGTTTATTTTTAAGTTATTGTTAATTTTTTTGCCCGTCTGCCCGTTGTGCCCCCCCCCCCAGAACAAAATCCTGGATCCGCCCTTGTATAATAATGTTATATATGTATATTCTTATATATGTATATGTATTAATTATTATTAATTATTTTGTATTAATTAAATCCTATGTACCATACTTCTTTTTTCTGTTGGTTTTTTAAATTTTACCAACAACATAAACATATTAACCAGTAACCATTGTAAGTAAACTCATTTTCATTGTAAAGGATTATCCCACCAATGTTTTAAAATTTGTATATAATATAAAATTAATTAAAACAAAATATTTTTAAAAAACAAAAAAACAGGTTATTTTTTGATAAGTTTATGTTGCATTATGCCAATAACAATGCAGTACGATGTTGATGTTATTGTTTCACCTCTGGGCAGAATTACCTAGACTGCCTTCTGAATATTTCTCGAACCAACGGCGAATCTGTTCAGTAAAACACCTTTCCCCGAACGTGGCGGTAATGCTTGGGCTCCCGAGTGTCCAAGTTCAAATTCATATAAGAAATACACGAAAATCTTGTGTTTCCATGGTAATATTTTATTCTAAAGATTGTTCAATAGTGAAAGTAAATACTATCAAAAATGAAAGGGTTAATAACATCTCATTACAATCTGTAAACATAGTAAACTACAATAAACTAATAAGTAATTCCACTTATAATTTTAGAAATAATGAATGGGTATTCATCGTTAGATAACTTACATATTACTAATTTAATTATATATTAGAATGTTAAAACTAAAAACGTTTCAAATAGTTTTATTTTAAAGAGAAAAGATAGGCCGGGATTCGAATCCGGATCCTCTGCCTCTCCGTGACAGCGCTCTAATCATTTAAGCCACCAAGGCTGTGTGCCGGCAGAGGACAAATCTTTTCTCCAGCATAAACGTTTTAATGTGTTTTTGAAGTAAAAGCTGTCTTTTTTGTTGTAGGTAAAAGCTTTCAATTAAAATAAGAGTTATTAATAAAATAAAATATAGGCTCATTATCATTTAAGGTTCTAAAATTCATGTTGTTTCATTCTTCGTTTTTTTTGTTTTGAAGTATCTATGTCGTTAGGAGTATAAGAATTATATGACGCGTTCAGGGTCAAAAGTGGATAGCTCCGAAATTAAAAAATGTCTATTGTTGTTGTTTGTTCATTTAACGTCACTTTATGCTGCTATGGCTAATCGGACGATGCTACAGTGGGAGCTCTAAATTTTGCCTATCCAGGTTTAATGTAGGATAGGGATTTTTTACGAGTACCTGACATCGTACAGGCTCGGGACCCCCGTTTAACGTCTCTTCCGAAGGACGGCGTAACTAAGGATTTTTTACTCCCTTAAAAAAATCCTAGGGCCACCTGCCGGGCTACGAACCCGCGATCTTGGGTTTAGTAGTTAAAAAATTTCTTATTTCACATTTTCTTTAGTTTAGATCATCAATTTACTCTAACAGGAAACTTTGTCACTTTATTTCTCAGAGTTTTAATACGTTTCTGGACCTTAAGTATCGGGAGCATAAAATTGCTTGACAAAACAAGGAAAAAATATGAAAATGTCAAAGTTTTCAAAATATCATCCGCTTTTGATCCCAAATGTATATATAAATAGAACTGATGTGCCGGATCGTTAACAATGCATATCCGCCGATATGGATCCAAATACGGATATTTGGTGTCAAGATCCATGGATACGGATACAGATACGGATCTTAACTTTTTTACTCAATCGATGTCGGTCCCCGTGACCTTGATAGCTGTAGCCACTTGACGCTTTGCGTGACGTGATTTGTAATTTCGTTTCTCCATACAAACTAATATCAGTTAATCGGTCATTTGAATGGAGAACTGAATTTTGTTTGATTTCAACGTTGGCCAGTACAAAAGTTGATGTTTATAGGGATACTAACACGTAAGTAAGAGTTTTGCAGTGAATATAAAATAACCCTGTATAAAATTTCATCTATTTATTGCAAATTAATATGGTAAAAGATCCGCCAAAAAAGTCACGGATACGAATACTTTCTTCTCCCTCGAATATCCACGGATACAGATACGGATATCCGACATATTACAAATAAATACTACTGTTTTAAATATAGGACATTAAAATTTGAAAACACCTTAATGTGTTTTTCAAATTATTGGTTTAAAATAGGATTCCATTAATTTATTATTGATGTAGGTAATATCGTTCAGTCAAAATAAAAGTTATCAATAAAATAAAATATTAGCTTAATTTCATTTATTGTTCTGAAATACATTTTCTTTTGTTTTTAGTTTTTTGGTTCTAAATTATGTAGCTATATTTTTAGGAATACAATAATTATATGATGGGTTTAGGATGAAATGCAAATAACTCAAGAAATTTCAAAAATTTATTTTTTCAGATTTTTCGCTAATTTAGTCATTAAATTTAGTCTAAAAACGACACTTTGACACCTTATAGTTTTAGTCTTATTTCATTTTTGGTTCGAAAGTGTGTATCTATGTATATTGAGGAGTATGATAATTATATTGTGGGTTACAAGTTAAATTCACTGAGTTAATAATGTGGTTTTGAGAAAACGCTTATGAAAAGCCTAGATTTCTTAGTGTGAGATTTTTCTTCTAATGAAACCCATTAAGTCATATCTTTATTTATTGATTTTGTTTCAATATTCGTAATAACTCTAAGTACTTAGCCTTTGCTTCAAATTCATTTGTCTTACTTAGTGTATTTGTAACTCCACAATAATTATTACAACTAAAAAAATTCATTTATCTATTGGAATGAAATACATTTATCACTTCCGGTAGAGCACGTGGTGTGAGGCAGGAATGGACATCCCCTCCTCTAACTCCCCCAGCCAACGCACCCTCCTAAAAAATAAATAAAAATACAGGAGCAGCTGCCCGTGGTTAATCATATCTCGATGAAAACACGTTGGGTCACGCCCATCTGGTGACCAGGGGTCACTCCGCCCAGTGTCCAAACATGTTTATGCTTCCGAGGGACATCTCTGCGGACAGCAGAGGCAAGATTTATGGGCAATTTATGGCACTACCGGTTAGTCCTCGTCTCATTACCCATGGATATGGCCATGTATTCATATAGCCTTTAGCCTCCCATCTTCCTCTGTCATAAGAATTATGGAGGCTTTGCGAGTTATGGGGCGTAACGTCGTGTGTGACAAACTCCAAGGAGGGGCGTTGGTCACAAAACTCTTTTAATCGCGCTCCTGTGCTATAGTACTGACAACAAATCGTCCGTTATGTGAACGGTCCATTTTTTCAGGAGTAATGTTTTTAGATGTATATGTACTAAGTATAAATATATATATATATGATATTTTAAGGTGCAAAACATCTTCGTCAGATTTATGTAACGGCTAGGTAAGAAAATTAAAAAATAAGAAAAAAAAGTATGATGAAATTCATCAAGGTGTTTTCATATCATAACGTACAATAGTTAAAAGGTATTTGGTATTTGGTATTTGTGGCTTATCCGGTACCCATGTAACCTAGCTCCTCATCTCGCGTAACTTTTTATCACTCGTCTCATTTGAGTTGTCTGTGTGTACGTTATTAATTTTTTTTCTTTATTGTTTTTGATTTATTATTTTGTTATTTAAATGTCTGTATTGTATATTAAATGTAATTTAAATTAAATTAATTCCTGCTTGTGTTGCCTAGTTAAAATGAAGAAGCTGTGAAATACTTCGGGAAGTTCGGAATAATTCCTAAGATGAAACTATGAGAAAAAGATCATCAAATGGCTTTTGACATGGGAATCTATATGTTTTCGTCGAAAGTGTAGGGTAACATATAAATAAGAAAAGGATAGTAGTTAAAGGGGTCTGGAAATTGGCATTTAATCATTACATTTCTTATATTCCAATTTCCATTAATATGAATAAGAAGGTAGATGTTATTAGTACCAGAATTATCAGTGCTCAAGTTACAAACAATTGCGGATAACAGTGCCTAGGTTCAGGCTATTTCACATGTACCAATTTTAACAGTAGTTCTTTATATATATTAACTAACGACAAATATATATAATTCCTATTCAGATGCTCAATACTTCTATTAAGATAATTCTTTTACTGGACACCAGAAATGAAAAACAATCTGAAGGCAGTAAGCTAAAATACTTGGATATTGGGAAAAAAGAAATGTTAGTATTAAGTCTTGCATCGCGGTGGCTACAACCTTAGTTCTATAAATCTACACTTCATGAGAGACCGATCTAGCAGTTCCGCCAGGACGAACTTGAAAAAAGCTCAAGGATTGCCGAAGTCCAGGGCATCAATCCGCGGATACCAGGCACTCCATCACCCTCCCAGCGGTTCATTATCCCTGATGGGGAACCTCTTCCTGTACCTGGCACCGCCAGCCTCGGATGCCATTTGTCAGGACGGCAGGTGATTTCCTCATCGGTGTCACCGTATTGATAGGCTAACGAATTCCATTCAAGATTGCCGATGTAAATGGGGTGCCTATAATGAGAATGCAGCGCTTTGCGATAGGACCGCGCAGCTGAGCGCCAGGTAGAGAAGAGTCGAACCCTCAGAGGATTACGTCTCTGCTCCACCTTGCCGATGCCGATTCATATTAATGTATGCTAATTCAGTCTAATCCTTTTTGTAATAATTTTATTTTGATTGGACCTAGGGGCTGCTCTTCCGGGTTCCCTTTCAACTTCCTATTGCAGCCAGGCTGTGCATGTTTTAGCCCCTACACAAAACCTCATATTCAACTGCACCATCGCTCCGAATAGATTTAGGAACGTAAATTAATCACTATATTAATAAAGATTAAACGACGAATCATATATAATAAACTATAATATAATAAACTATAATATAATAAAAAATAATATAATAAATAAATAATAAACTGAAAAAGAAGAATACAATAAAAAAAATTGTACTGAAATTTACTGATGTAGAAATTGTTGACTGGATATATTTTAGAAGAGGGTGAAATGATCTAGAGGTGCAGTAAATAAATTTTACACAAAAAATTTTTATTATAATTAATTTTTTTATTTGAGTACTCGCTCTGGATAGATTCTCTACTTGTCTATATATTTTCGCCTATATACTTATAACACTAAATGTTAGTACCTACGTTTCGGGCTAATTTTTACGCAATAGGGCTGAGAATAAAATTAAAAAATAGCTATATACATATATATTTCGTTGGTACTACAGTGATGATGGCTTATAAATTATAAGGCCCAAACGTTGTCACACTTAATCTAAAACTTAAAAATTTTATTTGAAAAGAAAAGATATGACCAGGACCGGGACTTGAACCCGGGTCTCCCATCTCTCCGTGGTGGCGCCATCCTGACTCGCTTCTCGGTCAGTCATATCTCTTCTTTCACTGATCCTATACCTCCGTGTTCTCGCAATTTGCGATGTATACACGGGGAGAATGTTAATGATAATGACTGACCGAGAAGCGAGCCAGGATGGCTGAGATGGTTAAGGCGCCACCACGGAGAGGTGGGAGACCCGGGTTCAAGTCCCGGTCCTGGTCATATCTTTTCTTTTCAAATAAAATATTTAAAAAATTGTATTATATAACAATAATAATAATAATAATAGTCTTTATTTAGATGTATATACAGAATTAGCTTTTTCAATATTTACACTTTTTAATACAACATTTTGTATTTACATATAGACCTTCCCTTTAGGGAGATTAGAGTCTTTTGACGGAGACTAGCCGAACCTTACTGGTGATATAACAATAAAATAAATTATTATAATGCAATTGGGAAAAACCACAATGCAAAGCCTTATGTTTCAAAAATACACCCACTTACCAGTCGACGTTTCGCCTATTCATTATCAAGACACCAAAAACAAAAAGGGGGTTATGTGAATCACATCTCGAAGAAAAAGGTGCAATACATCCCAACGATCAACAGCCCAAACAGGCTCCAAACATGAGACTTTTCTCATGGTCTCATGTTTGGAGCCTGTTTGGGCTGTTGATCGTTGGGATGTATTGCACCTTTTTCTTCGAGATGTGATTCACATAACCCTCTTTCTGTTTTTGGTGTCTTGATAATGCCTGAATAGGCGAAACGTCGACTGGTAAGTGGGTGTATTTTTGAAACATAAGGCTTTGCATTGTGGTTTTTCCCAATTGCATTACAATAAATAATAGTGTTTCTTTTTGAGTTTTTGGCTCTATTTTAGTGATAAAATAAATTATAAAACTTAAAAACTTTAAAAAACTAGAACTATACCCCCGATCATTTAAAAAATTATTGTCTGAGTGTTCATCACTTGTCTTTTATCAACGATTATAACTTTTAACTTTAAGCAGTACCACTACAACCCATGGTGCGTGGTAGAGACTATACTATTTCTATGATAACGGTTGAACAGGGAGATGATGGGTCCAAGATAACACTCAACCGCGAGGTTCATCCCACTTTATAGAGGGTGCATAAGCACAAGGAGGGTCTGCAGATCTTACATCCATCCGTGGTTGTCTACAGTTTAAATAATTTATCTTAAACAGTCTGATTTGAACCTTCTCCACAGCGAATCAGTCGTCTACACGCTGAGCTACCCCGCTCCCAATCAACGATTATAATCACTTATAACAATTATGATTTGTATTTAACTCACAGTTAGTTTAAATTAATTCTTCTTTTTATTCTTTATCTACCGTTGATCAGTGTTGAGAATTCTTGAAATGCCATCCATCCATGTACCTTCCCCTTGTTTAAAGTAATTATATTTAATTAAATAATTACAAAATAATAGTTATATGTTTTCTTTTTTTAAACATTCCATTTTGATTATAAAAAACATTAAGAAATGAAAAAGATACGTTAGAGATAAACTAAAATCCTGTAAAAATTATTTAATAATTTAATTTAGACCAATAGTGGTAAAAATTCTGTTATTTTTTTTTGTGCAAATTTTGATAAAAGGGTATGCTGAATTACACAGATTGAGAGCTCTTTTTCAAGTTAAAAAAACAAACTACTTTCAATAACTAATAAGCTGAATTCTTGATCAAATTTCGATTTTAATCATTATTTTTACTTTCAATAATTTTAGCATCACGTCATAAACTGATGTAATGTATTTAATGCTGATTAAGTTTTAAAAGAGGGATAGTGAAATTTCTAGATAGCTATAAAAAGTATATAATTACTAGTTCTTTGTGCTACTTTTTAATATTAAATTTTTAAGCATTAGATTATTCATAAGATTACTTAATTATGCCAGGGAGAATGAAATAAGATATTCTCTCTGGCATAATTTAATT
Organism: Arma custos; assembly: GCA_037127475.1. Classification (NCBI taxonomy): domain Eukaryota; kingdom Metazoa; phylum Arthropoda; class Insecta; order Hemiptera; family Pentatomidae; genus Arma; species Arma custos. Next base: position 60,586,282 of record CM073759.1, on the reverse strand, counting down.
TAATTTAATAATAAACTCTAATGAGCCTTTTAAAATAACAACAACTTTAATGAAACAATATTGGCGCATACACCTTATAATAAAGTCAGTATTTTCATAACGAAATACTGACTTTTAGTAATTAACACATATGAAGCGTTTATAGCGAAAATATATATTAGTTGAACATTTTAATCAAAAAGAATACAAATTAAAATTGAAGTGATATCGGCCAAATCACATTCCTGCACAACCGTTAACTTAGAAACAGTTAAAAAGCTTAACAGTTACTGTACCCAATACCATTTATGGGTTGTATTATTACAGGTTTATTTATCCACTGGACAAGAGATTCCGGAAGCTCGGAATAATTGTTATCCTTATCATAGATTCAACATTCTTCGTGAGGGTCCAGATTTCATTGAAAAATTGTAGAATTGACAAGGAAAAGGTAGTAGGTAAGTAATTTTTATTTTTATTTTTTTTAATGGAGGTAATTAATCATGCCAATTGGATAGGAGCAGGAATAATCAAAACTGGGAGTGGTTTAGTTTCTATGAACGTTAGTAGTCACTATGTTCCAATTTAACCTGTAGTTGTCAAAACAGTTGTTTGCTTCTCCTATAAAATTAAGTATTCATGATTTACTACCTTTTCCATGTCAGATTACAGATTTTTCTTGGAATAAATATTTATAATAGATTAAAAAAAATATTACTCTTACTCGTACATTTTAAATTGTTCAATAAATATCATTATTTGAGTACTACCATACTACTTGCCTTTTTTTCATGCCATTATTTTTTTTCATTATACTTACTTGCCCTATTGTTATAATACAGTTATAAATTTCAGTAAATATTTTTTAATTTGGTTTCTTGTATTTAATAGGGTTCATATTCAGCTATTTTTTATTTCTATAGAATTAGATCTCTGAGATTTTTGAAAATGTTGGGCTGTCATCTCTTGTTGCTTTGTTATTATTTCTACTAAATTATTTTTTTAAAGAAATTCTAAGAGATATTTGCTTTTTGTTGTTTTAAAAATAAAATATACATATACAATAGAATATATCTATTCCCCAATGAATCAGTGGTTAAATAGAGTTTTCTGTTAGTGCTATTCAAAAGAAAGTGCTGCGGAATCGTGTTATTTCCATCGTGAAAAAGAGGCTGTCTTGTACCATATTGGCTTTAAAAGAAGCTATTGCTTACACATATTTACATTTACGTTTACACAATAACATTTATTACATCATATTAAATGGCAACAATATGTGCCTAATGGCATTTGTATGATTTCTTAAATAAATATTTTTATTATTATGATTATATTATATGGCTAATAAGGCAAGCAAGAAATATGAAAATGACAGGATTCCAATCCCCTCAATACAGTTAACTCTCTGTATACGAAATTCGACTTAACTACTTGTTCACCGGAGATCTTCCCTATTTCCCTATTTCTCATTAATTTCGGCCACACGCCTCCATCATCCGATTCCCTTCTCGCTCGGAGTTCCTGGAGACGACACAGAGCGATACGACGAAGCGACCATCCTGGAGTATGCTCCAGTTGCTTTGTTGTGACTGATCCGGAAGAGGCCAGGTGGCTGCCTGGGTGGCCCGGTGGTCCTAAGTGTATTTTTATTTCCTGTCCGAGCTCTCAACGGACTGGCGACCCCTCTTCATTGTCGCTAGCCCCACTTCAATTTTTTTTTCTTTTCTTTTTTATTTCGGATACATAAAGTGCATCTGGGCCCTCCATTTTGTGCCCGCTCTATAAAGCAGAAGGGTGGCCGGTGGCGAGGGATCAGAATGGACTTTGATTGCATTCAAGTGTCAATTGACTGGGCTTGGGTGAAAACTGTCGACTTAAGGAATAAATATGGCTTACAAATATATTAAATAATGATATAAATTTAGACCGAAACCTAGATGAGTCTAGCTTACTTAAAAAGGGTATTTTTCTTATTTAAATAATATTAGTTAACCTTATACATATGTGGAAGAAAATGGTCCGGGTTGAGGTCAAAGAAAAATTTCGGTATCAGTTCAGCAGGTTGTTGCTTCGAGTTGAGCCATTATATTTTATCATCAATTTTATATAACCCGAGCTTTCCCGTGCAGTCGCTCGTTATATTTGCCCTGAAGATGACCTACAAAGTAGACCGAAACATCGGCACATAAATAAGTATTCTCTTATTTGGTGTTCAATTTGACTGAACCCCCAACTATCTCCATCCTTAAATTTTATAGACCCCTATTCTCATTATTTCGTATTTGTATTTCTCTATCTCTATTACATTTATTTGTATTACTATCTTTATAACTTACTAGCTTTTGTCGGCGGCTTCGCTCGCATAGAATTTGGACTACCGCATAAAGTTTCTTGACAGTGCTTTTTAACAATAATTTAAAATAATAAATAATTTAATTGTTTAAATAATTTAATTTTTTTCACTATAGGTTACTCGTACAAAATTTTAGATGTCTAACTTCAAAACTGACGGATTCCATACAACCTTTGAACCCTTATTATAAAAAGGGTGGAATTATCCAAACTTCTTTCTTAAATCATACAAAGGATCTATCTGCAAATTTCAAGATGCTAAATTCCTGATTTTCCTTTAATTATGTATTATAATGGATTTTCCACAGTTCCTATAAAACTGTCGGAGGGGGGGCACCTGCCCCCGTGCGCCCCCCTAAATCCACGCTTGCTATAGCCCATGTGTTATTCTGATGTATAACCTATATTACTGTAAAGTTTCATCCAAATCTCTTCAGTAGTTTTTGCGTGAAAGAGAGACAAACATACAAACTTTCACATTTATAATATTAGTAAGATCAGCAAGATTAGCAGGATATCAAAACAAATAGTTTCACTCGTGTTCTTTCTGTTATTTTAACAGCTATGATCATGTGATTTGCCTTTAATTATGTACAATAATGGATTTTCCACAGTAACTAAAAAACTGTCGGGGGTTAGAGTTCCCCCATCTTCTGTTTTTTCACTCACCTACCTTGATGCCTATAAGTATGTTTACTATTTACCATGTATAATTTTAATTTGTCTGTATTTTGTATATTTAGTCCTGAAGAAGATCTGTAATGTGGGTCAGAACGTTGTCTTTCTAATAAAGAACAGTTCTCCCTGTCGAAGAGAATTTGTTGACCTTCACCCGGCCCATTTTCTTCCTCATATAAATGAGGTCAACGAATATTATTCAATCTTGAGCTTTTGTTTGGAAAAAATAATGTAGCTATTGAAAATGTGTATATTTCGGTTCATCAAGAAATGAACGTTTCAACAAACATATATCGTCTATATTTTTATATTAAAGAGAAAAGTTATGCACCCGGGCGGAACTCGAACCCGGAACCTCTGTTCCTCCGTGACATATATCGTCTATACTTCGTTATATCAGTTGAAACGTTTAAGTTTTGATGAAATATTTACAGAATTATACACAGAACTACACTACTTTTTTTCAAAATAAAACTCACGGTTATTTTTATTTTCGAGAATATTAAAAAGTAAACCAACGAAAAGTTTAGTTAAAATTTGAAGCGATAAACTGCGGAACTGATACCAGAATGTCATAAATAGGGATAAGTAATTTTTAGACTAAAATTAAATAGAATTTTTTTTTTATTCTTTACGATTTTTTTCTATTTAATTTCCATTTTAATTCCACTCTTACCAGTTTTATAATAGGATGAACAAAAATTCATGTTATCGTAAAAAAGCGTTGAGTGTTAGCTGTTAAATGTTGTATTTTATTGACTATATCCATAAGAGCAGAGACTTAATGAAAACATCTTAATACGCAACCCACGTTTTTTAATGATAAAATGAATTTTTTTGTTCAATCCTCTATTCTTATTTTAAACTTATTAAAAATTATTTTCTACATTTTTGTTTTGTTTAATATTAAAGTGTATATTTTACTTGTTTAAACTATCAATTATTAAGTCATCAACGATATCATCGAGCGAATAGATTTTTTTTCAATAAAAAAAACGACTGAACTAAAAATTTTCCTTCAGAAGCAATTTTGTTGGTTGAGGCTTTTTAATTCAGGAACAAAATATCTGATATTCCATTTCCAACATTTTTTTTAATAAAGTCACATTTTTAGTTCTATCACGCTTGACCTTGTTGATGTTTTATTGGAACAATGACAAGCATTAAATTCAGAAGTTTTAAGCTTTTATAAATTTTCTAATGGTTAATAACAGAATTTCGATACCATCATTACAGTAGGAATGCTTTGCTTTACCAATAACCAAATTTTTATTTTTTTAAAGTCATGTTGAACTTTCAAATACCTCTACTGAAGGAGTGATATACTAAATTATGCTCATATAAGGTTTTCCTCAGAAATAATATATTGGATTTTTAGTTTAATACAATTAGTACAATCCACTCATATTTATGGTAAAAATCATAATTATGAATGGATACCACAATGTCAACTTTCTGATTAGGGAGAGTTTTTCTAGCCGAGCTCACCCCAGCTGGAAAAAGTTTTAAAGTTAGTACCTAAGGCCCGCCATGTTTGGTTAAAAACATTCTTTTAATGGAATGAAATAATAAATTTATGGACGGGGGGAAGGCAGGTCCAAGTCAATTCCATGCCCGCCCCCTCGACCCTGGGGAAATTTAATAAATGTGTTTTCTGATATAAATATATTTGGCCCGGGGCACTCTGCTAGCCCCATATCAGCTCCCCTCTTAGGGGTATTCCATATTTATAGCTTTTAATACATAGAGCACCTCGGGGGAATGGGGATAAAATTTCTTATTTTGATATTTGTCTGAGTCAGGTACGGGGTATGAGCGATATGGTATCATATCGATCACAACATCAATATGACCATTATTAAGAACTTATTGTAAGACGCATTTCTATATTTTTAGAGTGACGTAATTCAAAACCCTACACAAAAAACTATTTGTTAGCTTGGAATATCATTAGAACGCTAAGAGTGACAAGTGGTTTCTGACAAGCTGAGCAGACAACCTCTGAAGCTATACAGTTGATACAGTTTTGATGAGTGGTAAAGAGATATTTACCCATTTCTTAGAGGCTCATTACTCAACACAGAAAAAACAGGTTTTTTTTAGTTTTATCACTCATTACTAACACGATCAAGTGACTTTTTGTGATTTGATCACGATGATAACATAAATTGAACTAATATTATTAAATTATTGAATTAATATCCAAGTAAACAGGTAAGATTTCCTTCTCTACTCATTTTATAAATTTCAGTCAAGCGCTTTTTTATTTTCCTATTTACAGCTTCTTGTTTTTTCATACAGTTTAACTAATGCATGTCCTGCTCCGATTTAGATAACAATTCCCAACAAGTTTGATCAACTATTCGGTTGGATTTATGTACCAATTCATTTCTTTTTTTTTTTTTTGGTCTAGAGCAGTGGTTCCCAAACAATGATCCGCGAATGATTTAAATTTAAATTTAGCGGGCAGTGTGCCGTTGGTCGCCGTGCAGTGAGTGACAAGAGCTCGGGTGGTCGGGGTGATACGCGGGGCTGCCGCACAGTGGTCTTAAGTCTTAAGTCCCTGCTAACAAGAATTAGTGGTCCCAGACCAAGAAAAGGTTGAGAACCCCCTGGTCTAGAGGGATTCAGAGTTGGTTAATTAAAAAAAACGCTTATGTAAAAATATTAAATTTTATTCAGACGTCTTCTCGTTTCTGAGATATGACAAATAAAACTGTAACTTTTTTATGATTAGTACCATTTTTTTTTCGATTCTTGTAAAAACATATAAGGTAAATATAGCCCGCGAACTAAGATTGATGGCATTATATAATTGACCTTACAGTCTTTATTATCATATCTTATATATTTTTAATGTATTCCTTATATGATAACATTATACAGATAATAATATTAATATCAGAGAATATAATTTTAATATCTTCCCTCCACAGCCATTGTTCTATACACACAGTACACAGTACAGTTTCTAACACGTACTGATCACAAGACTCTTCAGGGGTCTCTGTGCTAAGCGTTATTGATTTTATAATTGTTGTTTTAAACCCCAAAAGACAAAAGATAAATGTGGGACGTTAACGGTTTGATGATTAAAAACAATAAAGACTGAATAAAAAAAGGGGGGATGAATTAAATCAATTAGCTTGAACTGGAAGCCTCCTGTAGGGACATTGTCAGACTGCAATGTATTGTCAGATAAACGTCGCAAAGAGTGAATTAATTGTTAGTTGGTTATCCTAATATATTGAGGATATTATTTTTTTATGCAATTAAAATAATATAGTGTATTATTCTAATGAAACTACAAGTCATATTTTGTTAATTTTATAATAAGTGATCTTATACATTACCAATAGAAACATTTGGCTGTTTTTACATCAATAAATGAGCTGGCATATTGGAAATATGCCAAAATTCTATTAAAGATACAAAAACATTTCTTTATAGGAAAAATGATGTTATATTTTCTTTAATTATAATTATATAACTACTTATTATTAGTTGACCTTATATACAAGGGGAAGAAATTGGTCCGGGTGAAGATTTAAGAAAGAATTCCTCAAACCGACATTTCAACCCATATTTTAAAATAATAATGCTGCATCTGGTTTCTAAATTAAATAAATAAAAAAAATGCAGCATTTCAAAAATACAAAGCATTTCCTCAAATCTGAAAATAATTGTTTCGCAGGTTGTCGCTTCAAGTTAAATTACGAGTTTTCACTTTTCATTCATTTTAATAGTTTTTTATTTTTTATTTATCTTATTGAATTGTACAACTGTAATATATACATCTAGTACAATTGCTATTAGAATAAATAATACATGATAGGACATGTAGAGACATTACCCACTGGCAGCACTCTAATTAATAGTTTTGAAAATAAAAATAATCGTGAGATTTAGTAAGAAAAAAAGAGGCGGAAATGCGTATTAGGGAAATTTATCTATCATGAAGTATAGATGATTATTTAACCTAAACCGTATGTGTAATACGATTCTTTAATCTACATACAGTCAGTAATAAAATTATCTTGGTATCAGTTCCGCAGTTTGTCGCTTTGAAGTTGTCACAAGTCTTCATTAGTTTCCTTTATATTCCCGAAATTAAAAATAATCTTGAGTTTTAGTATGGAAAACAGAATGTAATTATGGGAAATGGAATTTTTGAATCGATCATTTATTGATCAAAACAGGTTCAAATCCCACTGCGGGGAAGACTTTTATTTAGCCTGTTTACAGCCGGAAATAAATCATATGGGATCTAGGACTCTTCTGGGGCTCACCCAGCCTCTATAAAATATTATAAAAATAAAGTACCCAAAATGAGGGGGAAATCTGGCGGTTGAACGTGACCTAGGACAAGTCACCTCCTTGCAGAACCGTTGTTCACGAAACAATACAGTCTCTACCATGTATTGAATGATGATGCTCCATGTTGTAATTATTTTAGTGTATTTTACTAGCAAAGCCTGACCGGTGGCCTCAGCGTAATTAAGAGCCTGAGCTACGGAAGACGAGGAGAGGGAGAGAGCCAAGAGAGCGGTGGAAAATCAATAGAGATGGAGGGTGACCGCCATGATGTGGTCAAGGCCCTTCTGCGCACACACCCCCACACATCGCCATTTTAGTTCTGTCCCCACCCGAACATATAGGGCCCTATTGTTTTCTCTCGAGGTCTCCGGCAGAATCATCCTCAAAATTATTTTAACTTTCCTTCTCCTAAACTCAACACAAATACGAAACCGCGAACAACATATCTTTCATTTTATCATAAACCTATTTCCACTTTTTTGAAAAAAAAAAAATTTAAATAGGAACAGCCGACAGAAGTGAAAGCTTAAAACTTTGGTGTAACTGGATAACTTGTCTGAATTCTTTAAATTTCAAATTTGGTAATTTAAATTATTAACTATTAAATATTTAAAAATCAAAAGAGTTGACTAATTTATTTTAAATTATTAACATTTGTCTGGTTTCCACATACACTGACACTCCGAACAATAATTGTATAACTCTCCTCCATATTTTCAGTCTTATTTACACCTTGACCCTATTCTAAGCCCTGAAGAAGACCTGTAATGTGGGTCGAAACGTTGGCTTTACAATAAACATTTCTCCCTATTTAAGAGAATTTGGTTTACCTCCACCCGGACCATATTCTCCTTAAATAATTAGGGTACATTTTCAAGTAGTTTTTTTTTTTATTAATCAAAACATATTATGGGCTACACAACCTCAACAGAAAATATAATTGAAATAAGAATTTGTATAACTAAATATTAATTTTTACCTTGTATTTGTATTTATAAAGATGTTAATGAACTTTATCTTCATTTTTAGCATTATTATCATCATAGTTAAGTTCAATAATACTTTGATCATTTACATTTTCAATAATTTCATAAAACAATGAATTTGACTATGACAAATAAAATCTTTTAGAGGAAACAGAAATTTCAACTAGTTATTGATGTCTTAAGTTATTATTTGTGTTAATAACACAACTATTTAAGGACCTTTTAGAGAACTAAACTTATATTGATTAAAAGAAATTGTGTAACTCATGCACTGTCCACTAGGCGTCGCCATTTTCGTGCAATACGTCACGAGCATGTCGCTCAAGTTGCTGAAGCGAACCCACAAGTTTTTGCTATAATAAAGTCGCTTAATGAGGCTAAAAAGTTTTCACTAAAAAAATATTGAAATTCTAGATTGATTCAAAGTTTTGCAATTTTTTGCTTCGATTTAAGCCGCAAAAAGTTTTAACTTTACATTAGTTCCTTTTAAATATTCTCGATAATAAAAATAATCGTGAGTTTTAGTATATATTTCGGTAATCAATCAGTCAATAACTGATTCAGCTAACATTTCGAAGTATAGATGATATATTTTTCTTGAAACGTACCTTTTTTGACGAAATGACTACTGATATATACTTATTTTCCATAATTACATTGTTTTTTCGATACTTAGACTCATGATTATTTTTTCTTTCGAGAATATTAAAAAGGATATCAATGAAAAGTTAAAACTTGTTGTGACTGTTTTAGAACTGATATTGAATATTGATATATTGAATTTCTGTACTGTTCGTATCTTAATTTATTAAAGGTTCGACAAATTTTCGGCCAAAATATGTTGTTTAGGGGACTTTTAATTATAGAAATAAGAAATAATATGTTTTAGAATTGAAAAGGGTTTACTGGATATATCTTTAGTTCAGTAATATCGTCGGGGAGAGAGTAAATAAAGTTTCCAAAAATAAGTATAGCTTATTGTATTTGTATTAACATTTTGGCCCAATTTGTAAGCCGATTTTTTTAAAACTTAGTAGACTACTTAATAAGGGATAAATACTATAATCCTGTTTATAACCTAAAAGCATTTTTAATATGCTCAAAAATAGCATAATGGATTCAAATCATTGTTAAGACCTTAATCTGATAGAATTGTGAAAATATACAATTCCACTATGTATATTTACTTTAATGAATACATTTATAGGATTAATACCTTGTATTTTCACAAGATCAAATCATTTATCATTTTATATAACATTATATAATTATTCTCATTATTTTTTAGTAGAAGTGTATTATTCTGAAGAAAAACACCATACTTAATTTAATTAATGAAATTAAAACATTCTTAAAGAGGCATTCTCACCTACTATTCTATCAATTCTAAGCTGAAACAAATTTTTATAATCATCCTTTGCCAAATTAAATGATTCAATTAAATAAAGGTGCTGATGTTTTATTTAGATATTTTTATTTTTCCAACAACGAATATAACATAAAAAAAAATTGTGCAAAATCTAAAACTTTATTAGGGTAAGATAAAAAAAAAAACCATTTTCCAGTCATGTTTATTCTTGATTCTTAAATTATTCAAGACGTTTCGACACTATGGTGTCATTTTCAATCTATTTTTCTCTAACAATAGTCCTTTACATATCTTTACATAGTCAACAAGTCTAAAAATTCTGTGAAAAATAAATCAACAGTCACAATACCATACATAATTTAAATAAAATGTCCAAAATAACTCACCTTAAGTATAGATACCCTGAAAGTCACATTTAATTTTTTTCTCTAAAATTCTTAGGAAACCATTTGTCCTCCATGGTCAATAAAATAATATTACATTACTCTTATAAAGAAGAATTAAGTCCAGTTTAATGAATAATTTTTTTTATAAGAATGAACAATCAAGGTGAAATTCTAAAACTTTTAAAATTTAAAAATCTACGCTGTGAAAACAGTTACGTTATAAACAGGTATGCTAAGTTTATCTTTGTAAGGTTTTTATTCAAATTTGGATTAAATTTTTTATGGAAATGGGATTGAATGATTATTAGCAATGATTATTTTAGCATTCTTTATTTATTATTTATAGTATTTATTTATGGTGAAAAAGTAATCAATGAGTCACCACAATATATAAGTGCCATATTGGTGCTCACCTTTAATGTTTAAGCTTGATATTTAAATATAAGGAAAACAATGTAATAGACTACTAAGTTTACATGATTTACTGCAATGATATAACAACAGAGAGTATTAAAAACATTGATTTAACTAGGGTTTCTGCTTTATTATATTGTGCTTGCGTAATAAGGAGTATTTCTGAATTCAATAATCAGTAAGAGAGATTTATCAGTTCCTAAGTGGCGGAAAAATGGAGGAGATAATCAATAGAATTTGTTTATTAATGAAAGTCTGTTCGTAAACTGCCTCGTCGTCCGAATTTCGAAGGTCGAATCTAACTAAGCCTAAACATGAATTGAAGTGTATACAGATATGATTTCCAAAATGTAAGACGAGCAAGTTTTTGTTTATTATATCTTCTTTCTTTCTGAATGAGATCAATCCTACTTCACACAAAATCAATACCCAAGGTGTTATTGGTCGTTTTATATAAACATAGAAATGTAAGTTTAGTGGCTGAGCTACATAAAGGGTGTCCCATAAGCCAGAGGAAATATTCAGTGGAAGGGTAACAAAACACAAGAGCTACAAAAATGTTCAAAGTTTTCCTATGTTGTGATTCTATAAAAGGGAAATTGAATTTTTATTTTATTTACTAGTCCTCTTTTATTTGTTATTTTTTTTAGTAGCAAACAATAAAGTAGTAATACAGTTATTATTGAAATATGTTTCTTTTTATTTTATTGTTAAATGTTATAATTTTGTTAATATTTTTAAATGTTTTTAAAAATATTTTAAAATTTCTTTTCAAATAAAATATTTAAAGATATTGTTGAAATAATCTAATTACTATGTCTTACTCCTAATGTTTTTATCTTTTGATTTGTTATTTCAATTTGTGTATACTTTTGCTACTCTTGATGTCTGCTGTCACGTTTTTGCAAATTTTAAGGGACTTAATGGAAAACGCTAAACTTAATCTTGTCTGCTTTTTTTTTTCCAGTCTCCAATTTCTTAAATGATCCTCTAAAATTTAATTGATCCTATTCAAGTAAAATGCTATAGTTTTCAAGTCAATCTTAAACAAATAAAACTCCTAAAATAAAGAAAAAACTTGTTTTATGTAGCAGGATTTGGAGAATTTTGTTTACTGGTGAAGAAAAGCAGTTCTTAATTAATTAATTAAGTTGCCTACTCAGAATTCCTAAAATCCAAGGTCACCAGCCAGGTTGCAAAACCGCGATCCTGGGCATAGTAGTTTGTTATGCCGACCACTACACCTTAGGTGACTCCGGTATAAGTTTATCTACCGTTCCTCCTAAGGATTTCATTTTTACCAAATCTTCTTAATTCGACACGTACTTAGGTTTTAATTCTGACATTCTACTGGTATTTAATTACCTACCAGCAAATGATTAGATTTTAGAATAAGTTAAGTAATGTTTCTCATAACAATTTCCTCTAAATTGTTTTTAAATCTCATAAGGGTCACCTGTGGTCTAGTGGTTAACATAACACCCAATTATGGCCATGATAGCGAGTTCGCAGTACACCTGAATGTCCTTTGTTGATATGGAGTCCTTCGGAAGGGATGTAAAATAACGTTCCCATGCATATGCGGTGTCAGATACTGTAGTAGCATTCATTAGCTAAAGAAGCATAGAGTGACGTTTAATTGAATAAACCAACAGCCCTCATTATGTCCATAAGTGATTGGAGAAAAAATATACATGCTTTAAAATCATAGTTCCGCACATACTTTCTGAAGAAATTAAGTACGAATCCCTGGGATCTGTTTGTGAAAACCGACAGTGGAAAAGGAATAACCGAGGGAGGCGGATTAAATAAAAATTAGTATTCCGAGTGAGGGATGTAAATCGGGTTATGAAGACGAACCGTTATTAAAGCAATAAAGAGAAGTCGAGCCGAGCTGGTAATTATAGACACCGCTTTAAACAGGCTCTTCTTTTCCATTTAATATTTCCCCCTCAATGCTCCGCCGTCCATTGAGCTTCCTCGGGAATTTTAAAGAGCAATTTGGCCCCGACCTACCCTTACTCCGGCGGATGACGGCGTCCTCGTAATTCACGATGAAAAAGAAAGTGGGGGGGGTGTCGAGAGGGAAAACTTTTAAGTAGGTCTAAATTACTGTCAGTTTTTCCTCCTCTTTATCAGATTTACTCGCTTCGTCTTCAACTCCCCCATTCATCTTTATTAGAAAATTTATATGGTTCTTTGAACCCACTCAGCTGTTGTTTGTAAACATTCCACCGGTTTTCTTTCTTTACTGAAGTACTACTGCTTATTAATTTAAAAGTAAATTTATGCGGTTACGGCTAATCGGACGATGCTACTAAATTTTTACTAGGATAGGAATCTTAACGAGTAGGTACCTGACTCCTCAACGGCTCGGGGTCCACATTTTACCGTGGGATCTTTATCTTTATTGGTATTTAATTACTTAGCAAGAAAACAATCTGACTTTAAAATATGTTGCGATGGAATAAGTTTATTATGGATACTATGAGGATTGTTTGTTTATTTATTTAACGTATCTCTATGCTGCTATAGCTAATCGGTCGATGATACAATAGGATAGCTAAATTTTACCGATTAAGGTGTAATTGGGATAGGAGTATTGCCTGAATATACCTGACATCGTATAGGCACAGGGCCCCTATTTTACGTACCTTCTGAATGACGGCACAACCACTCGTTACTTAAAAAATCACTTTACGTTACGTAACATTAAAAAAAAAATACTTAAAAAAAAAGCTGCAAACCCGTAACTTTCAGCACGGTATGTGTGTTGGTGTGCTTACCACTAGAATACTGGGGACTCTTAGAGGGTTGTTATTCAAATCATTACAGAGGAAATTCTTTGGAAAAATTGTAAGTAGACTTATTATAATATATATAGCTAATATATTTTAAATCGAATTGAGCTCAGTGATTAAATACTAAGTCAGAATTAACACCTTAGTCAATAAAGTAGCACGCCAAACACAATGAAATCCTTATGAGGAAGTGTATAGTTGGGGTTACAGATAAACGATTATCACACGACAGGCATGAGACCCCCGTGTTACGTCCCTGCCGAAGGACGGTATAACCAAGGATTTTTTACTCTCTTTTAAAAAATACTATGGTCACTTGCCGCTCTGCGAACCCGCGATATCGTTCTACTTCTGCAAGTACATGAATCACATATCGTTCGTCCAAAAGAATAACGACATAAGCCTTCAGTAGCGATTGCATTGGCTGAAGCTTTTTAGTTCAGAACCGATACATCAGATATTCAATTTGCATCATGTTTTTTTATTTATTTTATAATGCCATATTTGAATGTTTGAATAATGACATAAGCTAAAATAAAAAAAGTTTCAAGCTTTTAAAAAACGTCTAATGGTTCAAAAAAGAATTTCAATACCATCATGACAACAGGGTAGCTTTGCTTTACCAATAGCCAATTTTTAATTTGTTTAACTCATAGGGAACTTTCAAACATCTCTATTGAAAAATTATGTTTTATAAGTTATAAAAATTATGTTTCATGTTTTTCTGAAGGGGCAATATGCTGTCTAATAATTTTAGATTATATTTTGACAAACATGGAACTCATACTAGACTGAAACAACAAGAAACAGCTTACCGTTTTAGGCTACTTCAACATTTACTAGACAAACGCTCTAAGCTCACAATTAATTACAAAAGACATCACAATTAATTACAAAATACATGACAATCATTAGACACATCTGGACTTACTGAACAGAGCTTTGGGGCTAAGCCATCGAATTTCTCTCGTATTCAATCCTTACAATCCAAAATCCTTCGTAAAATCCCCAATTCTCCTTACTTTGTTACTAACAAAGTAATCCATAATGACCTTAAGGTCATTATGGATTACTTTTGTTGCTGCTTTGGCCGGAATCCGATATCAATCTTTTCATGACAAACTTTATTTCCACTCGAACCCACTAGTTTTAAACCTAGCAACCTCTCCAATTCCTGATAACCCTCCGAAGCGTCTGAAAAGAAGATGGCCTCGTGACCTTCTAAGTTGAACCTTTTATTTGAGTACTAAGACTAGGTAGTTTCTCTACTTACCTTTGTCTCTGGACATGATTTATCTTTCATTATATTTACTTGAGGTATTCCGTATACAGATGTAAATTTCAATAAATACATTTTTTAAAAAATAATTTTTTTTATCTTCCTGAATCAATCACTAATTATCTTGTTCGATTAACGACTTTACTGATGTACTACCTCAAAAAGTATTAGTACTTAATGATGATAGTTCCGCCACAACCCATGAAGGGGCTTGGGGTCAGTACTTGGAAGAGACTGAACTGTTTTTGAATAACGGTTATGCACGGAGGTAATTTGTCATATAGAGCCCCCCCTATTTTTGGTACCCACTTTGTAAAGAACAGAATTAAGATTGATAGTCTTCATCCTGCCCATGGCTAAGGTTTGCTATTTTTAAACAAACTGACCATTGAGGGATAAATGAGGTAATTTTGGACATCTGGGGTTTCGCAGAAGTAGTTGGTGTAACGACTGTATGACACCTCTAACTCAGCTACGTTTTCCGTGTTTTTGCTGCCAACCCCTCAAATTAAAAATAGGATGGAATATTTAGAAACATTTATTTGTTTTTATTATTGTATATATTTTTTTTTTATATTTACCCAACTTTGGCCTACTCCGGATCAATAATAAGTGGATGTTCGGTACATGTGCCTTTCTTTCCGCCCAGTATCTCTTCTTCCTCTCCGATCCTCCCTCATCGGAGATTTTGATCTTTCACTTAGTTCTCACCCCAAACCTCATCCTCATTTCTCGGGTTATGCTCTTAACAGTTCCATCTCTAACCATATTCCCCGTAATCCCGAATTCTCCCTCCCTGCCTCCTTAAATCAGTTCGGTTTATGTTTTTTATGTCTAAGAAATTCAAATATTCTTTTCGCCATTTATTTTATTTCTGGTTTCTTTCTTTTTGTCTGAAAATATGAAATGAATGGTTAATTGTAGCAGACCCTTTCTGCCCCCCATCCAACCACCTCCCTACACACTCTCACTCTCTGTTTCTCCTTCAAGAATAAAAGGTTTCAGTAAAACATTACGTTACCTCTGAATGTTCGATTGGGCATGGAAAAAGATATTGTAGAAATCAATGAATAAGTGGTGGAAAATGTCAAGTTATGCTCAATACAATGAAATTTATCTGTGGGTATTCGAGATTAAGTAATTTTATTTTTTTCTATTTTAAAATTCTTTAAAATATTTTTTATATTATATATGTTTAAACTGTTGTAAGGGATTTGATGTTACCAGTATAAATAGATAGTAGGAAAGAAAAAGAAAGAAAAATTAAAACAGGAAGCCAAAGCGGGTGGAAGATTTCTCAGCTGAGGCGCATGGCAAGAAGCCTATTCTCTAACTGAAAGGGGTGAGAATAGAAATCCCTTATCTTCAGGGCATAAATTGGAGGCTGATATAGGAAATTACGGGGGGTGTTGATACAATGTTCTGGGGGAGGCACAATGCCTCCGACAATGGCCAAGTCCAAGACAAAGGAAACTTGGGCGCGGTCGAGATTAGAGGAGCCTTACACTGGCTAATGAGCGAATTTTACATTGTTTATACACGACCATCTCCTCAAACAGCCTCCGTGTACACCCCGCCATCGGATATGCCTTCATAAATAGCTCTGGGCTCTTAGTGTACTCTGGAGGGAGAAAAGATGTTTCTCAGGCTCGTTGGCGTTCAGGCATCTGGATAATGTAGGATGTTCAAGCGTTGTTCGTCTCTTGCTGGAATCGAACAGATATCTGAAAAAACGCAAAATGATTTCGTTAGAACAACATCAGAAATACCGCCGTCATTTTTAAATATACTTATCGTTGTATTAAATACATATTCTTGTATCTGTGTTATGTTTTTACTAAAATATAAAGAAAAAAATATTAAGAAGGACAAGGGGCGGAGTAGCCGAAAATGGAATATGGAGAATAAGAAGGAATGAGGAGCTTATGGAGCAGTTTGGAGAGCCTCATATTGTCCCATTAATAAAAAGAGCCACAATTAGATAGAACAGACACGTGGAAAGAATGCCAGACCACGAACAAGAACGGCAACCGAAGTAGAGGACGTCCTCGGATCAGATGACTGGTTGATGTGGAGGCTGTTGGGTGTAGGAGGACAGAGGAAAATAGCGCAGGATCGAAAAGATAGGGTGAATGTGGTAGAGAAGGCCCGGGCTCATGTGGGACCGTACAGCCATTATAATAATATTACAAATTAAGTTATATATTGTCCCCTTGATTTTGATGCCTCCAACTACAATGAGAATTGAACTCTTGTTTTACCAGTGC
The DNA here is from genome assembly GCA_037127475.1 of Arma custos. Lineage (NCBI taxonomy): Eukaryota > Metazoa > Arthropoda > Insecta > Hemiptera > Pentatomidae > Arma > Arma custos. The sequence goes on along the minus strand of CM073759.1, from coordinate 60,569,454 downwards.
GTGAATTACTATCGTGTTCCACGTTTCATGAGGTACATTTCATTGTGACGGATTATTCGAGGTGGGTTTTGTTTTCAAGCACTTACGACCAAGGCGTGATAGATTAAAATCTGGAGAATTTCCAGTCTAGAACAACTACTTGCTTAGCCTATACATTGTCACAAAAGCTGCCTGATATTACATTTAAAGAAAAACAAATATTTACTATATCCTATATTACTATATAAGATATCCATAATGTTATAGCGTTCGTAAAACTCTTTTCTCCTTCCATTGATGGGTCATCATTCAGCTATTCCATCAGACTCAAAGCTGATAGAAAATAAACACGATCTCCATATGCCGGGGTCATAAAAGACCATTGATGCAACTAACCTCATTGCCGGAAGCTCATTGTCCTCGTAAATTAGGAAATTACTCTGAGGTGGGAAGGCACTAGATTAGAGCGCAAGATGATTCCGGTCCAATCGAGGCGGTTATCGATCGAGGGAGGGTGAGAAACTTGTTACTTTTGCCGATCATATTGAGCTTGTGATCAGGAAATGAAGCTAATAGGTCGGAGGGGGGAGGGGTCTTTGCATATTAATTATTATTTTTGTTGGAGGGGTAGCAGAGGGTAGTGGATACTTTGTGAGGGTCGTAACCTTGGGGTAAGGCTAGGGATTGTGTTAGGAATTATGTATTCCGAAATAGTAGTTATGAAAGCCTAATTTAAACTTTTTATTTCCAACTGTTCAGTTTGTTCAATCGTAAAAATACTGTCTTGGCACAGATGCTTCATATTTGTATTTCGAAATGCTATCAAATTTGAAATGAAAACGAAATCTATAACCTTTCTAATATCTATTAGTATATTATGGATAAATCGCTATAAATAAATTGTGCACCTATCCCATATTTACAACGAAAGTGGCCAAAAAAATCTTAATTCTAAAATTTTTTGTTTTGTTTAATTTTGAGCAATATCCCAATTAATTAGGGTCAACTATGATCAAGTGGTTGGCATAAAAACTAAACAGGACCAAGATCTCGGAAGGTGAATTTTTAAATGGAATAAAAATTCATTATCAGGGTTGTCCTAATTCTACTTAACTATTATAATTATAAGGGCTCCTTATAATAAGAGCCCAAAGCATTAGCCTCAGCAGCATAATCTGACGCATAATGAATAAACAACAAATCAATTATTAATTTAAAAAATGAATCCTTTTCGAAATGTGTGATTCATTTATAAATCATCTTCGTTCGCAAATAGTGATTTCTACAGTAAAACTGTATCTATGTAAATTATTTAATTCCATTCTTTTCAAATTTTCTTTCAGATCTTATTATTCACAATACTGTTTTGGATTTATTTCTTAGGCACATATAGATTGAAGTAACTAAGACAGCCAAAATACCTATTCGATAGTATTTTTCTTTGTTATACTTGAGAGAATCATTAATATCGTTTTAAATTTATATGGATTATTATTAGTTTTAAAGTAACTCAGTGGTAGAGCGGTAGAGTAGAGAGTGGTTATGCTGAAGATTCTGGGTTCAAGTTGGGGAAAACCAGGCAGTTGAGTGTGATCTTAGATAAGTGACCTTCTTGCTCGACCGTTGTCATAAGAACAACATAGTCTCTACCATATACTGAACCTTCATGGGTTGTAGGGGTACATGATTTTTTTCACATCCTGATTTTTTAATAAATATCATTACAGTAAGTAATTACTATACATCAGATGATAAAAGTAGTACTATCCCTATCAATATAATTAAGGACTATCAGTTTCGAATACAAAACTGACAATAATTAAAAAAGAAAACAATGTTCTGTTGTACATTAATTAAGGAACAATTCCCTGAATATGAAGACATTTTTTTCTCTGATTGGTTACTACATGGCCAAACAATAAAGAAGAAATCATTTTTAAACTTAAAGAAAATTCCAAAAATATTTCTTTGGATTAATTTCTAATAGTATTCAACTCAATTATTTATTTGAAAAAGATCGATAATTTTCTAAATGATTAATCATATATAATTCATGCAAAAAATGTGATTTTATTAAGTAAATCTTTATTCGTCTGAGATCGCATAAGACGATTTTTTTCACTCTGGCTGTTTCTACAAGGGCAAACAATAACCGAACTGTATCGTGTAGCAAGATAAGTCGGGTGGTGCACAGGTGACACCGTGTTCCCGCGGGCTTATTACTAAATGTAATGAAATTTATTATAAAATTAGAGAGAGATAATATAAGGGAATATAATTTATTAGTGTATTTAAGGCGGAGGAGGTGTTTGCGGGGAGGAGATATACTAGTAGCCGGGAACATATGACTCCCATAACTCTGGGCGCGGGTAATCCTGAGCTGGCTGGCGCCACCTGGGACCAAGACAGATGGGCTCTATGTTAATTGGCCGTATTAATCAGAGCGGCGGTGAGGCTGCTTATTCAGTCCGATCGTGGCCTTCTATATAACTGAATCAACCTTCATTATTACACCGGCTCTCCGGTAGGAATGCCTAGCAGTTTGTCAGCGCTTTTTCACATTTCTATATATTGAGGAAGGGGCTAGTTGAGAGCAACGAGTAGCAATGGCGAAGGTTCCGGATTCATACCAACTGTGCCAGATGAATTATTTAATCTGTTAATCGCCGTGGTTGGACTATTACCAGACGCTAGGATGTGGGTATCCTTAATTGGGAAACAAACATGGAACGCGCGGATCTCGGACAAATCATCTCCCTCCACAACTGTTGTCCTAGAAACAGTAAAGTCTATCCTATATACTTAACCCAAGGCCTTATATGACCTTTTTTAGTGGTAAGGTTTTTTCTATGATTTATCCGAATTTTGTCATTTACAAAGTTCTCAAAACTTCATTTCTAGTAAAATATTTTTCCATAAACGATAGAGTGAGCCAAAACCATTTTAAATATTCTGAATTTATGTTGACCTCTTCTTATTTTGCTATTTCCCCACAAACTTAAAGGAACTGTCCAGCTCCAACTTGTCCGCCGAATCATGCTTTCTTTTTCCTTCTTATCTGGCCGTTTTCTTTGAAACAGTACTATCTCTACCATGTGATGAACACAAATCCCTTCAAGGTCTGTCATGATAAAGGTTTTTAGTCTAGTATACTGGAACTGAAATAATCCTGATGTATGTTTGTTTCCTCTTTGGTGTATTATTTAAAAAAAATAAATATTGCTTATAGGTTTGAATATATAAAAGTTACGTCATTTTATTTATTTATAAAGTTTATTTATTTTATTTGTTTATTTTATTTTTTCCTTTTCCTGGGTGACTGAAAACCTACAACTCTAATAGATACTTATAGCCCTTAAAAGTGACATATTTAATTATTTTGTAACCAATAAACATGTTTCTTTTAAAAAATCAATAAAATCTGAATCAACAAATCAAATAATTAAACACTTCTAGATGTAAGGTTTTACGTTTTAAGACATAAAAATTCAAAAAGCAAATTTTAAAAAATCTGTATATATGCCTCTCGTTTATGATTATTTCAAAGCCTACCGGCACTATTATTTTTTTTAGATAGTACTTTCGTTTCAGATCAATTCAAACTAATCCAAGGAACTAGACATTATCTTGCGCCAAATTGTTTCTATATAAATTGGGGTTTTCATGAACACGTCCTAATCGTTAAAGTGTTAATACGGAAGGATATGAAATATTTGACAATTATTTTTGTTGGACTGTTTGTGAGGGCTTAGGAATAGTCTTTTCTCCTTTGTATAACTGCTTAAAGAATATGCTGAATGAAACGCATTCAAAGCAATTTACATTATAATATCATTTGAAATAATTAACGATTTTTGGCTTCAAAAGAAATATAACTGAAGAACTATAGAAGTTTCTCACAGTGTCGAGAATACGATGGCAAAGCTATCGTAATTAAGAATATTGCTCATTTTGTAGTATATACTTTATCTAGCATTTATATTATAATGGGAATTTTTACACTTTACAATATTTAATGCAGCGTAATTTCTAATACATATTAATGCTTTTTGTAGGCAAAGTAAATAATAACAAAATTAGTGGGATCTCTATACATTCTTTGCGCAGTTTATATTGAAATTCAAAACGGTATTAAATTATCAGCATAAATTAAAGATATAATTTGATATCAATTTTTTATTTTGGTACTATGTTTATCATTAAAACTATAGATACCACTGTAACCGAAGAAGGTTATTGGGTTGAGTACATGGTACGGACCATACTGTTTTCAAGCGAACGTTCGTGCATGTTGGTAATTTGATCGAGATGAAGGGTACCCACTTTATAGCGACTTGTTAAACCCCTGGTGGATCTCCAGATCCAAATCGATTCACTGCTATTATCGTAATACATAATTTATGAGTATTTGCCACAGCCTCTTGGGGCCTTCAGCTCAGTAACCAAGCATCCTACTTACTGGGTAACCAGTTCTCTATTAAATTTAAAATGAGATACTTTTAAAATATAACATGCTGTTTTTTCTAAATTTAGTTTTCCATTAAATTGAATTTTTCAAAATTAACCGGTTATAAACGGATCAATAATTTATCAATTCCATTAAAATAGAAAAAACAACGTTTTGTCGGTACACCGACCCGGTATTTCCAATGACTGATATCTGAATAACACTTATATACAAAATGGACATTCCTTCAATAAAAATAAATGAGCTTTAAACAAAGTAAATAATTTGGATTTAAACCCATTTTATTGACATCAGTCAGCGAACTCTGAGTTTAACAACATCTTGATAAAATTCTTTATTGTATCAATACTATTGATCAGGGATTTGTACAACTAATATAATTAAAAATAAATCATAACAAATACTTATTTAACTGATGGAAAAGCTTGAGAGTTCAACAAGTGATTGGTGCCAGGGATTCTTGGGGTGAGGGCAGCTGGTCAGCCAATGACCATCGAAGACACCCCCACCCGTTCTCCAGTCAACAAGTCAATAATGGAGTTCAACTTCTCCACCGCATTATCATGGCTGCCATTTCAGTTTGAACCATCATAATTGTATAAATAATTAAAAAAGACAACAAATAACTACATACATACTTGTTTTAAAAGATTTGGCTGTTTAGGCTCAATGGATCTTTTAAAGAGAAAAGAGGGGAAAAATCTCATCGAATTTGACTTTATTTACGATCGCTGTATTTTATTATTTTAGCAAATGGATATAAAAATGAACTTGGTATATTTTAGAGATAAACATATTTTTAAAAAATAATTGAGGAGTTGACGTGGATAAGTTAAAAATAAAACCATTTTGTCATTAACCCATTTAAATTTTGTTTTCAACTTTGAAGCGAAAGTGGCTTAAGAAAAACAAAATGATCCTAAAAATGCATTAATTATTATTAGAAGCTACTAAATGATAGGACATACTAACTAAGGACATACTAACGGGCAACTCACCCAACAAAAAAAATAAATCAACTGTTTAAAATATCTAGTGACAAAAAACAACAAAATCATTAAAATCAATCATTAAAAAACATAATATAAATATTTTAACCGATCCCACTTTGCAAAATAAAAAATATATAAGCAGATTAGGCATATCTAATAAGGGCCACTTTTCTCTTATATAAAATTATATTTCCAGGATGGAAGCAGATTATAAAAATTAGTATTATAAAGCCCCAATCTAGAAAATGAATACTGTATTACGATAAAGTAATAAATATAGACCAAATTATTGAGCAGATAATAACGAATGAGCATGCCACAAAAAAAACAAAATATTGCCTAAAAAACAAAAGAGTGCATCCTAAAAATTATACTAAAAAAAGTTGTACATAATTAATGCAAAAAATAGTTTTTAGTAAAAATTTTTTAATTTAATTTGATTGAAGAAAACCGTCGATTTAAGAAATATATATCAAGAAATAAAAACATAATAATGGAAGTTCTGGACAATTATGCAATTGGGACAATGAGGGATGGTCCGCCCCTAGGAGCGCAAGGGGTAACCCCCTAGTATTAAGTTAATATAATCGGAAGATAATAATTGATTAGAAAACTTAATAAGTGCTCTTCTCAATTAAAAAAAAAAACTTAAATTCCCTCTACAAAATAGATTATATCATTGAAAGTATATTCGCATTGATATACTGAATTGTTAGGGTAACCTATTGTGTAATGGTTATCATAACATCCTCCTATTCCTTAGAATTTTTAAAATAGAGTAGAAAGTCTTGGATATGCCGTCCTTCGGATGTCACGTAAAATGGGAATTCATATCATGATTATACCTGTATAGGCGAAATTTAAGACTACATCTGTAGTATTGACCGATTAGCCACAGGAGCATAAAGTGAAGTCATGTGAATAAACAAACTTAAAATAAGTTGTTTTATTTTTCATATCGGAGGCGGAGACTCAATTTTCGGAAATAAGCGAGACCGAGTCGCAATATTTGAATCGACGGACACTCCAAAAAAGCCAGAGAAAGGCTACCCGTGGCTCAACGGGCAACTCACCCAACAAAAAAATAAATCAACTGTTTAAAAAATCCAGTGACAAAAAGCAACAAAACGCCGGAGCCTACCATAATCCGCAGCAAAACTACTGCAGCCAATTCAACCAAATCTCCAATCGCCTCAAACAGCTGCAACTCTGGACCTACAGAAAGCAATCGTGACGAAAACCAGGAACACCGAGGGTTCATTGACCCTAGCCCACCTATTTTTGTCACAAATATAACAAATTTTCATAACTTTGCTCAAGAAATATCTGAACTAATAGGACAAACTAATTTTAAATGCTTTTCTAGAGTAAAAGACATTAAAATAACTCTATCCAACAAAGAATCATACAAAAAATTAATTAATCATCTTACAGTGAAGAACTATGATTTTCATTGTCATCAACTAAAACAGGATAAATCGTACTGAGTGTTTTTAAGAAGACTACACTGTTCACAGCCCACAACAGCAATCAAAAGTGGCCTCGAAGAAATAGGTCACAAAGTAAGAAATATTTCGGCCGTGATGCATCTCATTGTAAAAGTATCCTCTTCCATTATTTTTTGTGGAACTTGAACCAGCCAGAAATAATCCAGAGATATTTCAAGTTATAAGACTGGTATATTCAACGGTGAAATTTGAAGAACCTAGGCGTAAAAATGCTATAGTCCAGTGTACTAACTGTCAAGCCTTAGGCCATACCAAGACGTATTGCCATCACCAAGCTATGTGCGTCAAATGTGCTTGACAACACTCATCTGACACTTGTCAGAAATCAAGAAACGAGCCTGCAAAATGTGCTCTTTCTGGTGAGGATCACCCAGCGAACTACAGAGGCTGTTCAGTCCGTAAGAACATTCAACGTCTTCCAACAAGGATCCAAAAGTCCAGAGAAGAGCACAATCCAGGCTCCTGAAGTTGACAATACTGCCACCTTTCCTGAATAACCTAAACCAACCATATTACAACCGTATACCACCGTAAACTCTACAAATAGACTTCCGACAAACAGAACTTGGAGAACCTCAAGTATTCAGCAGCTGCATCGAACTCAGACGCTTCAAACCTCCCAAATCGAATCTCAGCATTCCTTTACCAAACCCTAGGCCTCCCATTCCAACCCTCGGAAACTCACATCCAAGCCCGAGGCAGCCAATCCCAATCCGCAACCTCCACGTCAACAAATTCCTCCCCACCCCTTACGGGTCTAATTACCGCCTCAACAACCAAATCCTCTCCCTTCCAATCACAACATTCAAACGAATGCTGTAGTTTATCAAACATTGAATTAAAACCTAGCACAACCCTACTTTACGGGTACAACTCCCAGCCAACCCTACTTTACCCGTTAATTATCCCTACCAAACTCCAGCCTATATCCATTACAAATCCAATACCCCATCGACATAAACTCTGTCCTGTCATCCTTCCTGAAAGATCTCCAAGAGACTATCAAGCCTCTCATCAACCTACTCACGAGAACCCTTACCGAAGTTCCATTTAATTACCCAAGATGAGCATAAAGCCCATAACTATCGTTCTGTGGAATCCTAATCATCACTAATAATTACCATGACGAACTTGACATATTTCTACACGAGAACCAAATAGATATTGCTTTACTTATTGAAACACACTTCACTCACCGCACACATTTTTATATTCGGGACTACATCCCTTACAGATCAGACCACCCAGACAACACTTCACATGCCGGATCTTGTATTCTCATTCATAAAACTTTTCCCATTCCCTTATTCCTTCCATTCCAACTGATGCTATCCAATCAACCTCAGTAACCATAACGACTCGTCCTTTCTATATCACATTTTCAGCTGTATATTGTTCTCCCGGTAATTATTTTTCCTATAACCCCTTGATTCCATATTCAATCACTTGGACCGCGCTTCATTGCTGGAGGAGACTGCAACGGTAAACACCAACGATAGGGTTGTCTAAAATCCAACTCCCGTGGAAACATCCTTTATTCTGTCACATCCATTAAGAGTAACTCAATCCTGACACCAAATATCCCCACCTATTGGCCTACATCCATCAAAAAATGTCCTGACATCCTTAACACATTTATCACATCCCACATTTCCACCAACCAAACCGATATCAGATCCTTGGATGACCTTTCATCAGATCATAGCCCAGTTCTCCTTTTATTACATTCAAGCCCCAAGCCTCCCCTTCCTAGATTGATTACAAGACGTGCAAACTGGGACAACTTCTGTTATGATTGGGAGAACAAACTGGACTTGGAAATTTCCCTTAAGACAAAACATAGATGTTTCAAAGACATTGATACAGCCATGGAAAAACTTAAAGCATCAAAGAATTTAACCATCCACCCCTTACTGAACCTAATGACTGGACAAGATCTGATGAAGAGAAAGCACAGTTATTCGGTCAATTCCTTTCTAAAACTTTTCAGCCACATCCTGATATCATGAATCCGTCTCACCATGAATATATACAATGAGAGTTAAATATTTCCCTTCAAATGACCCTTCCCCCCACAGCATTCCATCATTCAGAAATATCGAATATTATTCGATCTAATATTATTAGATTACCTTCTCGCAAAGCTCCTGGACACGACCTCATCACGATCCACATCCTAAAACATGTTCCTAGAAAAGCCATTCTATTCCTCACCTTCATGTATAATGCTGTACTCCGAACTACATATTTTCCTAACCTTTGGAAATTATCCGTTGTAAAAATGATACCTAAACATAAATAAAACCCTTCCTCTTACCGTCCTGTCTATTTTTTACTATGTATGGGTAAAATCCTGGAAAAGCTCATCCTGAAACAATTATACTCCATCCTGGATGCAAACCACATTATACCAGATCACGAGTTTGGATTCCGAACATCCCACTCCACTATCCAGCAATGTCATCGTGTGGTGGATGTTATTTCCTCTGCATTGGAACGTAGGTTATATTGTTCAGCGGTCTTCCTTGATGTTGAACAGGCTTTCGACCGACTCTGGCACCCCGGGTTGCTGTACAAACTCCGTAAATTCCTACCTCCTACATACTTTCTCATTATCCAATCCTATCTCTCCTACAGGTCATTCACAGGAACTCATAATAATGTCTACTCATCCCTCTTTCCCAATCTGCTAGTTTCTTCAAGACAGTATCCCCGGCCCAATTCACTATACAGTTTATACAGCTGACACCCCAACTCAACCTGATACTATCCTTACCACGTATGCGGATGACATATTTCTATTATCTGTCAACACTGATCCAGTTATAGCATCCCGTACTATACAATCCCATATCACTGACCTTGAAAATTGGTGTCGAAACTGGAGGATTAAAAGAAAGTTCCACAAATCTCATTACCTTCCGACATAAACCAACGACTTCCTGTCCTCCTGTATCATTTAATAACACCCCACTGTTCCTGTAGAACAGGTCCGGTTCTTAGGACTGCACCTTGACAAACGCTTAACTTGGAATCCTCATACTACTGAAACGACAAGAAACAGCTCGCCGTTTTAGGCTACTTCAAAATTTACTAGACAAACGCTCTAAGCTCCCAATTAATTACAAAAGACTCATATATATGACAATCATTAGACCCATCTGAACTTACGGAATAGAGCTTTGGGGCTCCACTAAGCCATCGAATTCCTCTCGTATTCAATCCTTACAATTCAAAATCCTTCTTAAAATCCTCAATGCTCCTTACTTTGTTACGAACAAAGTAATCCATGACCTTAATGTCCCATTTGTTGCTGATTTGGCCCGAATCCGATATCAATCTTTTCATAACAAACTTCATTTCCACTCAAACCCACTACTTCTAAACCTCGCAACCGCTTCAATTCCTGATAATCCTCCGAGGCGTCTGAAAAGATGACCTCGTGACCTAAGTTGAACCATTTATTTGAATACTAACACTGGGTAGTTTCTCTACTTGCCTTTGTCTCTGGACATGATTTATCTTTCATTATATTTACTTGATGTATTCTGTATACAGTTGTAAATTTCAATAAATACATTTAATAAAATATATAAATATTTTATATAAATTTGTTGGTTTATTTTATTTGTTATTTTTTTTATTATATGAAGACTCGTTATTTTTGGTTATTTCAGTACTTAATTGTACTGTTTTTAAGGTCATATAAAGGAGTAATGAAAAAATAATTAATCTGGAATGGCTTTGGAAACATATTAATTACTTATTAAGACTTAAAAGTGAAGATATTGGACCAGTTTTGAGATATTTTCATGCTTGAGCTAAACTCGACACGATTTTATTTACCAATTAAGAGAAAAATGGTATCTTGTTGTTCATGATCTACGAGACAGTGTTTTGGAGGGTTAGAGCTTTCCGCAGCAATTACCAGCCCAGCCGAATTAAAGATGTTCTCAAGAAGGAGGGAGGGAATAAAACGTTTTACTGCGGAGATGCCGAATTTGATGATGCTCAAGTATTACATCCACGGTATTATAACCCTCTCTTCTCCCCTCCATTCGTTGCACGCTGAATTGAAATATTATCATAAAGGGTTTACCTCTACCCTGATGGCCATTATGGGTTTTATTTATTTTTTAAATAGCCTACAGACCCTCTGTTTTCTCTATTATTTATCGTAAATGTCATTTTATCTGTTTATGGCTAGAAGTTCAAAGTTAAATTATATCTGATAATACCTGGTCAAAATCCATTTGATGATTTTGTTCAAATAATTTCGTCTTTAATAATAATAATAATTTCGCATGTTCCTAAAGTGTTAATTTGCTCATTTTAAATATGCAAAAACACTAAAAAATAATACAGAAAATAATCCAATAAGGCACAAACAAATAACTAAAATGCGACCTAATGAGAAGAGGTTATATGGGACAAGGTGGGTTTCATGCTGACCGGCTAACACACAAGTACTAATGTTTGAAACAGTATCCCGTGTATAAGTACACAACAGTATATCCGTTATGTAATATTTGATTTTACAGTTGTAAAGCAGAAAAGACCACAGGCAGACATAGGCACTACACTTCTTATTCCAAGATTTATTTTTCTCCCATACCGAAATACTGCACTTTTTTGCATCTGTTATACTTCCGATGGGATTATAATCTCAAAACATCTTGAATAATTCAAAGATAGTTCAAACAAAATGAACGTATCAAAATATCTAATTTAACTCGGTTTTATAACGCAAAGTCAAGATTTTGCTGCATCCAATGAGCAAATAAATAAACTATTTCCGGTCAAAAGCAGGTAGTGTATCGCTCACTCCTTGGGATCAGCTCCTACATAAATATAAATTATAATGATATAGAATTTAAAATTTCTCTTTAAAAAGTTTACATTGATCACCGGATAATATTTTATTTTACATATAAATTACTCCTTATAAAGATTAATAAAATGGGTCGAATTGAGCTTTAAAAACAAAGGACAGACATCATAAGTAAAATGGGGGTTGATCCGCCGTTAGGTAGACTAGGTGTACCACCTTTTATAAAATAACTATCGACTAACTCGAATTTAAATTATTAATTATCTTATTAATAGTGGTCACCGATTTCATTATTTTTTTTTTTGAGAATATAATGATATAAAAATATAACAACGAATGAAAATATCTGACCATTTACTTCAGATCTATGTAGGACCTCCCATCTTTCAATAGACAATAAACTACCAATATACAAGACCATCATCAAACCTATTTGGACCTATGGACTGGAACTGTGGGGGACCGCAAAAAATCGAATATCAGACGCATTCAATCCTTTCAATCCAGAGTCCTGAGAACTATTGTCACGCTCCTTATTAAGTCTCCAACAAAACCCTCCATAATGATCTCAACATTCCTTTCGTCCTCGACCTCATCCCTACTAAATTTTCAAACATTCACCAAAACCTTGCCTGTCATCCCAACCCCCTGGCTCAGTCATTATCCAGTTCCACACATCCATATAACCCACCCCGCCGCCTAAACCGGCAATGGCCTCGAGACCTGATATAATAATGTTATTTGGAGTACTGGCACTGGCCAGATTCTCCACTCACGACCTGTGTGTGTGTGAGTCTGCCCTTAACCAGCTTCCATTGGCGTTTAATGCCAGTGACGCGACTGGGAAAGGGGGCTGGGGCCTCCCGGACTCCTGCTTTGCCCTCATTCCTGGGGAAGAAGCTCAGTTCGGGGACCCCAGGCTAATTGTAAATAGGGTATGAATGTGGACATATTTTTATTTTATTTTTTACTTTATTTTCTTATCATTTTCGCATTAACTTCTTACTTCTTGCTTCTAACTTACCGCATGCATATATTTTTCTGCATGTATATATTTATTTATACATTTAGTTGTTTTAGTTTGTTTATATTATTGTTTTGTTATGGAATGATTGCAAGCTACATAGCACCATTACTTATTGCCCACAAGTGGCAGATTGTAATGTTTCAATAAAGTGTTTTAAAAAAAAGTTTCCATCTAGTGTATAAGAAGTTTTAAACAATATAATGGTTTCTAGTAATTAATTTATGACATGGTGCAAAAACAAAATGGATGGGCACAATTAATTAAGATAATCAATATATTCTACCGGAATTATTTTTTATTTATTTTACAATATGTAATCACACAATTCGAAACTTTCTTACAATTATTTTAGTTTCAATCTAAAGAAAAGAGCATTTTTGGTTTAAACAATGCCTCTGATATTTAGCTATGATAGACTATTGGCTATTATCAGGTGCAAATTTTTTTTTCAAGTATGGTCAAATTGTATTAGGCGCTAGTATTAAAGAATTATATCTCAATAGGGGGATAAAAATTATGAAGTAGATTAGGTTTCTAAATTTACATAATGACATAAAATTAGTGACATAGACACTAATATATTATATATAGACACTAATATATATTATTTCTAGAATATAAGGAAGAAATAGTGGTGGGTGCAGTCAATAAAAACACCTTAATAAGTGTAACTTATTTATTGTGTGCCGACGTTTCGGCCTACAATGTAGGGCATCTTCAGGGCTAAGAGAGAGAAACAAACAGAAAAACATATAAAAAACGTTGCAGTAACAAGAATATGGTGACAAGTAATGTAGTAATGTGGTACAAGTGTGGAAATTAAAATAGTGATTAGATATGATGAAATAGTGAATAGATATGAAAATTAAAGATAATGAATATAAAAGTGGTTACAGAATATAATAAAATTAAAATAGTGACAGATAATAATAAAATTATAGGTGATGAACAGAAATTAAAATAGTGACAGATATCATAATTATTATATTCGTATTCTTTAATTATTATATCTGACACTATTTTAATTTCTGTCCATCACCTATAATTTTATTATTATCTGTCACTATTTTAATTTCATTATATTCTGTAACCACTTTTATATTTATTATCTTTAATTATCATATCTATTCAGTATTTCATCGAATCTAGTCACTATTTTAATTTTCACACTTGTACCACATTACTACATTACTTGTCACCATATTCTTGTTACTGCAACGTTTTTTATATGTTTTTCTGTTTTTTTCTCACTCTTAGCCCTGAAGATGGCCTACATTGTAGGCCGAAACGTCGGCACACAATAAATAAGTTACTCTTATTAAGGTGTTTTTATTGACTGCACCCCCCACTATTTCTTCCTTATATTAGAAGTTACAGTCAACCAATTCTTCTCTAATATTATTTCTAGAGTTATTAACTGTTTCTGTTGTTCGACCTTGTCTTCGAAAATGAAAAATCGCTAATCCTGAAAGTACTGATAGAGATATAAATTAAATTATCTTAATGGGATCGGACCTTGAGAAATTTGCAAAGTTTCAGTTCATTCCATTGTTTTGAGGTGGCAGTAAATAAAGTTCAAAGATTCCGGTACATACAGGTGATGCTATTAAAAGCGTGTGATGAAAATATCCCTAACCCAAAGAATGATAAGATTAATTGAGAAACTTTTTTGAGAAATATACTTAAATTAACTGATTTAAAAAAATAAATGTAGGAAGTTTATTTTAATTTATTCCTGCTGCCTCTGAGTTAGCAGCCCTAATGAGTAGGTAACACCTAATAACTTTAAGTTTTTTTTTTAGATTTACTTAAAGAAATTTTCAACTTTATAATAATAATGCATAAAGTAAAGAGAATGAAATATATATATATATAATGGCATGAGATAAAGGCATGCTGAGAAACTACCCTCTGGTGGTACTTGAATAACTTAAAGGTTAAAAGATAAAAAATATAATTAATTATTTAATTTTAATTTTTTCAAATAAATAAATCACGTTGGAATTCAATGAGCTGAGGTGTAAAAAAGATAATATTTGTAGTTAAGATTGAGGGGACTACTTGCTAAGAGGAGAGAACCAACGGCGAGTAGATGGCAACAAATTGAAATATTATCATAAAGGGCTTTATGGTGGGCTTATCCTGGGCGGGACGGTCACAAGGCATGTGTTAGGGCCGAATCAATATATCCATGGTAGCCGGCGGGGGTGGGGGCAGGTTATACATCATATAACATACATGGGAGGGGCGGCTCATCGATAAGGGCTCCCATTGGTCCGGCCTTCCCCCTCCACTAATGTCCTCCCCACTCCTACATCCACCTACCTCCGCGGGAAACAATAGCTCCAGCTCTCTCATATATTTATCGAGGACAGGGCAATTCACTTAGCCTCTTCGGGTGTCGGCCCCGTGTCCTGTCAATCTCGTCTCTCTCTCACTTTTGCTACAAATTCATTTTTTTTTACAGACTTCTTCGATTAGTATTAGGTTATATACCCAATTCTCGGATAAAAGTTTGCTTCAAGAATGTATTGCATTGACCATCACAGTAAAATAAAGTAAACACAAAAAAAAAAAGTTAAAGAATACTGTGAACATACACAAAAGCAAGACACAAAATATGGAAATGTCTTTGATCTAAATTATGCTGTTTTATATTTTATATAATTTCATTGGTCCATTCTTATTCTGTAGGTAGCTCAGTGATCATTAGAAGTAAAAAATTGTATTGACAACTCAAAATGAAAGTTTCAACATAACAAACTTCCACAGAAAATAAGCCACTTCCAGTTTTCAGTTATTCCTCTGTCTATCCAATTGGCTTGATTATTTATTGTACCTTTTGCGCTGAGTTACTGTGCCTAAGGATCCGGGTTACTATTACTATTAGGCTGTGGCATATAATTTAGAAAATTTAATCTGATAAGTGATGGGGGGGGGGTGATGTAGGATAAATTAGATACCCACACAATCGTTGTCTAAGAAACTGTGCAGTTTCTACCACGTTCTGAACCCAAGACAATTCATTGGGCTACGACATGGGGGTGCGGTTTTTTTTTTACTTTATAATTTTTTATTAACATTCCATAGTTGGTTAATTTACTATTTAATTGTAATTATGGTGATATAAAGAAATATTTTGACTCTGGGTCGTTGGTACTGTAGCATCGTCCGATTATTTTCTGTAATTTTATTTGTCGTTCTTATTTTTATTGTTTCTTGTTATTCGTAACATAGTATATTTGGTTATTTCAGTAATTAATTGTATTGTCGTTATTGTCATACTAAGTACAAAATGAAATATGTGATGCAATTAATAAAAAAGAATTAAAATATATCATTTAGATATAACAATCCCTTTTTATTTTCATTTATTTTATAAACTTTAATGAGGCAATTATTAAAATAATTAATTTAAATATCAAATAAATGATCGAAAAACTGAATTTATCAATCGAATACCAGCATTTCTCAAATCATGATAAGATGATATTATTCAAAAATCCTATTTTTCTCTTTCAGATAACATTTTTTCTTTTGATAGAACAACTATTTTTCAAAATTGTATATATATATTGTTTTGGCTAATTTATAGATATTATATATCCAAAATATTTTGTTTATTTATTTCTTAATGAAGAAATATTTTTTTAAAAGATGTTTTATCTTCCTATGTTGAAGATATTACTATTTTATTTTTGTTTCAGCGATTATCAAAATTAGGAAAGTTGTTGTATTACATAAAAATCAAGCAATACATTGTTTGAACTAGACCAATTGAAAACAAGATGAGAGAGTGAGAGAGAAAGAGAGCCTCTCCTTTGAAAATCGAGGATCGTTTTACCAATTACTAAAGAATGAGTGATAAGGCTATTACTTATACAGCGACTGGGAAAATGATTGGGAGATTTCACAAACCCTCTCGAATCACAAAGTGAAGAGGCATCTTTTTGTTTAGTTTAACGTGCATTAAAAGGATAAAGAAGATGATTTTTGAGAACTCTCTTCTTTGTAGGTAAGGAAATGATTTTCTTATTTTCAAAGATAAAATGCACATTAAAAAATATGGCCTTTATTATAAAACTAATTGTATTCCTGTTAAAAAGTTTTTTTCAATTCGAAGAAATTAATAATTCAGATTAATTAACTTGTTTAGTTTTAGAATGTTTTCTCAAACTGAAATATGCTAAAACAGAAAGTTGTATTGGAAATATCATTACTGTGAGATTATCTAATTTAGATATCTTTTCAAAGTTGATTTTTAAGGATTTAAAAAAAAATCTAATACTGAATTGAAACATTTTTACGGTACAGTGAAAATATATTTTTTTCTTTAATTACTTTACTATACAGAATAATCACATCTTAACCGGCGGGTTGCCCTAGGATTTTTAAAATGGAGTCTAAAGTCCTTGGTAAAGCGGTCCTTCGGAAGGGACATAAAATGGCGGTTCCGTGGTTGTAAGATGTCAGATACTCGTTAAAAATACCTATTCTGATTATACTTGGACAAGAAAATTTTAGGACTCCTACTGTTGTATCGCCAGGTTATCCATAGCAGGATTACGTGACGTAAATGAAAGAAACAATAGCTAAATATTCGGTAAAAGTAGAATAAAAAATAGAGTGTTAATGACTGAAACAAAGGTTTGCCTAAAATGTCTTTGAAAGATAAATAATAATTTTTTTTACTGCATTCCCAAGATTTATTTTAAAAAAAATCCTGATATGGCAGAATAGCAACTAGTTCATTTTCTAAAGTTTTACAAGAAAGAGGCAAAAAAAAAAAGAGATTCCGTTGTAGTAGTTCCCAATCTGCAATTATATAGCGAAGTCAGTACAATGTTATCCCGCGGACCAATGTACTTTTTGTATTAAACAATGTTTTTTTTTTATCTCAGGTTAAAGTTATAAAACAAAAATTCCAAAAGTTGAACCAGTTGCCAGAAAGCTAGTCTTGGGACCTCCTGTATTAGCTGCTCGCATACATTAAGTACTGATTTAATTCATCACCCCGTCGTAGAGTGCACGGTCGTTTCGATGGAGGTTGAGGATTGAAATTAATGAAAGTATTATTCAGGTCAGGGTAAAAGTGAAAGGATGAGAAAGTTTGGACGGCGAGGTAAGTTAGCCGCAATCCCTGGCTCTAAGTGAATCGGGGCTAATGGATCCTCCAGAACCTAGTTTGTAACTCGGCGGATATATGGGCCCATATGGGTCTATATGGTATTATGTGGGTCTATGTGGTCCCCGTTTTGGTCTCCCATTAGGCTCCTTTCCGGTTAATCTCCCCATGAATATCCAAACTCCGCTAATTCCCAGACGGCTAGAAATCCTCCAATCCTTCGGTTCAGCAACGGATTCCCACAAGAGCTTCGTACGACTCTCCTTCCTTCTTTGGCATATCATTAGGCAGAATCCGCGGAACCTTCAGATTTCAACCCTATCTACAATGATTTAGTGATCGATGATTTTATATTTCTGACCCTCTGAGATGACCCAGGTCGGTAGCCATATTTATATAATTGTGAATTAGATGCAATATTTTTCTCAATAGCTGTTAATACCGGATCGTTTCACATAAAATGCCTTAAAAGGTCATTTAGTAGAACTGTGTGAAATCAAAACATATTTATTCAAAATATTTATCCTCATTTTCTCATTTTTTCCAACTCAAATTTTCAATCCTAAAATTGATTTGGGAATCATTTAAAGCAATTTTACTCTTAAGGAAGCTGTCCACTTTATGGTGTCAATGCTAATCGGACAATGGTACAGTATGAGTCTTAAATTATGCCTCCAGGTAGAATTATGATAGGAATCTTTGACGAGTACTAGACACCGAATAGACTCAGGAACCCCATTTTAAGCCCCTTCCAAAATCCAGCATAACCAGGGATTCTCTATTCCCTTAAAAAAAAATCCCCCGGCTGGGAACAAGGTACCTTAGACAAGAACCAATTACATTAATTCCGTAATCTTAACATTGTAAATCCTTCTATTTTAAGTGAATATATATATATTTAGCAACCTTATAAGAATATGTACGCTAAAACCATATCTACGCTTTAAATATACTATAAGAATAAACGATAATAACAAAACAGGAGGTAGAATAGTGTACCACTCAGGTAAACAACACCATGTTCACGAAATTGGCAATATTTTAGATATATTAACATAAATAAATACTATAACAATACTTCAATGTCTTATCATTGTTAATAACAATAAAAGAGTTATGAAAAATCGGCTGACCTGAAACAATATAAAGACTATAGATAGAAGGTAAGGGAAAAGAGTACAGATGTAGTGTGATAGTTTGTAATTTATTGTAAACCTATAGTCGATAGAACATCTTTATATTAGCTATGTAAACCTCTCCCTGCCAACAATATTTTTTTTCATTTTGCTCTTCAAGTCAATTGCCGACTGTATGTTACCTTAGACTTTTCTTTTTATTAAATCTGGGATCCATGATTGATGATAGCAGATTTTTTTTTTATTACAAGAACCTATAGAGGTAAGAAATAAATAATTGTTGGTTGCCACCAGCTATAAGAAGCTTGCTGTGCTTCCTGGTCAATCCACCGTATCGAGCCGAACTGAGGTTTTCCAATCGACTTATCCCGAATACAAAGACTGTGAAGAGTCCTCCTCAGGCCGATAGCATCAAACCCTGAATGAGAAGAGAGTCAAGAGGATGAGGAAGATAAGGAGGCTCATTGATGGGGAGTGATATTGTGGAAACATTACGCCTATCTGCGTCCCACAGCCGGCTTTTTGCCACTCCCTTGCCACCGCCCTAAAAAACAGCTACCTGGCGCTGCCATCCTATTGTTGTAGCGGTACCCGCAGTTTTTATACCACCCGGACATAAAACTCAGTTATTTAAAAGGGTGTTTTTTTTCTTTTTTATACCCTCCCGGTAGTGTACATACTTTAATCTTATTAGCAAAAGATGACTGCAAACATAAACACGACTCTGAAGGGCCTAACCGACGACTAATCCAATTTTCATAACGGCTGTTTTCGTTTAATGTGATCCTATTATGCCATTATTAACTCATTCATTAATAAATAGTATATTTATAGTAGAATTTGTACTATACTAGAATTGATACTGTAAATAGTTCATATCATTCCTCTGCCTGTCACCTTAACCCGAACATCACAATCGTGCTGCTAGCTCACAAATAAAATTTTATTTCATTTAGTATATCTAATTTAATAGTTACCGGACCGATTCATTAAGAATATATATTTTAATTAGTGAGTCTTGTAAATAAATTCCTTTTCATTATATATATTCATAAAAAAACTATATTACCTAGATAAAGAGGATTTTATTTTTACTAAAGAAAAATTCTTTCCATATTTTTATTTTGAAGAGAAAAGATTTGCCCTGGCCGGGATTCCAACCTGGATCGTCACCGATATGGGATCGGTGAAGAGAACGGAGTTGTCCTGACTGTGAAGCGACCCCACAGGTAACGAAAAATGGGTCCACAATATATCATCTACCGCCATCCCTCCACAAGTATCAAAGATCCTAAGCTTAGGCCCAAATTTTTCCACTCCTTCTTCCAACTCCACCAAACTCATCCCCAACCTCATCACAGACCTAGAACACATATACAGAGATGACAGTTTTACAGTCCCTGACAATGAGAAAGAAGTATCCCGTGTCCGCATCACCAATTTAATCACCAATCACTTACAACGCTCCCAAAAACAGCCCCCTCCTCTTTCCCCCTCATTTTTTAAAGACATTGCCACCACTCGCACATTCCTCAGATCAAACCCTCAACTTACAGTTACCAAAGCAGACAAAGCCAACGTGACTGTAATAATGGACACTGATGACTATACTGAAAAAATTAGTTCCCTCCTATCTGACACGACAACATATACACCCATCCCCCGTGATCCCACCCTCTCTCTCATGACTAAATTCAACCATCACCTGAAGGACCTTCATAGAACCCGATAAATCAATAAACATACATATTACAATCTTATCTCTTATAACTCCATATCTCCTCGTTTATATGGATTACCCAAAATCCACAAACCAGGATATCCACTCCGCCCCATTATTTCTAACATAAACTCTCCATCTAGCAAACTTAGCAAATTTCTTCTTCCTTCTCTTCAAACCCTCAGCCATAACAACACCTATGACATTACTAATTCCTTTCATCTAAAGCAAGAATTACTTTCCGTTCACATGCCTGACCAATTCATTTTAGCTTCCCTTGATGCCACTAGTCTATTCACCAATATCCCCATTGACAAAGCCCTCAGCATTATAGAAAAAAACTGGAATATCATCCAACCACACACAACTCTTTGCCTCACTTCCTACCTTGAATCCCTTACACTGTGTTGTAAATCCGGATATCTTAGTTTCCATGGTAAATTTTACAATCAAATCTCAGGTCTGGCCATGGGTAATTGCCTTGCTCCAGACATTTCTAACATCGTTATTAATGACCTTCTTGACTCCATCATCCCTCTATTCCCCCATGACATCTTCCTCATCAAGAAATATGTCGATGACCTCCTTTTAGTTCTCAATCCTGAAAAAATCCCTGAAATACTAGTAGCCTTTAACTCCTACCATCCCCGTCTCAAATTTACCATAGAAACTGAAACCAATCACACCCTCCCCTTTCTTGACCTCCTCATTATAAGAAATAATGATAGCTCCTTGTCCTTTGATTGGTACACCAAACCCACATATTCCGGCAGACTCCTCAATTTTTTCTCACAGCACCCTTACCACCAGAAGATCAATACAGCAAAAAACCTTATTCACCGGTGTTTATCCCTATCAGACACCCAATTTCGACCAACCAGCATCCTACGAATCCAAAACATACTACTCTCTAATAACTTCCCAGCCCACATTACCAATAAACTACTAGACCCCCTTAAACACCCTAGTAATGTAATTTACCCCTCCCCGTACCCAACAGTACCGAACCCCAGTTCCTTTATATACCGATCTTTTCCTTATATTCCTGGTCTGTCTGACAATATCCAAAAAATCTTAAATCTTACCTTTCCCAACCTTCGCCTTGGTTTTAAGCCATATTACAAATTATCCCAACTATTCACATATTTAAAAGACCCGATCCCCATTAAAAATCTCTCCAACATTGTTTACCGCATCCCCTGTTCTGCCCCAAACCTCCTCCTACATTGGGGAAACAAAAAACCACTTTTACAGACGACTATCACAACATAAGACCTCTATATCTACCCGGAACATATCTGCTTCCAAATTATCAGAACATGCCTTAACCCTTAACCACACCTTTAACTTTGACCAATCCTCTGTTCTCGCCACGGTTCCTAATTATACCGAAAGACTAATTACAGAATCATTATACATTAACCTAGAAAAAAATCAGTTAAACATAAAGACTGACAAAAATAACCTATCAATAGTTTACAGACACATACTAGACTTAATACAAAATAACTAACCACCCCCGCTTCCTAATGACTTTCTCCTCCCCCCCCCTCTCAGCGTGCCAATATTATATGTATGTGTACAAGTATGTATGTTTTGTGCGTGTATCTACATCTGTTGTCTTTTGTGCGTATATGTCTGTGTGTGTATGTGTGTGTGTGTGTGTGTGTGTGTGTGTGTGTATATATATATATACATACGAGTATGTGTATGTGAGTGTGTGTGTATGGATTTTCAAGTCTTTATATGAGGCTTCTACACGATTTGCTTCTTTCCCTTTATACGTTACTTATAGCCATTGTAACGGCTTTTATATTCTGAGAAATTTTTTTTTACACTTAGTAAGGGTGGGGGACCATCCTTCCTTCTCAATTATATCAGTCAGTGTTTCATAGCCAGAGAAGATTACAATTGATATTTTACACTTTTATAAACTGTCTTCTTACATTCTCTTATGCAATTAATATTCTTTACACTAGTATAAAGTATTTTCTACCTATTAATATTAATACTGTATTTTCTAAAATAATTTTTATTTTCAATTTTATTCGATTTTATATAATTCGTTTCTAGATTTTTATAATTTTACAATTTTTATTTCTTCTTTTTTATTACCTATAATTTTAGTGCGTAATTCTTATCACTTTCTAATTTACCCATATCATTTCACATTCCTATTGTATATTCAGTTTTTATTTATCTGTAATACCTTAATTTTTTAACTGTCAACACTTTCTGTTTTATTATTATTTTCTTCATGTTTTATTATTATTTTCTACATTTTAACCTTCATAATTACTTTACTGTACACCTTTATCAATTTTTATCATCATTATTACACATAATTATCAATTTGTTGCCTGTATTCACCTTCTTTTAGTTTATCTATATTTAAAATGTTTTAATATATTCATACCGCTTTCTTAAATTGTCTGTATTTTGCTTATAGCCCTGAAGAAGACCTACAACGTAGGTCGAAACGTTGGCTAACAATAAATATCTTCTGAAATTACTTGAGAATTTCATTCAGTGACCTCTACCCGGACCAATTTCTTCAACATAAATTATCATAGGTCAACAATTATTATCAATAAAAATTAATAAAAACTTCTTTCCATAGCGTTCTATGATGGTATTTAATATAATTCACTAAAAGCCTATTTTTCACTGTTAAAGTGAAAATAATATAGTCTCAAAACGTTTAACGAATAACTGAATATTAAATTATTAAAAATATATGTATGCATAATTTATACTTGTGGTTCCCGAGCTTCAGTCCGTCCTTTAAATTTCTTTTTAGCGACGTTTCGAGACTATGTTGTTCTCATAATCACACCCTAACCGTGAAAAAATTAGCTTTTAGTGAATACATTAAACATTAACGAAATTGTCTAAATATAAATTAACACTTGCACGATTTTTATACATAAGCAGTACTTACAAATTGATTGAATACATTATTTATAACAGTCAAGAAAAGTAGAAACCTATATATATATATATATATTTCAGAGTTATATGTAGAGAGAGAGAGAGAGAGAGAGAGAGAGAGTATTAATTTTATTTTTAAGCTTTAATCAGTATGAATTGCACAACTCTTCTAGCCGTTAATCTAAAATTTATTAAAATATATTTTGTAATTCATGCACATGCTGCTAGGCGTCGCCAGTCTCGCGCAATACGTCGTGAACATGTCGGTGCCTCGAACTCATAAATTTTTCCCCTACCAAAAGTCCCTAAACGCGGTTAAAAAAGTTTACACTTCAAAAAGTGACTCATTACAATCTTAAATTATCAAGATCACTCAAGCCAGTGTGTGTTCAGCCTAGTGTCAAATTCCACTATAATAGCCCTGAAGAAGACTTGCAATGTGGGTCGAATATTCGGCTTTCAAATAAATAGTTCTCCCTATATAAGAGAATTCTTTTTACTTCAACCAGGAACATTTTCTTCCTCATATATACAAGGTTAACTGATTTTATTCAACTCTTAAATTTTCTATTTGGTGCTATTTACTACTAATGAGGAAATGCTTACCGGTACTGAGCTGTTCCATATGGGAATAGTTAAGAGTGAGAGTAAGCAGTTACTCACGGCCTGAGCAGAATGATGTTGGAAGGTCGCCCTGTGACAAAAAGGGTTCCTTTGGAAGAGAGAAGAGAAGAGGAGAGGAGACGGGAGCTGACTGATCGCTACCTGGCTCAACCCTTCCTCCGGGGGACGGCCTCCGAGGGATCCCCTGGGAGGATCGTCCATCTCAGTCGGGATAAATCGCCCGTGTCTTCCGGATACAGATCGGAAGGCTGATGGTCTCTTTATGCTGGTTAGGGTAAGGAAGGCTCCAATATCTATCTGTCTCCTCAGGCTTATTGCGTCGATAAAACTCCTGAATAGACCCATTAGTTTAGTCGTGGGATAAAAAAAATATGTGTATAACAGTCATGAACATTCTTCATAGAGCTTAAAGATTCGTTATGAGGTGAAGACTATTTGGAGATATATGAATAAATATATAAATAATACGTGCTAAGTAGCAGTTAAGTGGTTGTAATACAATAATATATTGAGAATATTTAATTTGTTTAAATAATGAAAGCAATTTGAAAAACTAAAAGAACGAGAGGAACCAGAAGGCGTCAGGTATAAAAATAAACATACAAAGTGATGTAGAGGTATAATAATATATAAAACTGGATATAATAATAATAAGTTTCGGATGAATAATAATTTCAATCGCATCTTATTAGTATTGTTTAAAATAAAATATATTAAATACTGAATGAGATCCAATGAATTATTTTACAATGGAACTCTTTCAGTACTAATTCTGTTTGGATTTTATGTGGGCCAATCAAATGGGATTACCAATCTGATTTTATTTTATAAATAAATTCTCAAAAAAAAGAATAGTTTCAATGGTTGACTACTATGATATAGTTATTATTAATGATGTGACCGACACTTTTATCGTTATCGATAAGGTATTATTATTATTGGTATAATCGGCAATCGGAAACTCAATCATTCACGGACAATAAAATAGTCCAGTTTATTGCATATTGACTCTAGCTTAGACCATTAATAATTCATTGAAACGCTGCTCCACTGTTTACGAGAGACGGGCTATGACAACGCCGCGCTGCCTGAATACACTGTCCCGCTCTGACGAGCCAACGATAATAGGAATAATTGGCTGGTATTATTCAGAGGAGACAGTATAGGTTATTGATGCGCTCAGCTGCGGGGTGTCATATGGGCTCCAGACATCCGTATGAAAATGTTAAATATACAGCCGAGGAAGGGTTGGCAGATGCAAAGAGAGAGAGAAAATGCAAAACAGGAAACCCCGGTAGTTTTTCACACTCGACTTGGAATGGTAAGGGGGGGGTAATGGGGACGTGGGGTGAGAAAAAAACACCGTGGCAGGGGTAGCGCCTGCCTCTGGGGGTCCCGGGGCACAAAAAAACTGATTTGAATAGGGAACGAAATTAAAGGGTTGTATAGGAGCCGGACGATAACTGCTTCGTTATAATGTATGTATGGAATCGGATATACATGAAAAAGAGGGGGCTACGGTATCCTTTATGCAAAAAAGGACGGGTGCGAGGCACAATGCTCTACTAACCGCACCCCGCGCTCTTATAACTGTCACTCATAGAGCCAGTTAGAGCCTGCCAATTTACCCCAAGCTGTATCTTCTTCCATCTCACAAAGAAATACATTTGAATTTCCGGCATGGAGTATTCCATCAACTTTTTTAAAAAACTCAATAAACTCTCGCTTGATTCTATTCTGCATCCTCACACCGTTGGCGGTAGAAGAGGAGAAGATTAAATAAAATTGATTCTATTCTTGCGATTGTTGTTTAAGTTTCTTTATATTTCAGTGTACATGGTTTAAATAATTTTTCTCTAATTAAGAATCATTAAAATAAGTCAGAATGATAGAACTAATAGGTAGTCAGGAGGACTGCCGAAAGACGTGAAACCCCAACACTTTAAAATAACTGTGTTCTTTTTTTCAAATTTCTAAATCACTTTTAGTCTGAATTTTTTAAATTATATTCATTTATTGGTACTCCGAGTAATAATTATACAAATTTTCAAGTAGTTTATTTATTAATCAAAACACATGATGGGATACACAAGTACAAGCTTATAATTTACACCTTGTATTTGTATTTACAGATACATTAATGAATTTTATTATTAATTTTTATCATTTTTATCACTGTTAAGTTTAACGATAACAATTATAACGAAAATTTGGTACTTGTACAATATAGGGTACTCCACTATGCTGGTAACACTGGCTAGTCTAGGGACTGTCAAACAAAAATCAAAGGTCGGCCGAGATCAGCTCCTTTCGGATTCCCGAACCCCTATAATAATTATTTTATATCTCTCAAATAACTAATAATATCACAATAATGTAATAGTAATAACAATAAAAGGCTAGTTTATTAGTTATTTGAGGAATATAAAATAATTTTTATAGGGGTTCGGGAATCCGAAGGGAGCCGATCTCGGCAGAGCTTTGATTCTTGTTTGAAAGTCCCTAGACTAATCATTGTTACCAGAATAGTGGAGCCTCTATATTGGACAAGTACCAAATATTAATATTCTTATTAATATTTCTTTTTGACCAAAGACGATTAAAACAAATTGTATAACTTATACACAGACCGCTACGGGCATGCCACTCATGTCGATGACGCGAATATATAACTTTCCCTCTACCAAAAATCGCTCAATACGACTAAAGAAATTTTCACTTAAAAAAACTTTCTAAACTCTTCCGTCGCTTGATTCTATTCATGCGCTTTTTGTTTACGGTTCTGTATATTTCTGTACATACTGTTTAAATACTTTGTAGTAAGTCATTTTTAAGTTGACACAAGTTTTAACTGTATGCATTTCCTTGAATAATAATGGTGATCTTATATGTATGGAAAGAAAATTCTCAGTTTGGAGGTCAAAGAATAAATTCCTTAAACAGTGATTAAAGTATTTATAAGGAACCGAAGTTTCGAACGACATTGAAGGTCTTATTCAGGGTTGGATAGACAAGATAACAAGCATGCTGTCAAAGATAACACTAAATAAGCAGAACTTCTTTTGTCTTATAAAGTATTTAAGATGGAATGATTGGAATAGAGAAGAAAAAAAATAGTACATAAAATGAAACTATTGGAGTGAACCAGATACTAAAGTAAAAATTAATTAAATTATAAATTTTAATTATCTTGTTTTTGTAACTGGAGTACATCTTTCTTAGTCAATCATTCACGTGAGTAAATTAAAACCTTTTTCCAGTCATACATTATTTTTCTTTATTTTAAAAACGTTTCAACAATTCCATGTCATTCTCAATTTACATTATTTTTAAGTCCTTTGACATTATTTAATTTTAAAAATATTCTCTAAAATTTTTTTATAAATTTGTACATTTTCAATCTAAAAATAAAAGACAAATCAAATAAATACATAATTTTACATACAAACATGTCCCAAAAATACTGAATAAAATATAGATACCTTTTTGGTTGATTGTCATATAATTTAAAACAAAGCTTAGAGTTATAGTGTACTTTTGATTTGTCTTTTATTTTTTGATTGAAAATGTACAAATTTATAAAAAAAATTTAGAGAATATTTTTAAAATTAAATAATGTTAAAGGACTTAAAAATAATGTAAATTGAGAATGACATGGAATTGTTAAAACGTTTTTAAAATAAAGAAAAATAATATATGACTGGAAAAAGGTTTTAATTTACTCACGTGAATGATTTACTATTAAATTATAAAATAAAAGTATTATTTTAACTTTTGAACTAAAACAGAAAGATAATTTAATAAGAATAATGATGAAAAAAACAATATGTCAGAAAACGTAAGCCAAAAAAATAGCAAGTAAGTGAAAGAAAAATTTTCCTTTTCTTACTTATAATTCTTTTGGTATACATTTTCTTACATAGTATACATTTTTTTAATATGCCGTTTGTTTCCGATTCTGAATCCTTTCTTGTGTAGTTATTGTTTTACCTTTAATTAATAGGTAAATAAACGTAAATCTGTTATAAACTGTCATTAGTATAAAGCCTGGCTATTCGATTTCTATAGGTATAGTTTTTTTAAAATTTACAATAAAATCATTAACGTTTGAATAAAAATTATTTATTGTAAAGGAGATAGTTGGGGGGTGCAGTCAATAAGAACACAGAATAAGTGAAGTACTTATATTATGTGCCGACGTTTCGACCTACAGTGTAGGTCATCTTCAGGGCTAACAGAGAAACAAACAGAACAAAAAATGTAAAAAAAATATAAAAAATGTACAGTAACAATAATATGGTGACAAGTAATGTAGAAAAATAAAATAGTGGCAGATATGAAGATAGAAGATAACGAATATAAAAAAGAGCCAGATTATAATAAAATAAAGATATAGACAGATTTAAAAAATTAATGATAATGAAAAGGAATTAAACTAGTGGCAGATGTAATAAAATTAAGATAAAGACAAATATAACAAAATTATTGAAATAGTGACAGATATAATTATTGAAATAGTGACAGAATATAATAAAATTAAGATAAAGACAGATATAACAAAATTATTGTTAATGAAAAGAAAATGAAAATAATGGCAGATATAATAAAGTAAGACAGATTTAATAAAATTAAAGAAAATGAGCAGAAATCATAAATTATAAATAACGCATACATGCATTAATATGAAGAACAATAAACGGGGCCACAGACAGAACTTCTCCTCCCAACCTTTACGTCGCAGTGCACGAATACAGAATCAAAATCTTCCTGCTCTCCGTTGTTCCACCTCTACGCCACCACTTCGCCTCTCGAGTAACTCTTCTTCCAGCCACCATCTGACTTCGTCGCCTTCTCCTCTAGATCGCTCTTCTACGTCCCATTCTTCTAGTTATCATCATACATCTGCTTCCTCACCACTACTTCGCCGCTCTACTGTCTCTCCTAACTATATCACTTTTAATCGCCATAACTTTCCTAACTATGATGGAACTGCCTCTCCCCCTCTTATCTCTACTACTCCCTCTCCTTGTTTATCTTTCTCCTCCGTCAAATCTTCTTTTCCAAACCTAAAATCCCACATCAACCTTTTATGCTCTCTTCAAAAACATTTGGCTCATCATTTGGAACATCGTATTTTCCTCCTAAAATGCCGATCTTACTCCATCTTTATTTAAAGTTGAAGAATGCAGAGGAATAAATGATTGAAAATGACACCATAGTGTCGAAACGTTTTAACATATAAAAAAATAAAAGAATTTTGACTGGAAGCCGATTTTATTTTTTCTTGAAGATGAAATTCAAATAAATCCAGTTTTGAAAAAAGGAAAAAATTATAAGAACTCCATCTTTCCTAATTTTATAACTAATGCTCTCAATCACATTACCACTTCCAAGTCCCTAAATTCATCATTATGTTTTTTCTCTTTAAAATTTAAAAAATCTCTTCTCAACGTATTTCTTCCCTCACCCAATTTTTAACCAGTCACCTTTCCCCTGATCACATGAACAACCTTTCAATTCTTATTGCATCCACTTTCTCCATAACTAGGTCACGCAAAAAACACCAACTTATCTCCAAATTTAAATCCCTTTACCAAAATTCCCTCATCTCCAAAATCTATCCTAAAGGAGATGACCTCTGGGTTCACAATATTTCTTCCACCCCCATCCCTAATAATGTTATCAATATTCTATCCTTAGGACCAAATTTTTCTGCACCCTCCTCCTCCTTCAAAAAAATTATACCCGACTTATTGACTGACTTTGAATACATCCATAATGACCCCCTCCTCAACCATGCACATGTTCAACCAGATCTTTCACGCGTCTCTGTAGCTAATATCATTTCCAATTTCCTTCAACACCCCCATTCCACCCCTTCTAATTTCTCCCCGCAATTTTTCAAAGACCTTGCGTCCACACGTTCTTTTCTTCAATCTCATGATGACTTAATTGTAACCACACCTGACAAAGGTAACTCTACTGTAATTATGGACCTTTCTGATTATAACCTCAAAATTAATTCCCTTCTTTCTGATACTTCCACCTATAAACCCATACCTCGTGATCCTACTACATCTCTCCAAAAACAATTCAACCTCCACTTAAAAAGCCTTGTCAATTCTAAATTAATTACTTATCCCGTTTACAGAAACCTCATTTCCTATAATTCCTTAGCCCCACGTGTTTATGGTCTTCCCAAAATCCACAAACCCAACAACCCCCTCCGTCCGATTACAGCCAACGTCAATTCACCATCTACAAAACTTAGCAAATTCTTACTTTCATCCTTACAAGTCCTCAGCCGTAACACAAACGATATCCATAACTCCTTTCACCTACGTGATCTTTTAACATCCCTCACCATTCCTGATCATTACATCCTCACTTCCTTCGATGTCGAAAGTCTTTTCACCAACATTCCCTTAGATAAAGCTCTTGACATAATAGATAACAACTGGTCACTAATAGAACCCCATACATCTCTTAACCGGTCCTCATTCCTTCAATCTTTAAAACTTTGCTGTGAATCCGGCTACCTTACCTTCCATGGACAGTTCTATTCCCAAATTTCTGGACTTGCCATGGGAAATCCCCTAGCTCCTGACCTCTCTAATATTGTTCTAAATGACCTTCTAGACTCCATTCTACCACAGTTCCGTGACAATATTTGTTTCATCAAAAAATATGTAGACGACCTCCTCCTTATCATCAATCCCAACATCATTACTGATTTATTATCTTCCTTCAATTCATACCATCCCCGCCTCCATTTCACCGTTGAAGTCGAATCCAATAAGTCACTACCTTTTCTTGACCTCCTTATCATTAAAAATTCTGACCACACCTTATCCACTGACTGGTATACTAAACCCACTTACTCTGGCCGACTTCTTAATTATTACTCCCAACATCCACATCACCTTAAAATTAACGTCGCTAAAAATATCATTCACCGTGGCCTATGCCTCTCTGACGCCTGCTTCCATACAACCAACACCCACCGTATCAAAGAAATCCTTTTTAAAAACAATTTCCCTCCCTATATTGTTAATAAACTCATCCATGACTACTATAACCCCCCCACCCCCACCCGATCGCCACATCCACCATCTATCCCTATATACAGATCCTTGCCATATATACCCACCCTCTCTAATAACATTCAAAAATACTTACGTTCCGTTATCCCCAATTTACGTATTGCCTTCAAATCACATAACAAACTTTCCCATATTTATACCCGTATCAAAGATCCTATTCCCTTCAAGCGTCGTTCCCATGTCGTTTATCGGATTCCTTGTTCTTCTACTAATTGCAACTCTTCCTATATAGGTGAAACCAAAAACTTCCTTAAAGACTGTATTACTCAACACAAATATGCCATTTCCTCCCATAACCATACCTCCTCTAAACTTTTCGAACATGCCCTTTCTTTAAACCACACCTTTGATTTTGGAAAAACGTCGATCCTAGCTACAGCTCATAACCATGACAAACGCATCCTCTCTGAAACTATCCACATAAATTTAGATTCCTCCTCTATCAATCTTAAGTCTGACTCTCATCACCTTTCCTCTACCTACTCCCAAATTTTTAATTTACTCAAAAGACCTTAAATTCCGTTACTTCGTCATTTATGTTTCTTTTGTTATCACTCTATTGACATTTCTTTCATTGTTTCAATTTTATTTATTTTATTTATATTAATTTTATCCATTTACTCACTTTCCCCATCTTTTCCTATACTCCAGTATGGTTACCTTCTAGAGTTAACTTTTTGGCCACTAGATATCGCTCCTATCTTTTCCCCCGGTCTTAACGGTCTTGTGCTGGAATCCGATAAAATTCCGTTACTTCGTCATTGATATTTCTTTTGTTATCACTCTATTGACATTTCTTTCATTTTTTTAATTTTATTTATATTAATTTTATCCATTTATTCACTTTCCCCATCTTTTCCTATACTCCAGTACGGTTACCTTCTATAGTTAACTTTTTGGCCACTAGATACCGCTCCTATCTCTTCCCCCGGTATTAACGGTCATGTGCTTAGTACGTTCCAGCCGTTATATGTAACGGCCACGCTTTCCAACATTCGGTATGTCTCCTCTTCTTTATATCTTCTTTATATTTTATTTTATTTATTTTAAACTTTTCTCTTTATCCTTTCTCCAATTTTAATTTTCCTATTTTTTCCCCCTTATCATTTTGGCATCCATCATATGTTGGTAATCAAGAGTTCATATTTTTAAACACCTATTTTAATTTTTCAAATTCATTAATCCCATCTACTTTTTTTCAAACAGACATTGTACACTATTGTTACTGTACAAGAGTTTTCACTTATTTGAACTTTTCATATTCTATTCCTATCAACTATTTTTTCAAAACAGTCATTGTACACTGTTGTTATTGTACAATAGTATTTCTATTATTCACATTTGTTATTGTACATATAGTTCCATATTTTTCTGTAACTTGTAACATCATCAAGTCCGTTATCATACATTTTATACCTTTATTTCCTGTATATGTAAATATCCTCATTTTTGTTTCTTTTGTTTAACTCCTCCTTTTGATTTTCCTTTATATTATTTTGTACTGTACTATCCATTCTGTACATTTATTTTCTATTTTTTATTTTATATGCGTTATTTATAATTTATGATTTCTGCTCATTTTCTTTAATTTTATTAAATCTGTCTTACTTTATTATATCTGCCATTATTTTCATTTTCTTTTCATTAACAATAATTTTGTTATATCTGTCTTTATCTTAATTTTATTATATTCTGTCACTATTTCAATAATTATATCTGTCACTATTTCAATAATTTTGTTATATTTGTCTTTATCTTAATTTTATTATATCTGCCACTAGTTTAATTCCTTTTCATTATCATTAATTTTTTAAATCTGTCTATATCTTTATTTTATTATAATCTGGCTCTTTTTTATATTCGTTATCTTCTATCTTCATATCTGCCACTATTTTATTTTTCTACATTACTTGTCACCATATTATTGTTACTGTACATTTTTTATATTTTTTTTACATTTTTTGTTCTGTTTGTTTCTCTGTTAGCCCTGAAGATGACCTACACTGTAGGTCGAAACGTCGGCACATAATATAAGTACTTCACTTATTCTGTGTTCTTATTGACTGCACCCCCCAACTATCTCCTTTACATTAGATCACCCAGTCAACTATTTTCATCTCAAAAATTATTTATAATCATGCTAACCCAAATAGGTAAAATGCAGCAATTATATAAGCGCTGTTCAAAAATTTACATTATATCCTATGACGTCAAGATTGAATATCGTGTTGGAAGGAACTTTAATTTTATCCTGAGAGTCTAAACTGTTTCTTTCTTCTACCTTTCTAAAGCAATTTGATAACACACATGAATTACTTTTCTTCTCTTTTTATAAGGAGTTATATGGTAGTTGGAACGTAGGATATTTCGGTTTAATGAATTTTAAAAAAAAAATTTCACGAAATTAGGATCGGGGTAGCTCCGTTTTGCTATGCTGAAAGTTCTTTGTTGATAATTCATGCAGTCTATAACAGCCACACACGTTTACTGTGGGAACTGATGACCTTCGTGGAGCTCACCCAGCATCTATAAAGTAGGGTACCCTTGATTTGGAGAAAAACCTGGCGTTTGAACGTGATATCAGCCCAATCACCTCCCAGCACAACCATTGTTCTAAAACAGTATAGTCTATAGATTCTACTGAACCTAACCTACGTGGTTTCTAGTGGTACAGATTTCTTCAATGATATAATGGCTTTTTACCAAGTATTTAAAACAATTTTTTGCTGGTAAAATATTTTTCTATAAAACAAACAGTAAGCTAAAACCATTTTAAATATTGTTACTTTGTTTTCCCTTCTTCTTTTATTACCACATCCCAACTTGCCTGCTGATTCCTGTCGTTGCTCTTCTTTCTCATCTAGCTAGCCCATAGTCCTGATACAGCAGACGCTGGGACTATAGCTTCCAGAATATTTAGCCTTACGGCTATAGCCAATATTCTGAAATCAGGTTCTAATAATAAATTAAACTGAAGTATAAGAATAACTTTGATCTGTCCGGTGCTTTTCAATTGTTTACTTTCATTATTGTTATTCAGTGTGAGGGTAATCGGCCCATACACCAAAGTCTGATATGTGGGGCTGCCTCTTAAAGGGTGTAAAAACACACCCTACTTCACCTTTCATGTTGTTCTTTATGATGCTACTATCAGGGACGGTGCTTAATTATGCCCTCAGACTGCAAGGAGAATACTTCCTCCTTTTTCCGGGTTTGGGACTGGCAACCACCTCTAAGGGGCAGTAAGTGGAGTTGATGGTGTATAAGTCTACATTTCTCCCCGTATTGAGTTACTCTACCGAAACTTGATCGCTGATCACCAGGTACTGATCATTCAAAGTAGAATTTGAGATTATCTCCGGCTTCAGAGATTCTTTAGAAAGATAAAAGATAAAACCAGGCGAGATCTCATTCGTAAATCAACCAGTAAATAAATCTCGGAGTGGAACCAGCAGAAAAATTTATTAAAGTAGTCCGTTTATGGCGGTTCAGACATGTCCTAGGTTGGAAAACAGCAGGCGGTCTAACATGCGATAACATACGAGGATCGTACATGGTGGAGGATCGTACATTGTGATCTGGGTTGTGCAGAAGAGAACTTCACTCTGCATGATTATGATGATGATGATGATGTATAGGAATCATTCATACCGATGCTTAGACTATGATCCAAGCAGTATTTAGACTCGGCTTCAGGACCCTCGATCCTGTTGAACCATCCACTCATTTATCCAATGCTGCTTCACTATGATGAAACCTGAGCAGTGAAAGAAAACTGGAGGAGGCTGAATTATTGAATTTAAACCAAAATTCAACAACTCTCGTTATTATTTCTGAAATTATCATATGAAATAAAACATATATTATATTATAAACCATATAACATTATTAAATGAGAGTGATAACTGAAGTACATCTGTATTTTTAGGTGAAATCATGTGAATGATTTCAGAACTAATTAAACCATTAGTGTACGAATACGTGAAATTGCCGATATGCACTTTTTGGAAAACCTCTGTAATAATCTCTGTAATTGACAAATAAATAATTTCCATGGACTGATTTATTTTGATCAAGGTATAAGGGATATACATAAAAACAAAACAAAAAAACTGTACAACTACAACCCGTGAAGGGACCGGAGTTTAGTACGTGGTAGAGGCAGTACTGTTTCTTGAACAACGGTTGTTCATGGAGGTGATTTGTCTTAGATCACGCTCTACCGTCATATTTTTCCCCCTTATTTTGGGTACCTAGACTGGATGAGCCCCAGGAGGGTCCTAGACACATAGGATCCATCATAAGGAAATGCTTTGTAAGTAAAAAATTAAATGAGCACTGCTCAAGTCGCCGTCCATCATAGAACTCCAGAAGGACTTTGTAATGAAGTCTGTTCATGTAAGTGAAAACACTATTTCATATTTCGATGAATAATCATAACGTTAAATAGCAGATAAATAAAAATATAACACATTGATGAATCACAACAAAATTAAAATCAATTTTAAAAATCTTAGTTTTTTTAGTTTTTTCTCGAGAGATATATGGTAACCGGCTTGTCAATTTGTTGAGGGATGAATTACAGTTAAATGGAGACAAGTATTATATTCGATTTTTTTTTTTTATTGTTGTTTTGATACAATGACAGTGAAACGTGATCCAGCAAGGAAGTGCGCTCCTTGGACCCGCCGCAGGTAAACGTAGCTTGCACCTTGCCACTTCCTCAACTATTGTCAGCGGGTGTTGGATTATTTTTTTTTCTTTCTTTTTTGCAGGACGAGTCTCTGAAACCTTTAATCTGTTTTTAACTGTCTCTGAGTTTCAAATGCTTCTTCTACCTGATGGAACAAATATGGTTATATCACAATTTTTCTTGTATAGTCAATAGTTATGGACAAGCAGCTACTTGATGTACAAATGGAAAGTTTTTTAAAAGGAATAATGTTAAAATATTTATGTGAGAATATTATACATTTGGCATATTTAGTATCTGTGCTCTTTCTAAACAAACTCCGCTATGAGGTTCACTAGGAAAGTTGGACGAAGAAGCCTTCCAATGAAGGAACTACTGATATGGCTGCATTTTAAAAAGAAAAAAAATTGTAGAAAGTTTGTCTGTTGTTGCTTATTCAATTAACGTCACCTCATGCTACTATGGCTAATGCTACAGTGGGAGTCCTAAATTTGTCTATCCAGGGATCTTTAAGGATTACATGACACTGCACAGACTTGGGATCCCCATTTTACGTTCCAAGGACAGCATAACCTAGGAATTGTAACTCTATTTAAAAATCCTAAGGCCACTTATGCTAACAACCTCTGTTTTTTTTTTGTTTTGTTTTTAACAATCTTATTCCATTGAATGATATGATTATATTTATATCATTTCGTTTTTTCTATAGGATCTTCATACAGTATTACACGTGATCTCATCTGGGTTCATATGATGAAGATCATACCAATTACTTTGTTGATCTGAATATTTTAAAGCGCTTCTTCCCCTTATTCTGTGGGTCTCTCAGCACAGTCTCTCACTCATATAGACCTCAGCTGGCCATATCCTCAAAGTGTCCTTCGATCCTCCTGGTTCTTAGTCTTCCTCGTCTACACTTTCCGGGCGGCTGCCTGTCCAGGATTGTGTTCGGCCGATACTCTTCCGGCATTCTCCTGCAGTCCCCGTACCAGCTCAAAAGTCGTTTACCAATTCTTTTAGTGCTTCTACCAATGCCTAACCACTTTATTTCGGACTCTGTGCAGCCTTGTTATTTGGAGACTCCTCTAAAAATTCTTTTCCGCAGCCCGAATTTACCATACAAGGGAGTATTCATTGACCATACCCCTCATCCGTGTTTTAATATCGATTCGACCATAGCAGAGAAAATTCGCTGCTTATTCTCGTTTGAAACGGTTAACAATTTATTTAGATCGTCGTCTTACCTGGAACCAGCATATCAACACCAAATTAACACAGACCTACGCACGATAAGCTCTATTTTATCCGATAATTAATAGAAAATCTAGATTAAAACCAGAAACAGCCTTATTAATTTATAAAACCATTCTTAGACCTTTACTAATGTACGGTTGTGAAGTGTGGGAAGCAGTGTCAACTACTAAGCGAAAAAAATTTCAAACTTTCCAAAATAAAATCCTACGACTAGCAGTAAACGCGCCTTGGATTGTACGAATCAGTAATCTCCACTGAGAGCTAAAACTAGAGACGATTGAAGAATTCATTAAAAAGCGTTACAACAGATATAAGACCGGATTACCAGCAGTCAAAGGAGCTGTAGCATTCAACATAGGCGAATCTATTTCAACCCCAAGACTAAAACCGAGACTCTTGAAAGATATTCTGATATGAACTCTATTACCTTTCTCACCAATCGTTTTAACAAATTGTAATATAATCCTATTTCCTTATAGTTTTCCGTTTTATAGTACTATAGTTCTGTTTGTTATTAGATTATAATTTTTTCATATGAAAAAAAACTTTTATATATTATATCTTCTCTTGAAAATAAGCAGATAATGTACAGTCAGGGGTGTCTCTTGCATGAGACGAAACCCCACACTTTTACCTTTTGTTAAAGTTTAAAATTCATTATTTTAAAAAAAACATGTAAGGCTAGGAGTGCCCGATCTGGTAATAAGGGATTTAATATAAAAAAAAAAATCGTTTGAAACGGCAGTGTTCCAAAGGACAGGGTGTAGCGTCCTAGTTACTTTCCACTCCCTTTCCAATTTTAAGATAAATTTTTATGTATTTTATATTACTTCGATTTTTTTTATATCTATATCTGTTTTCCATATCTATAAATGTTGTTTTGGCTTACTATTTATATTATAGCTTTGGTAGAAACTAAACTTTGGAATAAGGTCTCAATTTGGAGCGTTGGGATCGCTGAACCGTTGGGCTCGTCATGGTTTGGTTAAATTTGTTTGAGAAGAGACTCCCACTCGAGGGCCCACTCTTGCGGTTCCTTTATGCCCCAGCTGTGGGGTCGGCGTATGCTTGGTATTAATTCTAGATTTACTTATTGCTATATTATAATATTATAAGTATAAATTATTTTTGTAATAGATAAGGAATTTATTATGAGAAAGCAACAAGAATAGTAATATAGTATAAGCTGTAGAAATAAATTTTGATTAAAATAAATAATCTTATATTAATTCAGGTAACACAGAGCAGAAAATAGTACAAAAAAGAGGATTTTTGTGAATTGTAGAAGCTACGCAAATCTTCAACTATTGTTGAATTCCTAATTAATCAGGGTTTGACTGAGAATAAAGATTGTCATGAATGAATTGCTATCGAGTTCGGGTTAATCAGCAAGAAATCAGCTAGAAATGCGTCAACACTTAACTTCTTCTTCTAAATCCCCTTCTCGCCTGCAGTGCCAGGGTTCCTTCAGTAGATCCTGATCCATTGTGTTCAGCTGTGTCATCTCTCGCCTCCTTCTCCAGCCAGGATTCCTGGCCACAATCGCCTCCTAGACACCTTCCTGTCAGGTTTGTCTTCTTCCACCAATTTTTATGTCACAGGTCAACTTAACTATCCTCTCACCTTTCATTCGTGAGACATGTCTATACCATCGAGAGAATTCTCCTTTAGAGTTTCCTGTAATGATTTTAGTCGGAGATGGTTCCATATCATGGTGTTTCTCACTCTGTTTCGACAGTCTTTCTTTTAATATTCCGAAGGACTCTCATTTCCGTGGAGTTGGCTTGTATATTTACTAATTAGGGTCAATGACCTCATAGAACAAGACATGGAAGTCATCTCCCTTGCATGTATCGACTCTCCTTGTTGCATGCATGAATCTCCTTGTTGTAGCATTTCTCTAGCAATGGCCATGTGTGTTCCAAGGTATTTGAATATTTTCACTGCTCCCAGTTCTTGCCCTTCTAGCCTAATTATTCAGTCTACAGAGGCTTAAGTTTTTCCCATTCTTAACCTCACTGATTTTTAGGGCTTGTTTTCATATTAATATGGACGAGCTCTTCGTTTGTCAAAAATTAAATTAAAATTTAAACTTGAGCTTGAAACAAACAAACAAATACATTCGACGATCGTACATAACTATTTTAATTTAAATAAACAGTCCACATGTATCAAGTCAAATCAGGGCAGTCTATCTGAATTAAGAAAGAACAATCTGAAGAGATCTGCCTCTCCTATAATCCGTAATTACTAAATTATGGAGCCTCATGCCCCATAGCGTATTAGTGCAGCGCAGGTTATGAGCGGCGCGGGATTATCAGTCCCCACGAGGGGAATTATCAGGCCATGGATTATAGCTGGGCTAATTGGGGATGTGTCTCTCGGTTAATGGCTGAGTATTAAGGCCATGAGGAGATAAAATCGAACTTTATCCTCACGAATATACTTCAGAAGGAAATGAAGATATCAACCGGCAGTATCCTTCCTTAAAGTTTCTGCTAAAGATTTAATAAAACATGAATCATCAACTGAAGCAGAATAATCATTTGGTATGAAATTACTTCCAATGATACTAGTTTTATATAAAACATAATAAGAATATGATATATGTATTTTCTTATTTATATTCCGTGTTGCTTGCTCTGCGGTTGTATTTGACATTGAGAAAGCATTTGATGGCCCACAAGGGTTTATTTTGGAAAATGAAACCTCACTTACGTTCTGCTTACTTTTTGATTGTTCTATCTGTTTCCATGACAATTTCTTGCTTACTTCCGTTGGTTATTCAATCCTCCCTTGTTTCCTCAATACAAGGGTGTACCACAAGGGAGTGCTTTAAGCCCTTCCATTAACATCTATGTATGCCGGAACACCATTGCACCAGCCTCTATATCTTAGATGACGATACAGCTATTTATGCTTCCAATAGCGATCCTAACATAGCTGCCTAATATGACCTATTCGATTTAGAAAACCCGTTTGATTTTGATTTTCTATTTTCAATAATTGAAAAAAATAGCGAAAACTGATAATGGTGTTACGGTCACAGAGAGAAAGACGAGCGAAAGAGATTAAGATCGGATTAGAACCATCTCGAAGATCCTAGAAGGTGCGTCTAGAAGGTTCGACCTTGATTTAAATACCCCCACGCCTCGAAGCGGTTGTCAGTAGTAAACCGGACAGCGTGATAAACTTGTGTCAGTGAACTGTGACGGTATCGCGAGTGTAATAAACCGTTATATGATCAACATGTATCGATAACGAGGTCATCAAAAGTGATTACTAACCAGCTGATTTTTTTTTTTTTTACTTAGTTAATATTTATATAATTTAACAGTCATATTGTCCTACCAATTGCGTGGTACGTTATCCTTAAATTTTGGAGAATCATCAAATCGACATATTTTATTCTTGTTACCTCTGTTAGCTACCACAATCGAGAATTTTCGCAAAGGAAATTGTTGGGCGTCTCATCAAAACGAAGCTATTCACGAAGATTCAGCTTGATAGTAATCAAGTGCAAAAATGTACCAGGGATCCTGGACTAATATTTTCCTTTTTATATTAGGGATAATAATATTATTTATAAACTTCTTTTTATTATTTAATTTTATGATGGTAAATAGAATCATTTGTTATGTAAGTTACTTCGCCAAGATGACACTTCACACCTTTCTTGCTACCTTATGTTGACAGCATGCCTGGCAATAGAATGGTCCTTGTAGTAGGTGGGGCTCGGTCGGTAAATAGCTTACATTTAATATGAGATCCGATATCGATCGTTAAGCTAGCTGGAGGCTAACCGTGTGTGCTCGGAGGCAGCCATCCTCAGCTCTCAATGGCTGTGGGCCCAGGCAGCGGAGATAAGGCGTTGCCATGCCTCCGGGACATGGCCGGGGGACGGTTAATTATCCAAGAGTAATGGCCCTTCAGTAGCCGAGATATATGGCTTCGTAGGTCGGAGGGGGTTAGTTTAATGAGATCCATCAGGTGGCCAACTTCCACTCCAAGCTGGAAGTCACTGAAGGAGAGAATTGTAATTGCAACGGATTGGGGGAAATATTCCAGTTAGTAGGAGTAATTCAGGCGGAAATTATTGAAGGAGCATTCTGAATGCAAATATTAACGTATTACATATACCCAAAAATATCTGCATTTATGGCTCTGTAGGTATAAAAGTCAACCTCCTCAACACAGACAATTTTAAGAATAAAATCTTGTTGTATATTTCTCTAGTTAATTTCATCTGGTGTAACCTTAGGATTAGTTTAGTAGTAGGTTTTATTGATTCACTTTATTTTATATATATATATATATATATATATGTATGTGTGTATGTGTGTGTGTGTGTGTGTGTGTGTGTGTGTGTGTGTGTGTATTATTTTACTTAATTGATTCTTCTTAGACTCTACAAAAAGAGACCAGAAGAGGAGAGAACCGTGATTGCAATGGATTGGGTTATTGTAATTTTGTAAAAAGGGCAATGGAGTTTGAGTAATTCATACGAAAGTTATTGGAGATACATTTGAATGGAAATATCAACATATTACAAGTTTTTATGCGATATGCCCAAAAAGATGTGTCCTCGTGAGCATATGACGCTGTAGAAAAGTCAACATTCAAAACACCGACAATATTAAGAATAAAACCTTGTTATTGTTTATTTCTCTATTATTTTCAGTTGGAGTTACTGAAGATTAGTTTAGTAGTGGCTTTGTTTATTTGCTAGCCCATACTTCTGGTTCTAATGATCCCGTCGATACAAATGCAAAGTATCAAATGCGGTAAAAACAACAGGTTTTTCATTTTCGATCTGTAGCGATTGCTCTTAGGATTGACAATTAATGTAAAATTCATATAGAATCATCTTTTTGGTTTGTAAGGGCACAAAATCAAGTATAAATACCATTAACGTAACTAGAGTTGACTCAGGGGGGGTTAACCCCCAGCAGTCAACCACTCCAACATATTACTACCTTCAAAAAAGATGCCTCGTAATATAGGCATTTATAGTATAATCATGTAGCTTCAAATTAAATAAATAGATTATAATTTTTTATAAACGTTATTTTGGAAGTTATAAATGTTATATTCATTAAAAATGTTATTTTTGGAAGGGCAATCAAGAAATAGCTTTTAAATACAAGTAATCTTATTTATTGATTACAATAACTTACCATAGTTATTGCATAGGGAACTTTCTAGACCTATCCAGATCTAAGAATTGTCTTAACTGTTCTTCTCACAGTTGCGATCTTATTTTTGCAGTTAGATGCCACTACTGCCGCTATAATAATATATTTAATTGTAAATAAACAGTATTACGTTTTGGTTTGTCATTTTAGTGTACCTTTTTTTGCACTTACTTTGTTGTGTTTTTGACATTATTGACCCTTACTTCTGTAATCCCGCAATAATAACTTTGAAAAAGTAAAATCCTTCGAATTTTTATTTTTTTTAAATTGTTACAATTTTTTGAAAATTTCTTCTAAGCAATGGGGGGGGGATGTTACATCCCCAATAAACCCCCTCGCTACTCCTGTGATAATGACATAAGGGAACTAAGTTTGACAATACGGAATGATTTTGAATGAACCTTAAAACAGTTTTATTACATTTCTAAAGAGTGGAGAAATTTGATTCCGATAGTTTGCATTTGTGTTGACGTTATAGTCTAAATATTAATAATTCACTTTCATTTCTTGTATTCCTTATAAGAAATGTTGTTAATAATTAATAACAACGGAATATATGAAATGAGCCATTTTTCATCATCAATTAGTCTTATTTGCATTTAACCGAAATAGAATTTGACAACACCTGCGAGGACGCATTGTGCCATGGTCCGATATGAAATTAGGGCCCCCCTTTTCCGGGCTTCATGAATACATATCATTCGTTCCGAGGCAGAGGGGGAACGTATGGAAGACAAACATAATGTAGGAAGAAAAGAACAGAAGTGGAAAAGAAGCTGCTGTGTTTGCTTCGCCATATTTGCGTGGGAGTCATTTAATTTGCTCAAGGTAATGAGGGAGGTAATAAAAAGGGGGAGGAGAAGAGCAAATAAAAGAGACGAAGAACTGTTTAAATATGAAACGCCGGGAGGAGGCTAGGCTAAGACAAACAGGGAGGTTATTGTAGCGACCGCGTGGTTACTGTGCTGTACGCCGCTATTTTCAATACGGCTCGCCTCGCCCCAACCTGCTCTCCTGCCTGCATACTGATAACTAATAAGGCCTCCGCCTCACCTTATGGCCATTGGGTTTCAATATCGTCGTCCTGTGGCTTTGTCAGGAATTTCAACTTTCCGGAGTATTCTCCTCCCCTGAAGGGGTTGCTATAGGAATCTCCTGCCTGGATTCTTGTGAAACGATTTAATTTATATGTCAGCTTCTTCTTTTTTAAATATGATTTCATTGCCAGAATTAGGTTGTTTTTCGCATGAGTATTTCTGATTTTTTAAAATATATTTAAAAGAAAAATTAGAATATTTCAGTTTATTGATTTATTATTCCATGTTATCTACCTTAAAATAGAGGCAATTAATTGTAAAACGATTTGGTTAGAGGATAATATTTGAAAAATTCCGTTATATTTATAAATAAAACCTGAAAAAAAAATCTTTTTCCCTCATAGTCATCGACAAGTTTTTTAAATATTGTCATTATTTACTTTCTGTCTAATTCTATAGCCAGGGGTCACTTTGGCTTTCTGAACAATTGTCTTCCAGCTATTCCTATCCTTAGAATTTTCCTTCCAGATTTTATTCCCCAACCATTTGAGGTCATCCATCCATCTTCTCGTGTGTCTCTCTCTTCTTCGGGTACCTTAAAATTTGATTTGGAGCATTTTAAGGTTTGCATTATTTCAACAGGCATTCTTAAAACTTGGATCCACTATTCCATTCACTGGAATTTTATAAATAAAAGCTAAATAGAGCTCACATGTATAATTAGTAGAGCTCATATTTTGTAATAATAATATTCAAATAAATTAATATTTTGGTTAAGGGGCCAATTAGAAAGTAACAGCTCAAAATATTGAGAATTGAAACAAGTTTTATATTTCAAATATTTTATTGGAAAAGAAAAAATATGACCAAGACCG
The DNA here is from genome assembly GCA_037127475.1 of Arma custos. Lineage (NCBI taxonomy): Eukaryota > Metazoa > Arthropoda > Insecta > Hemiptera > Pentatomidae > Arma > Arma custos. The sequence continues at coordinate 60,524,956 of CM073759.1, read as the reverse complement.
GGACTTGAACCCGGGTCTCCCACCTGTCCGTGGTGGTGCTTTAACCATCTCAGCCATCCTGGTTCGCTTCTCGGTCAGTCATATCGTTCCGGTCCTGGTCATATCGTTTCTTTTCGAATAAAATATTTAAAAAATTATATCATATAACAATAAAAGTTCTATAATGATGTGCCAAGCGATATTAAAAGTGGAAAATCCTTTGGAGAGCAACCCATTAGTATCCATTAGTATATATCGATCCATCCATCTATTTGTTTGGCTCTACATCTCTAGCTACGTAGTATTTGAAAGGGCAATTCTACTTCAAGGTAAAAGCTATAAGCTATAATTAATTACATCACCATAATTATTGATGCCGCGGCAAAACAGATTCGGTGAAATGACGGGAGAAATGTTAGGCCTCACCAAATCAGTGTAATGTTTCACCTCCATTATTATTTTGAAGTGAACAGATGCCTCCTGATGTGTCTTTGGAGTACTCTTTAAAAACATTCTTTTTAATTCTTTGTCACACTGTTCCCACAAAATTTCAAAATCCTTGAGGATAATCAAGTTGTCATTGGCATGATGATTAGCTATTGTGTGTACTTGTGTGGCTCTATTATGCATCTTAAAAAAATTAAAGGTGGAATGACAACTGTTTTAAATTAAAAAGAGTCTCGTTAGTTACCGTAACAGGAGGAAAACAATTTTTTTTATGTAACTCAAATGGGACCTGGTCTCTTTACGGAGCTACACTCTCCTGGACTGTCTATTTAATTACCTGATTGGATACACCATCCAACCACCCGAGTCTTGGTCTACCTGCTCTTCTGTTTGTGCCAAATTCAGCTTCCAGGGTTCTTCTTCGCGCTTGGTTCTCCTCAATTGTGATAATATATCAATTTTCGATAGCTTAAAAACAGATAGTTCAATATGCCTTGTTGATTCCGATTTGGCCATGGTCGTAAAAAAAAAGAACAAAAAATATTAAGAAGTATTGACTCTTGTAGCGTGGTGGAGAAAATTTGTAATAGCTGAGCATATCATATTACTGATTTAATCATATACAGAGTAATAAAAACAAAATGAGTTTTTATAATATTTGATTCACAAATAAATAAGCATGAAGGTGATTATAGTAGAGATTTTTGAGGAAACTCATCCACTCTCTTCCGTTTTCATTTGCGAATGTGGTCTTCTTTTGGACGTATGTCGGCTTCTGCTTACGGCATTTTTTTTTTCTTCAAGTACTTAAAGGAGTTTTATATATAAAGATAAGTGCTACCATATAGATGTTAATGAGTTGCCATGTCTTGTAGAATTGCCTCGGACCATGAGAGACTCTGGGAGACATCCAATTAAACGAGATTATTACTCCGTAGCTTAATGAGGAGCTGTATCAGGCCTTGGTTGTTTGTAAAGAGGATCAAAGTTAGCTACTAAAAGCCTATTTACAGGCTAGCCGCTTGACATGCTGCATTTATCAGACCTCTGTCTTAGGCCGGGCTGTTAGTGTAAGGAACATCTCACCGCCGGCTCTAACATTAACTTAGCTCAACGCGAAGGCTCAACTTTACTGTGTCGCTGAGTAGTTCATTCCCTCCGGAATGAACTTTACCAAAAGCCCCTGCGTTCTCCAATTGATTCAAGGATAGCGGTCTTTGTATATTTACAAGCAAGTATATCTTGCTTTAGAATACATTTATAGCGTGTATAAATTGTTAAAATATATAACTTTGTTTGTATAACAGAATATAGTAAAATACAATCTGACTATACTATAAACTATATTTTGCCACTTATATAAACAATTAATTGTTACAAGTAATATTTATTTATATAAACACCCTTCCTTTCCTTACGGTATCACGGGTTTTTACAACTTAAGATTGTTTTTAGCCTTCTCTTCGTTTACATAATTTTCTATAATGCCTCCTACGCTTTTCATGGGACGATTCTTCTATTGATATTGAAGAACCATGTGGCCACTGCCACTTTCCACTCGTACGAAAACTCTTTTAACTAAGCTCATCATTCTCTGAGAGGGCGAACAATCCGGTTCCCCTCAGCAATTTGGATCTTTGTGACTCAAAAGCTATGCAGCTTAAGACGATATGCTTAGCAGACTCAAAGAATATAAGGGATCGGGATATTTCCCGTAGTCATAAATTTTTGCCCGATAGCCTTGCCCATAATCGTCAATTTTGCAGCTAAACAGGAATCGTCACCAACCTGCGCTTCTGCCGGTGCGAGAGGTTTTTGAACCACGATGGAGATGCATACCGTAGAATGTCGTGTATCATGGCTATATAAATAGTCATAGTGGTCGAGTGTCTGAGACCCCAAAAGGCACCCCCTAAGCGACGAAGGTCTTTCAAGGCTAGGACCACCACATTTTCTAGATAGTCTATGTGTGGCGTTCAATCCTCTATTGAATCATATTCCAAGGTAGTTGACTGACTGACTCTGAGGTATCTCTTACCTCCAACATCAAGGTTAATGGGTGTCTTCTATCTATATTTCCTCTCAGTAGAATTGTCTGATTCTTCAGTTTCTTCTTCTCACATCACCGTCTTTCCATATTGACGCACCACTGGGCTTCTGCTTTTATTAGTGTTTAAAAATAAATAAATATTTTTTAATATTTTTTTTATGGTCGTAGTATCAAACGATGGAAGCAGTGGGTACTCCGCTGAGCTGCTATGGAGAAGGTTCCGGGATCAAATGTGGCTGAGGTAGATAAATTATTTAATCTCTTAATAACCATAGATTTCAGACAATTCTGGGGCTAACTCAGCTTCTATTACGTGGATACCATTAATTGGGGGGAAACATGTATGATGCGCGTAATCTCGGAAACACAATAATCTTTACTATGTCCTAAATTAAAGACCCGTCATGAGTTGCAGTGGTTCATGGTTTTTATTTTGTATATTTCTATTCATCCGAGGAAGCGGAGTGGCTGAGGGTAGAGCGCTGAGCTGTCGTGCCGAAGGTCCTGCGTTCAAATTCCGCTGAATGGCAGACTTATTAGCAACTGGAGATGGATCATATGGGATCTAGGACCTTCCTGGGGCTCTCTAACTGGGTACCCAAAGTATAAAGCATAAAGTACCCAACATAGGGGGGAAATCTGGCTGTTGAGCGTGATATAGTACAAATCACCTCTCTGCACAACCGTTGTCCAAGAAAAAGTACAGTCTCTAACACGTACACTGAATCCAAGACTGTTCATGGGTTGTGTTACAGGTATATTTTTGTTGTTTTTCTATTCAGTCGAATACCCACTGTTTGAAATCATACAATATCAACTAACGTTCAATGGTTTTAATGATTGTTTCTTTCATGTATGATCTATCATTTCTCCTACAAAGTGTTTTTATAATTGTGATCATATTCAAAATTATTTACGATCTTTCTCTTGGTTCTGTAGGTTTCGATTATTTGTTTCATAATTTCGTGGTAGTTTTTTATATTAGTGGAGTTTATTTATTATTATTATTTCGTCATTTTCTGGAGGGATCAGGTCCACTTGTGACTCAAATCTTGTTAGGGAAATAGCCAGGAAAGGTACGGCTCAGACATTATAGATCTGATACTCGTGCGTAGACCCCGGCCGGTGAATATTTAATGGCAGGGCGTTTGTGAATAGGGGAACAGATAGGACCTGGGCCACTAATGGAAGCTGGCTAATATTTGATAGTGTGTGCTGAATCAGTGGCTGGAGTAGGGCATACATATTAGATCCGAGCTGCGGGTAGCGCCGTCACTATTACCATACTAATCATCCCATTTGCTCCTCGGCAATTTACGGTTTAATGCGGCCTGTCGTTTGCCCTGCCAAAAACACCACCCGCCAGAATTACCATATGACGTGTTAATTGCGCGAAGACCGTTTGCGACGAGGACATTTGCATAGCGGTAATGGCAGGCGAACTCCTCCACTCCCATCTCGCCCGATTCCTCAGGTAATAGGACCTCCTGCTGGGAGGCTATAAGAAGAGACTGATAGCTCTCCATATTTATGAGATCTCATAGAGTAATTGTGACAGGGTTTATTGTTTTCTTTGTAGTTGCCATTGATTCGGAAATAAAATTATCTAAGAATCTTTTGCGACTTTTTAAGTTAAACAATTTATTTAACAATTATTTTTTTGGCGCATGTCATATATGACTCTATTCTTACTTCTTCTAAAAGGTCCTATCCTCTTTAGATGCTGGCGATTATAACGCCCCATCTTATTCTACTGACCGCTGCAAGAAACAACTCTATAGTTGTTAATCCTTTCCATTGCCTTAGGTTTTTCAACCAGGACTGACGTCTGCAACCAGGCAATCTCCCTTTCCTTCAATATTCCCCAATATGATTAATTTCAGCGGACGGTACTGTTCATTTCACATCACATTACCAAAGTAAGGCAATTTTTATCTTTTGATGCTGTCCAATATCTCGAGGGATTATGCATTCGTTGTAGTATTCTTACGTTGCTGATATGATGCATCCATGAAATTCGATTGTGGACGTTAAATTGAAGCATCTGTTAGTGGCCATGTCTTATATACGTATGGAAACACAGAGTACTCTGATTCGAATCTGCAGGTTCAAATTCAGGCATCATAAGGGTAACACATCTCACATCCACTATTCAAACATACTCATTTCTTTCATTTTGATGTGATTTTTCTTTTGGTGTATCCTGATGACCTTGATTTGGCGAAATGTTACTGGTTAGTTTTTTCCAGTATTTTATAGACTCGAGGCTTTGCTTTTTGGTATTTTTCCTATGAACCAACTCGAGATATACCGGCTATGCAAATTCTATAAAATTGGCTCTTACAGAATTAAGTGTATGCATCTACGAAGTCCTCTTTAATTATTCTTTCATGTACTACGTCTCCTTGAAAAATAAGAAGAATGTTATGTCGGAAAGAATAATTTACATGGGAATTACTCGAAATAAAATAATAAAATATTATCTACTTACTCACACTCTTCCCAGTTTCTAGAAATGCTAAGTTATGTTTTGCGTAGGGCATCATGAACTTCACTGTAATTGCAAACTGGCACCTAGAAAAGCAAAAGGTACTTTTATACATTCCATTAATTTTAACATTTATTAATTCTACGTTTCACATATATGTTTTATATACAACTAATACATAAATATCATATTAGAATTGCAGTATTTCTGATGGCTCAGAGCTAATTTGATGGCTCACAAACGAAAAATCCTTTTTCATAATTTGTTTCTATTAACTACTCCTGATTGAACGTCCCTTATACACGCAAGCGTACTACATGCAGACATAGTGTTAAGCTTATTTATTTATTAAAAAAACTAAAAACAAGACTTTCGCCAATAAGCTGAGTTTTTCTCCAACCCAACTTTTCGATATTTTTTTACACGCCTTATTTGTAGATAATATCCCATCAAGAGCAACTTCTTCATTGAGACCGTATCCTGCTATGAACTTGGTCAATCCTTGAGATTCTTGGTCTGGCTCTTATTCTTCTTTCAGGGCACCATTACAGGGACATTGTTTTAATGTTTCTATTTAACATCCTCAGTAAGTGCCCAAACCACTCCAAACGCTTGATGGTGATTTTTTCGACAATGTTTTTATGTACCCATTATCTTTTGAACTACTGTATAGAGCATCCTCCCACGCCTAGATATTCCGGCTGCTTTTCCAGAATTATGATGAGTAGTTTTACAACGCCTTAGAGATAAATAGATGAGCTTCTGATAAAAAAACAAAAACGGAATGTTCAGTTTACAGAGGATAAAGAAAAAAGAACTTGCACACAATACTATAATATTATGCATCGTTATTCTGTATTCTGTACATCTGTTATGTTTTTTGGATTCCCTCCTGGGCCTGCTTTGAAATCGTTAAAGTAGATTTGAGAAGAGAGGGGCTGGATCGTCAAGGCGTAGTTTTTCCAAAGATCAAAGAGATTCGTCTTAGGGATTAAAACCTGCCATCTCTCCAGGTTTAAAGAAGGCGCTGTTGATATTACCTGTAATAGGAGACCTTACTTTATTTGCATTCTCCAATTCTATTAGTATTAGTAGTTTTCTTTTCCTTCTTCTTAATAATAATAATATTCGCTTACTTCTTCGTAGGAATCTTCGGGACAATATGATCTATTTTATATAAAACATTGTAGAAGAGCATAAAAAGAAATAATATTCGACTATGTATGAGGCTTTCAGGATCTAAAGTGATTAACCTCATAACTTCAAAAATTGACTTTTACACAATTTTCGTAAGTTTAGTACAGTAATTTTGTCTAAAATGGCACTTAGCCGTCTTATTTCTAATCGTCTTATTCCCGTTCTGAACCTGAGGTTTCGGGAGGGTTAAGCATTACAAAAAATGAGAAAAAGTTAATTTTTGAAATTAACTTTTGAAATGAAAATGAACGCTTCATTTATATTTGTATTCTATTATGATTCTAATGAGTTTGCAAACCAGCCCAAACCTAGTTGCAAACCAGTTTCCATTGTTCTGTTTTTTTTTTCTTAAAACGCGTTCTAGGCGTTTTTCTTCTGTCAAGTTCAATCTTTTACGACCGATTTTTATTTTATCCTACCTTATATATTTATAGGGAACAGAGTAGCTCAGTGTCTAGTGTCCTTTGTTGCTGCGCAGAAGGTTCCGGGTTTCAATCCGGATGTGGGAGATAAATTATATAATCTGTTAACAGCAACGGATGGACCCTGTGAGCTCTGAAGACCATACCAGGTCTCACGCAGTATCTTATTGGAAGAGAAACCTAATGGCTGAAAGTGACATCAGGAATGGGAAATCCTTTCCGAATGTTAATTGGCTTTGGATTTTTATCCTGGAGGGTGAGTGAAAAGTGGTGTATCAGAAGAGGAGATATATTTTTCCTACAGGTTGATCCCCAAGGGATCCGGTCGGCTAAGTGTAAAAGGATGTAGGGTAAGTTGGCAGCGGAAGGACTTGAAATATTAAGTGTTCCACCATTCCCCATCTTTAGGGTCTATCTCGAGCAATTCTTTATTGTTTTCGTACAGTTTCGATAGCAATAGTAACTGATAAATTAATTATAAGAATAAGTGGATATAAGATCCAGACATTGATAGTATCTGCAGCTGAGGATACCTAAATAATTAGTTAATGGGGTCGTACGCCGTTCATTGGTGAAAAGATAGTCATTCATCATCTAATTTTGTGTTAAAATAGATGCTCAATATAACAACCAAGATCGAGAGACCCCTGGAAGTCAAGACAGAACTTCTAGGTGTAGTTTTCAGAATTCTTGCATCATTCACAGCCAAATTTGTAAACTATAGACCCACCCCAGCTTTGCTCGGGTAATAAGACATATTATACCTACATAATTTGTCTGTGTAATGTATTTTTTTTATCACGTACCGGCCACTAAGGACCAAGTGAATATCCATTGGTTAAGCTTTTTTGGGAGTTTTGATTTTCTTTCTTCCCATCTCTGCTAATATACTTTATTATATACAAATTATAAAAATAAAAACAAAACCAAATATTTCTTTATATACGAATTTATTATCTCGCACGTTAGATAATTGCATGGGATGCAAGATGCAAGCAGCTTCTTCGGTGAAACCTATCGATATTCCAACCCATTTACACACAACTTCGACAAATTATATACCTAAATATTCCTGGTGAATCACTCTATCTATTGGTGAAAACCACATGAAAATCCGTGCAGTAGTTATTGAGTTTACCGCGAACAAACGCCGCCGAGGATTTTGTTTTATAATATGTATAGATGGTTCAATGACTCCTAGTTAACTCAAGTAGCCATAAACATTTGAGTCATTGTGTTTTGGTATACATAATAATTTTTTCTCGTCAGATTATTTTACTTTCATAAATTAAAGAATTCGGAATGTTTTCTTTTTTCAACAGAAACATTGCATGCCACCCTGCATTACCGAAGTAATATTTTTATTGATGAATTGAATTGGTCAGGGGGAGCAGTCAAAGATAACACAAAACAAGTTCTGCTTATTTTGTGTTACCTTTGACTGCACCCCCTGACTAATATTTTTATTATTCATCAGTTTAAAAAATTCAAAAATAAATCCCTAATACAATAAATAAATTGTTAGATGAAACTTGTCCTGGGCTATAACTTCCATTATCAATGGCTAATAGTTTTACATCATTTAGATAATTTACATAGTTACTGATGATTACCGGATTCTTAATACTGATCATTATTATTATAAAAATAAATAAATATAAATGGACTAAACAAAAATACAGTAAGATGGGGTAACTTTGGTACCCTTTACAAAGTTTTAAGATGGTTCTAGCTTTATTTATTTATCTTAAGGTATGGACATTCCCTTACTACTGTCGTTATAATTAGAACAACTTTTATTTTAAATACTCTTTCAGGTTTCCACGGCCATTATTTATACACAAAACTTCGGTGGTTTCTGGTTTGACCATGTTGTTGAATTTTTCTTCGCCAACGTTTCGCCAGACATACTGCTAGCTTCTTCAAGGCTGGATCGAGAACCAAGTAACCAAGTAAGTAAAACGTTAAGTATCCCGGCTTTAAGAAGCTAGCAGTATGTCTGGCGAAACGTTGGCGAAGAAAATTTCAACAGCATGGTCTAAACCAGAAACTACCGAAGTTTTGTGTATAAACTTTTATTTTGTTAAAGCTCACAGATACTATAGGACAGTCATGATACAAAGATTATTTTATTTAATATGAAATATCTCAAATGAAAACAAAACAAGGTGTAAAAAAGGATATTACACTTAAGTCCCCTTCAAGCTCTAAGCAAGGGTAAGATAGGGCTTACATTAAGCATAGAGAATTGTTAGGAGGAATACAATTGCAGGGAGGCCGGTGATTTATCTAGGTATGACTTTTACATTAGGGCTGACTCAGGCCGTAAATAAGGTGGCCTTAAGGGCTGCCCTTAAGAGGGTTAGCCTTGGGGGATGGACCACGACCATTTACTACCAGTCCCACCCCCTCCTGTATATCCGAGTGGGGGTGGCTCTCTGTTTGATGGAGGAAGCTGCAGTGGAGGAGGCAAGGGGTTCCCTCACGTCGGCTTTAAATATATAGTATTACACAGCCTTCGGGATATTTAATTGGAAAAGTTTAACAAAAAAATATTTTATAAACCAGATAAACTAAACTAAAGAACATCACATAATTCAAAATAATACTAAAGGGGACCTGAATTCTTCAAATAAACAATTATAAACTTGAAGATAGACAGTCTTAAGATCTAATCTATGCAGGCAAATAAGGACGCTCTACTCATATATTAATAATACTAGAGGGCACAGTGCTGGCCCGCGAAGAGGAGGAACCCCTGCGAATATTTCATGCATGGCTCCTCCGTCCTTAGGCCGGTTATCTATTAACCTCTTCCAATATATCACGTTGTATCTCCCCCATTCTTAGCATCTGATATATTTCAAGTCATATTTCTTAAAGGTATTTTCTATTTTAAGATGATGTTTACGTATTTATTCTTGCAAAATCAAATATTTTATATTAATAATACAGTGATACTCTAGTTATCATTCAGATTTTTAGATAACTTAATGATAAAAATATTACTTCAGTAATATTTTTTTTGTTATCAATGTACTTGTACTTGTTTTTTACTAATTTTATTTCGCTGTTAGTATAACGATTATTATTGGAGCATATAAAATTAAATTTCCGACCATTTTCCTTACCTATTTAAGCTTTCAGATACAGAACAGTAGCCTAAAAAGAATGATTAAGGTTCAGTATCTAATTCTCCATTCAATCAGTTTCTAGTTTTCCCTCCAAGTCGAGCCTTCAGGGGGGAAAAGAAAGTAGGGGGAAAAAACAGTTTGAATTTGGCGTTGATTAGGACGCTTCGCGCGCCGAGAACTGACAATAGTATCCCGGCTTCCTCGACTTCACGTCAGCCCCAGGCGCTCTCCCAGGCAGATCTTTTTTCTTTTCACTTTTTTCTTTCTCTCTTTGTTCTTAATGACTTGGAAAACAGTTTAGCTGCTCCCCTCCCACCCTTCTCCCTTCCAAGCAACACAAACACCTGTTCGCCTCGTCCGAGTATTTTCTCAAAATGTCTGTTGCATTATTCAACTTTGAATTTCGTTTCTGTTTTCAATAGTTTTCTTCCTTAATAGTTGATTTCAGAATCTTGTTGCAATATTAAACATTAATAACATAGAAAATTTGGGGACAAGAATTGATTTTACATACTTTATTTTCTTGGTTTTCACTCAAATATAATATTTGACGAATCATTATCATTTCTATTATCTATACATAATTCTATATAATTTTATCTTACTCTCTGTATTTATTCACATTACTATAAATTCTGCAATTCTTTCTTGGTACTGCAACGATTTATATAGTGATTTTCTGTTTCCTTCTTATCCCTGAAGATGGCCTACTTCGTAAGCCAAAACGTTAGCACGATAAAAGAAAAATGTATTGTCTTTGACTGCACCCCTGACCAATTTAATCCATCATATAATATTTGAGTGTCAATTAAGGGTTATAATAGAGGAAGAAGTTAATCCAAACATAGTTAAGATTTGTATATTGTAATGTGCTAACTGAGTTATATGTTACCCTTTATTGTATTAATGTAAGTGCTATGGACACGCGTGTGTCCGGCGAAAGTTGACGATAGGAACTATGAGTGCATATGTGCATCTGTTAAATGTCAACAACAGGGACTACGGCCGCATATATGCGTAATGAACTAGGATATTTAACCTAGCCAATGTGCACTCATTTAGGTAATAGTATCTGGCATAATTTTCTGTTCCTGTACTTATAAAGATGTTTACATTAACCTTTTCAAATAACAGTGCCATTTGCAATTATTCTTCTTAAATTACCCATTACTGGCTATGTTAGTCATTCTCAAATATGTTTTGACTTTCTTTGCTATTGAGGTATATTTACAAGCCAGTTTTTTATCCTTAGTATTCAACAAATGTTTATTGATATATTAGTTATGTTAGCATTATCACCTTCACTAAGACCATTTATACTTTCAATCATTTCATAAAACGGCATTAATCTATGTTGAACGAAATCATTTAGAGGAATCTTTTTTTTTTTTAATTTAATTTATTGATATTTACAACTATAATAATATTACAATCAGTAAATCTGCTATATGTACAATACGACTTGAAAACACTTGTAGAGAAACTACCCATCGGTAGCACTCCAATAGAGGAATCTAAAAATTCAATTAGACAATGTTTTAAATTATTATTAATATCCATTGCACAACAATTAAACGAACTTTTATTTAAATATAATTATTCTTTTATCAATGGAACTAACACCTTTAAACTAATGTTGATTAAAACAAATTGTGTAACTCATATCTAGGGGGCTAGATATCTCCAGTCTCAAGTAATACCACACGGGTATGTCGCTGACGCGAAACCATAAGTTTTTACTTAAAAAAATACAAATAATTCATTATGGCTGTGAATATTATAGATTTTTCTATAAAGGCTTTCAATTTTATAGTAAATACATAAATGATGGACCGACTGGAACGTTATGTATTCTCTTGAGCCCTGCCTACTCACTCCGCCCCACCCCTGGTGATTTCCATGTGTTATGACTTGCCCCTAAGTGCCCTTTTGAACTGGCGCCCAAAGAGAATACAGGGTGAGTGTCCCCCATGCCGATATCGCGGGAGAGGAAGAAGGCTATAGGCAAGGAAACTTCCATCTATTATACAAATTTGGTAGATATCCCCCTCAAAGTAGAATCCCTTTAAAATTAATGATTTCTTTTTTACTTCTGAATGGCGGACTCTTCTTTTACTCTTCTTGCTATCTTAATAAAGTAGTACGGTTTATTACTTTGTAACCTAATTACCATACAGTACTTATCCAAAAAAGAAGAGTACTTATCCATTTAAATGTAACTATGGTTTCCCATTGTCTGAATTCGGCGAAATTAATATAAACTGTAAGTATTGATTATAACTCACTTATTATTAAATCTGTATGGACATATACTATCAGGAAAATATTGTATGACTATAGTTGCTGCAGAAAGACAGGGTAATTTTTTCAAGATAGGCAAAAAAGAAAGGCTGATAGAAAGGCTTTATAAATTTTAAAAGTAGAACTAAATACTGATTAATAGGTATGTAACCAGTAGATATTGTCCTTTTTTTTTTTATCATACTTTACTTAATGCAATGTAATGCAAGGCATAAAAGATTCTTATCTTGTATCAGGAACCGTTAGAAGGATTTTTTTTTATATGGACTAATTTCCTTTCTTCAGTTAACATGATTTACTAAAGTTTCTTGGGAAATAGAGAATGGAGATAGTTGGGGGATGCAGTCAAAAAAACACCAAATAAGTCAGGACTTATTTATACTTGTGCCGACGTTTCGACCTACTTCGTAGGTCATCTTCAGGGCTGATGGGTGAGGCCGCTAGGTGAACTGATGGGTGGAGATCAAGAAACTTCTCTTGGTAAATGTTCGCACATTTTATATTGAACTTAGATTTAGTAAAATTTATTGGTGATGCTTTGGTTTAGATATATGAATATGAATAAAGTATTCTACACTGATTGGATGAACATTTTTCAATCATCGTTTTCATTGTGAGAGGCTGAGGTGCCTATTTGGTCCAAACTGTAGCTATGTTATGGCTCGAAAACACCATTTTGTCTTACGGTCAAATCTTTTTGATATCATCTATTTTTGTTGTTTTTTATAGGCAGTACACTTGCATAATTTTTATTGGCTTTGTAGCATTGTTAGTCTGAAAGTTTCGTTTGTTAACTTCGAAATGTTCGTAATGCACTGAAGACTATGGTGAAACTGCAGAGGAAAACGATATTTTGATATGGTGAATGATGTATGTTTTTCGCCGTAAGAATCGCTCTATAAATACCTCTGTTATTTAAAATTCAATCCCCTCTGGTTTTCATTGCTCCTACTTACTATTCTATATATATATATATATATATATATATATATATATATATATATATATATATATATACTACATGTACTACTCTTTATTATATTTAATTATAATTTATGAGGAAGAGAATGGTCTGGGTGGAGGTCAAGAAAATTTTCTATGTAGGGAGACCGATTTATTGGTAAGCCAACGTTTCGACCGACATTGCAGGTCTTCTTCAGGGCTGGTGAGATGAGGAGTTGTCCAGTGTCAACACTTCAGTCTAGTGTCAACTCCTATTTTAATTAATATGAATCTTGTATATTTATCCCTGAAGATATGCGGGTCGAAACCTTGTCTTTCTAATAAAGAGTTCTCTCTGTATAAGATACATTTTTTGTCCTCTACTCGGACTATTTTCTTTCTAAAATATTTAAGGCTTTAATGCCAATAGTATATTATCATGCGAACAAGTGCTCTTATCGTGTGAACAAACATCTCAAAAGTTGGACAAGTTTCCTTTCTGCCGACTCATATGAATGAACAATTGTTTTTTTCAAAAATTTTCAAAAGCAGCAGTACGTTAGGGCTGATTTTTAAAACGAAAATAAAAATAAAGATTTTATAATGGGAAGTTTTAATTGGGACTAAAAAGCGGTATCGATGAACCCCGAGTTTTCCTAAACATTTAGGAAGAGGCTAATAGCGATTATGGAGGAAGAGTGTTGGCCAAGAAGGGCGATAAAATTCTATTTCCTTCGCAAAGAGGAAGAGGCGAGGTAGGAGAGAGAATGTGGATGTGTGGAGGAGAGAGAACTGCTAGGGGGCACTTTACTCCCGGAGATAATTTAACTTGCCAACTAACTCCCAGCCTCGGTCCAACTTTAACAATGCTCGGCTTGCAAATTTAGTTTGAGGACTCGCCGCTGGGTGCGTGATCAAAGGTGTTGCCAGCGCCGACTTGGGATCAAAGCGTCCTGCCCTTATTATAAGGGCGGTGGCAATTCTGAGGGCGAGCATTAGAGAGGCCTTATTGGAGGCCTCCTCGCGGGAGGATTGACAGCGGCAATTCCTCCCTCCTCCGCCTTCCTCGGCAATTTGGCCCTCGCCTTGTCACGGCCAGTTCCCTCCTCCCCTCCTCAACATTTACTTTGCCCCTCACGAGGGAGGGAAAGGAAACATCCCTCTGACGTGGGGCCCGAGTCCCGATCTGCATACTCCTAGGGTATATATTGAAAAAAAAATGAGGGAAACCAAGCTTTCTTTATTTCCTTGAACGCAATATAGAAAGTTTTGTAATCTTGGAAATCCTCGATCTTCAGAATTCACATATCCTTTTTGATGATCTCTGAATCCGTTTCGACTAGTTTCTTTAGTTATCGTAACTATTTTTTTTTTTTTTTTAAGTCAAGCGTTTAATATCAAAAACAGGATTCTTAATTTCACTTTCAAAAATTTTGGGGTTGAAATTAAATTTTTTTAAATTGTTTCTGTTTTCATTTGAATTGAGACTAACTTTTTCAGCGATTTGTATTTTTTTTTCAATTCTTCTTTCATTTCTTTAACATAGCCTACATAGAATGTGTAGTTCAAGATTTTATCAAAAGAGTGTTTGTTTAATTTTGATCGATCCATGCGGACCATATTGCCGTGGAAGTTTAGCCCACGAAGTTTAGTAGAAGTATAGAATGTCAGTTTTTCTGTAGTGAGAAGACTAAGTTTATAAGTATTTTATTTTATCAGGGATCACTTTTAAAGCCATCGATATATAGTGCTATGGATGTATATGCTAGAACGCTTAAGTGATTTCTCACTTATTAGGAGATTTCTTTATATACAATTTTATTTTATTTTCTTATCTAATTGGTTTTTAGCTAATACATCTTACTTGTCTTTTTATGTAATATCTTTCGAAACACATAAGAAAAAAAATCAACTTTGGCTCCATTATCTTATTAAATACAAAGATTTATCTCATTGTTCCTCATTTGTAATTTTTTAATTGATTACTGCATCAAACAATCAAAACGGATTGTAGATTTGTCAGGATAAAAGGGCAAGGAAGATATGAGAAACTTAATGTTTCTTTTCAGTGCCAAATTTAAGCTTCATACCATGCATGAAAGCTTTTGATGCTTTTTCAATTGAATTGTTCGTCTTAAGGGGTTAAAAAGTAATTTCAGTCTTAATATGAGGATTATTTCACCATAAAAAGATCATTTAATTTGATTAATTCCTTTTTGCGTTGGTATGTCTTATTTCTTAAATGTTAACCAGCCAACGTTGTAATAGAGTAAAACCGTCTAATTTTGGAACCAAATGTAGATAGAACCTAGCAGAATTGCTAGCGAAACCTACCGAGAAACATTGGAGGGAAAACAAGGAAGTGGACGACCTAAGAAGACGTGGGTAGAAGAGGTGAGGAAAGATTTTGAAAAGGAAGGGCTCTTGTGGAACAGAAGACCCAGTTGGTTGAAGACCTGCAGAGCTGGAGAAGGCTGTGCAGAATTCCTCCTCATACTGTCATCATCATCATTCTGTCCTCTTTCCATAGGCTGTTCAAGAGGACAGAATGATGATTTTTTTTTCTGGGTTTTTTTACAACATAAGGAGTCATATCACCAATACCCAAAAGCCACTGCTCTCTGTCAATCCAATCCCCCTCACGGAGTCCTCTGGCTGCCATGCACTCCTCCACGCCCTCCATCCATTTCTTCTTTTTGGTCTTCAGCTGCGTTTGGGATCCGCTTGATTCTCGATATATCACAATATCTTCTCCAGAAATCCATTTCCATAGAAAGCAACCTATTTACCACCTTTTTCGTGAGTGTCCAAACCTTTGATCCGTAGTGGCTACGATTTCTACGAAGGAATGGAAGATCTTCTTTTTAGTTTCCAAACTTATTTCCTTACTCCATAGGGTGGAATTTATCGAACTTATTATTTTTTCCCTTGTTTACTTTATGTTCGATGTCATCCTCACTACCTCCTCCAGAAGAGAGCCAGCATCCGAGGTACTTGAACTGTTTGCAAGCATTGAGTGTCCAGTCATCGATTTCAAGTGGTAAATTTGGAGCGATGAAAACCATATACTCTGTTATATTTTTACTGATTTTCAGCCCCATCTGGAATATGTGTCCAGCAACTTCCTCATCATATAGCTCACGTCATCCGGATCCGATGCGATTATTACTTGATCGTCGGCATACTGCAAATTGTAGATGACATCATCCCCGATTTGAACACCCATTCCACCGCATGATCTTTTCCAGTCTTTAAGGGCTAATTCCATATAAATGTTGAAAATCAGGGGTGAGAGGCAGCAGCCCTATTTCAAACCTTTGTTAATTGGGAAGCTTCTAGACACTCTCTCTCCTATTTTTATTGTCCCTGTTATGTTTTTATAGTGCCCTTGAATTGCTCTGATAAGGTATCTCTTAACAGATGTATCTTCCAAAGCTTTCCACGGTTTCCCTAGAGGTACGGTATCGTAGGCCTTGTGTAAATCTACAAATATCATGTGGAGTTCACGGTCGTGGGCCATATTTTTTTCTATAAGTTGTGAGAGGCTGAAGATGTGATCAGCGCATGATCTTCCAGCTAGAAAACCCGCCTGTTCCTCGCTGATTTCTTCCTTTCATTAATTTTCAATTCGGTTTTTAACTATTTAACCGTATAATCTACTCAGCGAGCTAGTAACCATAATACCTTTGTAGTTTGAGTAATCCTTCTTTTGCCCTTTTTTGAAAACTGGGGTGATATATCCTTGCTTCCATTCTCCAGGGATCTCTCCACCATTTAACAGAAGTGTCATATTCTCTGCCAGTGCCATTTTGAGTTCGACTGGGCCTGCTTTAATTAATTCTATTGGAATAGAACCAGGAGATTTCCTATTTTTATTTCATTGAGAGCTGGGTCCAGTTCTACAACTGTTACTGGCGGTATATCTTCCTTATTCGATGTTTTTTCATTCGGTTTATTCCAAACGAATTCGGTCGCTCTTCATGGAATAATTCTTCAAAGTGATTCTCCGATTGAATGTGATGATGATAATATTTTATTTCTTCTTTTTCTAGTAATATACTTCGACAGACATGTATTTATTAAAAATCAACGTAATTACGCTATAAAGTAAAAGGATATTGATAGTCGTTAGTTTATCGCCATCCTTTACATCTGGACTATGCAGCGTTTTCAAAGTCTCCCTCGGAAGGAAAAATAAAACTTTTGAAAATATATAAAATGCCATCACTGGGCCTCAACGACCCCTCGAATGAAGTCCCACTCCACTTTACGGCCAACATTCTTCCCGCCTTATATCTACATATTTATTATACGGCTCTGTCCTCTGATATGGGAGCTTCCATAACTCATTTCGGAAACAGAACTCGAAAGGGATGAGATAATTCCAAAAGAAAGAATTCAGAGTTGGGGTTCCATTATTGAAAAAGTTACGCGCTAGGGACGTCATATTAAAATAAGAGAAAGAAGAAAAAGAAACTGGTTGGTGGTAGGAAGTGAGGCCAATACGTCCCTTGCCAATTCACTCAGCTCGGCAAAATTTTATTTATTTCATCAGTTGTAAAACTCCGCTGGAACATTTTTCGATGTATTAATATATATGTATCTTCCCTATGAAAGTTCTTGTGTTCAGTACATGTTAGAAACTGCTCTAAACCAACGGTTGTGCAGAGACGTGATTGGGCCGAAAGGTACACTCTTTTAGCGGAAGGGTAATCCCTGGGAGAGTCTGCAGATCCCACAGAGTCTATGGCTGTGAACAGAAAAAATAATTTATATGCCACAGCCGGATACAGAACTCTTAAACCCGGAGCGACCCCTCCTCAAGATAAGATATTGTATAACAATATGTTACTATATATTATTGTTAATTTTATGATTTTCGCGCTCGAATATTTAAGATGAAATAAATAGGTACTTAAAAATTCTTCAATTGTTTTTACTTTAAAGTGAGGAGTATTTAAAAGTATGTTAAAATACAGTAATTGCATTAACGTATATAATAAAATAATCTTATAAAATTATGCTTAGTTAAAAAAATCGAACAACAGAGTAATTAGTATTCATCCCCTTGTTTTAAGTACTAAATACTCTCGTGTTTTATATGTTGACTTTTTCACATATAATTTTTTCACATACATTCACATACCTAAATATTACCTTTCATCATTATTGATTTTAATACGTATCCTATTCTTTTAGTATATTTCAAGTATCATTCATATCAGTTTTATATACTAAAATATTTCCTTGTTTATTGTAATTATTTTCTTTTTACATATTTTTTGTATCTTGTTAAATCAGCTCTGAAGAAGACTTGGAGTGTGGATCGAAATCATTTAAGGATTTATTTCTCACCACCACCGGACCAGTTTTTCTTACTAAAAAAAGATTCAGCTCATTCTCATTTCAGCCCTGAAGAATTCAGCAGCATGGCTGGCGAAACGTTGGCGAAAAATTTATCAACACTGTCTAAACCAGAAGAAATCAACAAAGTCTTTTGTACTAATAGTGGCCGTGGAAACCTAAAAGAGTATTTATAATAAGATTATTTGAAGAGAAAATTAAAACAATTAACAAAAAATTATAAAAAAAAGATTATTATTATAACTATAATTCAAGTCCCATCAACAGCCAAACACGTTTTAAGACTTGGTTATTCCGATTCAAATGGCTATTCTTTTCGTATTATTTTATTTTATTACATAAGTGAACTTGGAATAAAAACTATAGGGCGGTGGATATGAAAATGATTTTATGTTTACTAATTTCAAAGGGAGATATAATGTCCTATCCAAAGAGTAATCTGTTAAAAGAGTAATGTTAAAAGAGTAATCTTCTTATTATTGAATGGTTAAAAAAAAATTATTCATTGAATCAGCTATCATAACTCCGAAAATATTTTCTATCTCATCAAATTTGTCCTTTCTACAGCATAGCAAATGAACGAGGAATATTCAGTACCTCAGCAAAATACGGTTTTACATAGTTTCATAAAATAAGCAGAATCGAACAGAAGTTTTAGAAGATGCTGGTGATAGCTTAAACTATGCTCTGAATGCTGGAACAGAAAAATATCAAATAAACATCAAACACTAACGTAAATCTTGAATGTTCGATAGAAATATAGAAAGCATAAAAGAAACAGCGAACAACTACGTATATTAAGGGGTCGAAGCTGGGGTAAGTAACTATTAAAACATGAATGTTCTTATACATTTCTCTTATATCTTAATGATTGAAATCACAAGAAGCTTTCGATTAATGAAGATAAGACTTAGCACAGCAAATAATCATTCTTTCTCTTGCATGGCTCTACAGCCTATCCAATCCATGAGCCTTGGCCTCCTCTATACGTTTTCGCCAACTCTCTCTGTCCAGTGCAGCGGCCTTCCAGTTCCGGAGATTTAATAAACCCCTGTAGTCCTTCCTGACTGACTCCATCCAGCCATCGCTGATTGGGTCGCCTTACTCTTCTTGTGCCCTGAATCTTTTCTTCTATTACTCTTCTGGGCCTTTCAACACTTGCCATTCTGGCCACATGACCAGCCCAGCGCAACCTACCAAGCCTTATTATTTTTACCACGACCGGGGCCTAGTAACCATAATACCTTTGTAGTTTGAGTAATCCTTCTTTTGCCCTTTTTTGAAAACTGGGGTGATATATCCTTGCTTCCATTCTCCAGGGATCTCTCCACCATTTAACAGAAGTGTCATATTCTCTGCCAGTGCCATTTTGAGTTCGACTGGGCCTGCTTTAATTAATTCTATTGGAATAGAACCAGGAGATTTCCTATTTTTATTTCATTGAGAGCTGGGTCCAGTTCTACAACTGTTACTGGCGGTATATCTTCCTTATTCGATGTTTTTTCATTCGGTTTATTCCAAACGAATTCGGTCGCTCTTCATGGAATAATTCTTCAAAGTGATTCTCCGATTGAATGTGATGATGATAATATTTTACTTCTTCTTTTTCTAGTAATATACTTCGACAGACATGTATTTATTAAAAATCAACGTAATTACGCTATAAAGTAAAAGGATATTGATAGTCGTTAGTTTATCGCCATCCTTTACATCTGGACTATGCAGCGTTTTCAAAGTCTCCCTCGGAAGGAAAAATAAATAAAATAAAACTGGGGTCTGGAATAGACTTGACAGGGCATACAAAGCAGGAATGCATTTTCCAGTTCATTAAAGGACCTTCATGTCGACATCATCAGCGTAAGTCCAAATTTGCAAATAATCATTACCATTCATTAAATCTTAAGACTTTCGATTCACGAGTATCATTTTGCAGCGCTCTTTTACTACATTAATCTGAATTGAATACCATAATTCATGACAGAATTCATTGTCACTGCTTTGTTTACCATAAAAGAACCATACAGTACAATGGTTTGCAAAACTCATCTATACAAGGTACGTTAACAACAATCTTATAAATGCTGTGGAAAACTATTTCATATTTAATAAAAGAATGTTTTTTACCTGTAATACCAGTCCTGAAAACTCTTGGGTTCAATACATAGTAGAAACTTTGCTGTTTCAAGGAAAACGGTTGGGCAAGGATGTGATTTGTCCGTGATCACACTCAACCGTCAAGTTTTCCCTCAGCTAAGGGTACTCACTTTATATAGGCTGTATAAAGTGATTGTTGACCATCTGTGATTGTTAGCAGATAGAATAATTTATCTTCCACGGCCGGATTTGAAGTCGTAACCTTTAGCATAACTACATTACACTCATGCCTGAGCAACTCCACTCATAAATATATTTAAGAAAAAAAATCTAATATTCGGTATTACTGACTATAACTGTCTGGATTTTTTTTTCCTTTCGGGTAGTAATCTTATTTCTAATTGTTAATTAATTATAATTGACATTTTTTCATTAACATTTATTCCTGGTTTCAAATACAATTGTATAAAAAAAGTTATTAATAAAAGCATAGCTATGGTTTCTTCCCTCCTGCTGTAAACAGTGGTGCCTTCAGAGACCCGTTAAGCCCAGCTTTTGCAAGGCGACATTGGGGTCCATAAACAAGGCCCCAGCGTGGGGTGGGCTTATTGTTTTTGTAGATAAAATTAATTTGAAGGCGCATATGCCCCTCCGTGTGTGGGGATCGATCCAGGTACCCCGCTGCCTCAGCCCCAGTCTGGTCCTTCTTCACTTTTATGGCTTTTTTGGGAGCACTTCCACAGAATAATGGCCTTATCGGCATTAATTTGTCTTTTATGATCAACGTCAAGTAATGAAAATTCCTATTTTTTTTTTTTTTTATACCATTGATAGATGCTTTATATAATCTATGTATTTATCTAGTTCTTCGTTTATCGTGTTATTTTTCTAGTTAATGAGAGCCGAGGTCAGGTTGAAAAGGAAATATTACAACTCTGTTTCAAGTAAAAAACTACGGGAATGATGCGAATTCAAATAAATATGCTCGTCCCTCGATAGAGTTAACTCGAAAAAATCGACTAAACCACGTCTTATTGTAAGGCCGATATAGTCCTTGTCCTTTCAATGAACATTGATTATTAATTTTTATTTACGAACTTTTCAATTCCAAGGAATGTTTGGAATCCGCATTGAAGGCATGTCTGGATACAACCTTCATGCTTAAAGAGTCCTAACCCTCACTAATTGTAAACACATGTGATTTCACAGTTTCCCACCTTCCCCATCAAAGTCTTCAGAACATAAAGAGAATAACAGCAAAAGAAAAAACACATTCTAACCTCATAACGTAGCAAGAACCACCCCCAACCACCCGAGGAAAAATCGCACCATCTCCATTGCCCAAATGCTACTCATACTCGATAATTAATGTGACCTCATATAACCTGTGCTCTTTTCTATATACTGTCTTGAACATTGTAATATAAGCAGACACATGAGACAAAATAAGACTGATTTATCCGAGAGGACGGGTGGGATCCTGAGCAATTAGCGCTGGAGAGGAACGCACCTGGCCGGCCGCAACGAGCGCAGCTGAATCGCTTACATAATGAGCTAAAACAATGGCGATTCCCCGGAGCGATGACTGATGTCGTTCTCTTGTTTTATAATGCGCCATCTGCTCCCATTGGTCCCTCTCGACCTCGCGGCTCGTGATTATCATTACATCTGGGTGCAATTTATTAATTGATCTCAGCATTTTTGCATGTAGATCGAATCGATTCTCTTACAAAGAGGACTGAATGAAAATCAGTCAAAAGAATAGATATAATAGGAATACTAGAATGCCCTTTACACCTTTTAGCATTGTAGAATGCTATCTAAGAACGTTAATATCCATATGTGATAGAAAGAGGTAGGTTTAGCAACCAGTTCAGTTGCAGTTCAACGAAGTATATATTTACAACAAATATTATTATTGCTATTGAATCGCGATTCGTACAATAACGAAGAAACTTTATGTAGATATATACTCAAATGATTCATAGCAATCATTCGGTGGTGAAGGTGTCCATAGGCAAAATCCAATCAGTTTTATTACAATAACTAAAATAGATATTGAACGATGCTTAAGAACTCTTACTGCACTATATTTCATGTTTTCCTCTTGTACCGTGTTCCGTGTAGTGGATCCAGTTTGAAAAGCCTGATCCATGAATTTCATCTGGTTCTGGACCAGCTGACTCCGCCTGCTCCAATCCATGGCTCTTCTCTCAAAAGCCTTTCTGGCTTCGCCTAGGTTTTTTTTGGCATGGCCAAACCAGCGTGTCCCTCCATTATATCTGATCTATATCTAATTCAATAAAACATACAATTCGAAAAAAAAGAGTATGCTAAAAGGAATAGGTTAATAAAGATGAAAAGCTAAAGTGCAGGCATATCGTTTAAATGAATATATCAACACACATACGAGTATATCCACGGTTTGTGTCATGGTATCGCTTTCAAACTTAATCAATATATTATTCTTTTTTTCCCTAGCTGCAAGAAGCATTACCACCATGTTCAGGGAAGGGTATTAGACCATTATCCGTTTATTTGAGAAATTTCCACTGCTGACAAAAAATACACATTTCTTCTTTCTACCCAGTGATGAATCCATTACATCAACAAAATACTGCAGGGATATCCTATAGACTTAATGCATCATAAACGTATAAAAAAAACAACAACCTGTATTGGTTAAAAGGACAGGCAGTGAAGAAACTTAACGAGTATGAAGTCCTCCCACACTCACCTTATTTGTCAGACTTATCTCCAACAGACTTTTTAGAAATTTGCACATTTTTCTTTTAGGTTAAAATTTCTGAAAACGATTCTCAAGTGAAAAACGCGTTTTTAGTCTTTATTTCTTAACAAAAACCTGACTTTTTCTTATCTGGGATTGTAAATATGATGGCACGTTGGGAAACCTGAGTATAACATTTTGGATAAAAACGTTTTGATTTCATAAAGTGGTATTACTACATAATATTTACTTTGAAAACGAAATCTCTTATGGAACGACCTAATAGTATAATAAATAAATAAAGGTAGAAAAAGATTTACAGGAGATGGGGATTACCAGCGAGGTTGTTCTGGAGAACAACCGTTTTAGGATGAAATTGGATACTCGCGTGGGTTTTCAAGAAAAACCATAGCTGAAGACGAGAAAGAATATACTATATAATACTATTGAAATGACGTGGTCTTTAGTAGGCCAATAGGGAGGGAAATATATAAAGAGCAACCATATTAAGGCAACCTTTCTATATAAAAAAAAAAGTAGATGTAAAATATACGAATTCGCTTTGTTCAGTTAGTCTTCAAAATTTAGTAACTAATTAAGAAAACCCGCTAATTCTACCAAGAAAATTGAAACTAAGTTTTATTTGTTCCTGTTCTCGGGGGCCAGAGTTCTAATGAAGAGTAGGGGAGAGGGGGGGAGAACTGTTCTCCGAAAGGAAGTCCTCCCGAGGACGGAGAGGAAGAGGCAAGATAGGAGAGGCAGGGAGGAGGAGGAAGTGAGGAGGAAGGAGGCGAGGAGTGGGGAGGTTCATTAGCACATGTGCAAAGTCAATACGGGCGGGCCTGGCTGGGCAAACCGTATGGGCCAACACAAACAGGCCCTCGGAGCCTAATTAAGTCAATAGAAGGTAATTTGCAATAGGCAAACATGGCCGCTGTATCGGCGAGTCAATCATAATGAGCTCGCTCTGTATCGATGAGCCCCTCCCTTAATGTAGTCAAAACCCGGGCTCTGCCGAATAGAGAACACTATCATAGGACCAGGGCCTGAAGGTGGATCGTAGAGTTCTGCGAGGGCAAACATAGACTATGTTGATTTTAACGACTGGAATTTAAACGTTCCAAGACCAACTTAATTAATATTATATCAACAATCCCGAAACTTTAACGGGACGGAGCCCAATTATGGCAGGATTCATTGTTAATATTTTATATTTGCCTTGATAACTAACCAAAAACCCGAGTAAAGTGGAGTACCTTTCGATTAGACAAATCTAGACGTTGTCAAAATAACAATTTACTAAGTAATATGTTGTTTATTCGTTTAACGGCACTTTATGCTGCTTTGGCTAATCGGATGATGATACAATGGGAGTTCTAAATATTACCTATGCCCCATTTAACGTACCTTCCGAAGGACGGGACAACCAAGGATTTTTTACTCTCTTTTAAAAAACCTAAGGCTTCTACCACTACTTCTTTTTTTTTTCCAACCACTCTTAATCATGCTATTCGAATGGTATAATATACATATATATATACATCCTTGTTATACAGATTATATATTGATATCAATTTCTAAACCTACCCTTGCTCATATCATATTTGATTTTAACGTTATATTAGCTGCAAGATATAAGATATAAAATAGAGCCTTGCACGGCGTTCGAGTCTATCTATTTGTTTCTGAATCTTTCTGTATTCTTTCTTTTATTTTATCGTGTAGATAATATTTTTATTTCGGTAGAATTTCATTTTTTTTACTTGAGAATCCGGCGATGTCCACGTTTACTTATGAATGTCCTTATGCTTTAACCTAGCACTTTTGATTATTAGAATTTTTTGAGATAGCAAAGTTTATTAATCGTTACTTCAAACTTCTTTACCTGTCGGATAATAAACTTGCTCCCCTCCCAACTTAGCATTCAGGTCCTCTAATAATATTTTGATAGTTTGCGGTAATTTAAATTTAAAAACACTCTTGTATATCATAAAGTTCACATTTACTTTCATCATCATCGTCTTCGGATGGAGAAGGCAATTTTCAGAAAACTTGGACTGTGTCGACCAATATCATGTCACTTTAGAACTAAACGTCTTTAAATACCGAAATAAAGAAGAAAACTGCAACCCATGATTCGATAGATAAAGAAAACTGTTCCATTTCTAAGACAAAGGTTGTGTATGGAGGGGATCTGTCTGGGATCTCGCTCAACTCACGACGTGATTAGCAACTCAGGACCCTACACACTGAGCTACTCCACTGAGAGAAAGGCAATCTATTCTTAATCAGAAAACCAATATTTAAAAATAATTGCAGCTTCCTCCGTACCAAATAGTGTACTAACCTTTCTTTAACGAACTTCTTGGAAGGCCACGACATCGCTTAACCTCGTTTGTTATCGAATTCAAACCACCTGCTGTATTCATACTTCTTGCATTCCATGTTCCTCTGCCTAAACTCTATTTTAATTAGACCCAACAACTCCCGAAGCAGTCCCCACCCGGATACAGGATAGTGAGCGGATTATTTCCAAGAAATACGTGGTAATTTTAACAAACAAAAATTTGTGACTCATACCAAACTTTGGATTAAAGCATCTGCATCAACAGATCGTAGAATATGATGCTTTTGGTATTCTGTCATATATTGCTGTTAATGAATCGAAGAGAGCTATTTCTTAAATCCTAATTCTGGATACATGGCTTGGTTATCTT
Organism: Arma custos; assembly: GCA_037127475.1. Taxonomy (NCBI): domain Eukaryota; kingdom Metazoa; phylum Arthropoda; class Insecta; order Hemiptera; family Pentatomidae; genus Arma; species Arma custos. The sequence goes on along the minus strand of CM073759.1, from coordinate 60,499,093 downwards.
GACTTCTTTTATAAAATATGTATTAATACAGAAGATTAAATACTTGGTAATATAGTAGTGGAAAAGTTCCAACCTAAAAGCTTAGGTCTCCATTAAATGAAACAAAAATACCCGTCAATAATTCGCTAATTCAGGCTTCTTAAAGATATAAATGGAATAATAGCAAAGGGAAAAGACGAATACACTATGTCCTAACTTCAAAATACAGCAAGATACTAACCAGAGGAAACATCCCACCACCTCAAAAGCACAAGAGCAACTAAGCCCGTATTTATATTAATGTCTTAACAAAAATGATCATTGTAATTAGTAGCATTGTTGTAGTTATGGGCACATGGAAGAAAAATACACTATCTAATAGTATCTTGACTGGGAGGACGACTTGCAAATGAAAGGATGGAAAATATTCGGACTACAGCGGAGCTTGTGTTTCGAAATATAAAAGGTGGAAATGACGTCATGGTGGAAGTCAACAGATAAAAAAAGGGAAGATGCGAAGAGAGGTAGTGAAAGGCGGCGCGCGATGTTATCTCGCCGCCATTGTGTTCCTGATCGCGGGCTTCCTCAGCCTTCTCCTCCGCCAACGGAACCTTTCTCCTTGATAAGAAATATTGCAACAAAAAATAATTCACACACATTTCTCTTCAAGTCGTTTTCGACCTATATTGCTATTGATACCTATTCCTTGTCAGATATTACCCTAAGGTCTTTGTTGAAGGAAAAAGGTAGATATTGAATAAGGTGTTTAATTAATTTATTATTTATTACCTGGGTGTTTCAAGAATATTATTATCATCTCAAATTTTAAATATTCTTCTGTAAATATACTACTATTAACTTTACCAATACAACCCATGAAGGGCCTAGGGCTCAGTATAAGTTAGAGACTGTACTAATTCTGGAAGAACGGTTGTGCAGGAAGGTGGTTTTCCGAGATCATGCTCAACCGCCAGGTTTTTGTACTCTATGAGTCTCAGGAGGATCTGTAGGTCCCAGAGAATCCATCCATTAGGCTGTTTATCTAATAAATAGTTTATCTACCACAGCATGATTTGAACCCGAAACATTCAGTACAGCAACTTAACTTAGGCGATTTACCGCTGAGTCTCTCCTTTTTAGGCCAGCGACCAGGTACCAAAAAAGGGCTTTAGGTTGCAATAAATTGAAGAGAGCTAATTTTTTGATATGTTATAAGGACATGTCTGACTAGTGGAAATCCAAGTTTGCAAAAGTAGATTAAAATTTATATAATTTGAGCAGAACTGCAGCTCTGTAGCTTTAATAGATTCTAAGGTACGCCCCTTTGAAAATTGGTCTTTTTTCCAAAAAGTCCCAATTTTAAGTTTTGGCCGATTTTCGTGAGGAACGCCGGCCGAAGAAGTGTTCCTACAATGAAAGTCGAGTGAAATGGAGTCGTAGTAAATTTAATTAGCTTTAATTTAAGCACGTGACGAGGCCTGTAGTTGTTATACTTCCCTTTTTAATTAAAACAAAAGGAAAACCGGGGAAAGTGGGTGTGAAAAAATGACCGCTGGCCTATTTCTAAAGTATTCTATTTGTAATGTTATTTACTATTGTTGCGGGCGCGGGAATTGGCGATTTCTGGAAGAGAACAAAGCCCCCTTGTCGGCAGAGATGAAAGAGGCCTTTCCGGAAACTTCGCGATCCGTCGCGGATGATCTAGATCTGTCATTCTGTATATAAACAGCATCTCAGCGCGAGTAGAGTCAGAGTGTTAAAGCACACGGTACGGTTAACATCGGAAACAGTGATAAGTGATAAGCCAGTGTAATAAGTCAGTGACAGTTTGTGAGTGTAATTGTGTGACAGTTTGTTATATTCAGAGATTCTTACGGTCGGTGGACTTTAATTACTGAACTGTAAGTGTTAACTAGTAGTAATTAATTAGTTAAGTAGCAGCTGTAATTTTATGTGCTTTGTACAAGCTTACGTAAATAGTTAAGCTATTTAGTAATAATAATATCTTATATTATTGTAGTAATTAAATAGAAGTTAGGCCTAGATTATAAGTATCTAAAATATTGTTATTGTAAATTTATTTCAGTTAATAATCTATTTGTTAGTAATTTCCTTGTTTAGTTTCTTTGTTAGTAATTGTTAATAGTTTAATTGTATTCTTTTATCACTTTTGTAAATAAATATTAGTATCTTTAATTAAGGCATTGTTTAATTCATTTTAATACCCAGTAGCCCGTAACACTATAACTAGTTGGAGTGCTAATTACCCTCCAACCGGTAAAAACCGTAAAGTTCAGAAAACAACCCACGTCTCGGATATGATTGGTCGTGGTGGAGGAGCCCCTGGTTCTTGCAGGATAATAATAATAATTGTAGTGCTATACTGATTATTCGAGGTTGGAGTTTCAATATACTCCAATATAAAATAATCTTCTATAAACTTGGCAACTATTAACGGTATTTTATGCGATAAAGTAAAAATTATATGATAATAGAATGCTATCAGTTTACTAGATAGAATGTGACTCATACCAAACTTTGGATTAAAGCATCTTCATTTGGTATTCTGCCATATATTGCTGTTAATGAATCGAAGAGGGCTATTTCTTAAATCCTAATTCTGGATACTTGGCTTGGTTATCTTGACTTCTTTTATAAAATATGTATTAATAAAGAAGAGTAAATACTTGGTAATATATTAGTGGAAAAGTTCCAACCAAAAAGGCTTAGGTCTCCATTAAATGAAACAAAAATACCCGTTAATAATTCGCTAATTCGAGGTTCTTAAAGATATAAACGGAACAACAGCAATGGGAAAATACGAATACACTATGTCCTAACTTCAAAATACAGCAAGATACTGGTCGTGGTGGAGGAGCCTCTGGTTCTTGCAGGATAATAATAATTGTAGTGCTATACTGATTATTCGAAGTTGGAGTTTCAATAAACTCCAATATAAAATAATCTTCTATAAACGTTGCAACTTTTAACGGCATTTTATGCGATAAAGTAAAAATTATATGATAATAGAATGCTATCAGTTTAACAAAGGATTTGCAGCTTGTATAAATACCTGTTTATTTTTACGCTCGTTATAGTTACCGAGACAGAGGTTTCTGTCATTATGACAAGAAACAAGGGTATCGATGTGCCAAAAGATCTTTTTGATCCTTGAAGATAATGGCTGAGGAGTGGGAGGTGGGTGATTAATGACGGTTAGGTTGTAATTAAACAATAAAGGACTAATGGCGACGAGATGCAGAGCCCTAGCCTCCGCAGCTATCTCCGGTCTTATCTCCTCCTGCGTTACTCACTGCCTCGCGGCGGGACAACCCTCCCACTCCCTAATGTATGCCCTCCACGTAGGCCTTCCTAAGGGCGGTCCACATGCCCGTATATCTTCGGGAATTAATAATATTTGCATACGTACGAGCCAATTTTTTGAGTTAGTAGCACGTGTGTTTTATCACTTTACTATGATTCATCTCCCTCCTTCCGGATTCTACATTCGTAATAGAATTTCACAAATAACTATTCCAATGGGTATTTCGAATGTTCAGCGCGTTTTAATGAGAAAATATCACTAAGTATAGAAAAAAAAAGTTCAAATATGAATTCCGAAAGAAATTTATGTTTACAGTAAAGAAATGTTATTAATACTCTCTTTTTTGATAGTATTTACTATCACTAGAATTGAATGAATGTTGTTTATTATTCCATCAAACATGAACAAGCAATCACGCGATTTTCGAGTATTCTATTTTAGTTTAAACTTGGACTATCATCACCTAAATTGCAAGATATATTTCCACCACTTTCGGGGAAGCGGGTTGTAACGAAAGGAACATTCGCCGTTACCAGAACTAAATTTACGTCTAAAATATTATTCTTTGAGTAGTGGTGAATGCCAGAAGTAATTCATTTATCTTTTTTAACCAGAGGTGAAACCATCACATCCATAAGCTACTGTATAGATATTGACATAATGCAACAAAAACTTATTAAAATCTGTTTAGAACTTCGGACTTAAGGGTAAAGTTTTTGAAAATATTTTCAAGTCTAAAACGTAACTTCATATTTTATTCATCCCAAAGTCCTGATTTTTTTTTTCAGTTCTGGGATTGAAAATTTGATAACACGTTGTTAAAATGTATAGAAAATGAGGATACAATATGTTGAGTAAAAATAGTTTTGATTTTATAAAGTTGTTTTCCTAAATATCTTATAACGAATCTAAATAACAAACCTAAAGTGAAACATTTAGCTTGCATAGAATTGATTATTGATATTTCAAAATATTCTATATCGAACAGAAAGAATAAACGAAATGAGAAAATATTTGGTTAGCAAATCACCATTTTTTCCAAGAAAAAGGATAGAAAAATTATGTACTTTTATAATTACGTTCATAAGAAAAGTAGAATGATTAGATTATCTATTTTTTATTCAGTTGCTTTGGACTTATAAAAACTCAAGAAATTTTTGAAAATATGAAATCATTAAAAACAAAAAAAATATATATATAAAACAAGACCAATTATGAAAATGAAGAAAAATAGAAATTCTTATAAAAATCAAATCAACGAAATATACTGTGAGAACAATAAATTATAATTCACAACAAATATAAATTAATGGGAAACTAATGTAATGAGGGCAGCGGGGTATCTCCTGGTGTAGAGTGGTGGGTTGATAAGCTGTAGGTCCCAGGTTCAAATCCAGCTGCGACAGACAAATTATAGGGGGAAAAGATGGCGATTGAACATCATTTCGAATAAATAATCCTACTGCACAACCGTTGTCCAAGAAATAGTATTGTCTATACTATGTACTGAACTCAACTCTTCATTTTAAAAAGTTTATATTATTATTGAATAGATATTTTATGATTCCTATTCAAAATCCTTAAATCTCATACCCAAAGTTGACTACTTATTACAAATCTATTGTAATTTTATTTTGTTGGCAACGAATTATTAATGAGAAGTATTTATTTGACGATGAAAAAATAAGAAATTATTTACGTCCTATGAAATACAGTTAGAAAATTAATCACACAATCCATTTATCCAAGAATACAGGATACAGTACGTTTCAATCCTAAATTAGGCGAAATAATGCATCGTTCCAAATCTATCGTTAATGCATCGCAATTCGCGGCTAAACGTTTTTTCAAGGATCGCGACGGCCTTGAACTTGAGCGGAGGTGAACGAGCTGAAGGGGATAAAAAATATTGCTCCAGTTATAGAGTTTTGGCGGGAAAGTTAGCGTCATAAAGATTCTGGCGGGAGTGGTTCCCCCTCCCCGCCACTCAACGAAACCACCCCTATTTCAACCCTTCGTCCTCGCTCGGAGGTGCGCACTTTTTATTTGGCCCACTTAATTAGGGGTTCACTGCCGGAGTAATTGTTGAAGAGTCTGTACTCTTATCAGCCGAGGGTATCTCTTATCAGATGCTACAATAACGGTCGGTGACGCTTAGGAACAGTGTAACGTCGAGTGGTGCTTGTTAATAGCTTGACTTCAATTAGTGTTGAGTTGCCAGGAGTGACCTATCCACGAGTACCTTCGTTATTATTTGACCAAGTTTCCTGATATACACAGTAAAATTACTCTTGCTCTTAAATATTGAAGATATAATATTTATGCAAAAAATCAGTACCCAGATACACAACTAGATAAATAAAGTTTCTACAGTTTCTTAATTTCTCTAATTTCATTTCATTTTTAATTTCTTAATTTATGTTTTACTCTTTTAAAAGTTAAAAGTTAAATAATTATTATTTAATTTTAAGGGAAAAAATACAAAATATTTTTATTTTACAGAAGTGTAAATAAATGCATATAAATATTACAAAATTTAATGAAATTTTATTAGGAAAGTATCAATTAAATATATTCCAATTGAAATTTATATTTTATAAACTTCAATAACAGAAATCGTAGTTTAAGATATGTTTTTTCGGCAAGTATATATTTTTAAAGCGTCCGATTGGGTATATTAAGAATATTAATATGTTTTATTTTAATTACAGTACTATATTTTTAAATGAATGTATTGTTACATAATGTTTTAAAATACGGCACTACCAGCTGCGGGGAGAAATGCGCTCTAGGTGGGCGGAAGTTGAGGCCTCGGACGGGGACAAATCCTCCTTCGCAAGGCCCTACTACTCAACCCCTAATGATGGAATAAGCTAATGGAATATATTTTTACTGATTCGGTATTTCTGCAACTTTCTATATATATTTGGATTTTTTTATTGTTATTGAATAATGGAACATGCTTATTAGCAATATGATCGTCAATATATATAGATAATAAACTGCAATAACATTCACGTTCAGTATTGAACCTTTAGCTAGTTATAGTTTTTATATATATAAAATAATAAAGATAATAGTGATAATAAAAAAAAGTCTGACAACACCTGGTAAGCCTGTTATACTAAAAATTAGTGTACAAAAATAAGTCCCAATAACGATTCTGACGATAATTAGTTTTTTATATGTTCTGTTACAATGTGAAAATAAAAAATAAATCAAATTTAAAGAAGTTTGAGGAAAATCTAGTAAATTCAGAAACTATTTTTACAGTTTTTACATTTTTATAAAGAAAAGAATATTTCATGAATTTGCAGTAAATGTAATAATTAGTCTAAACATGGTTTAAAATAAGTAAATACATACATTCGTAACAAAGTATGCCGCATAAATCATTTTATTGAGATTTTTAGAATGGAAGGGAGAGGAATTCGATGATCTAGTCGAGCTCCAATGATCTAATTCGTAATTCCAAATAGGTCTTATAATAGTCATGTACATGAGTCTTTTGTAATTAATGTGGAGCTTAGGGTGTTTGTCCATTAGGTGTTGAAGTAACCTGGAAAGGTGAATCGCCAAATCCAAATATAATTTTCCAAGTGGGTAAATACGACCTCCATGCCATAATGTTGCTATATTAAAGAACCATGAATCATTGGAAAGCATAATCCTATGGGGGGAAGTGGCACAGGTTGGCACCAGTCGCGTGGCGTCCTAATGCAGCAAGTGGTCAGTCCGGGAGGGCCATTTGTCAAACGGAAAGGGCACCTTCGGGTCAACTGAGTCAGTTAGGAAGAGCTTTATCATGTCTTCAATGCCCCTGTCAACAAATCATTACTCATCGCCTGCGGGTCAAACCTCAAAGTCAGTTCATTTCTGTCATTTTACTCCTTAATTATATTAATAAATATGTAACCTATAAAAAAAAGAAAAAAAAACTGTACAGCTACAACCCATAAAGGGTCTTCAGTAATTGATAGATCTGTACTGTTTTTAAGCCAACGGTTATGCAAGGAAGTGACTTCATAACTACTATTTAAAAAAAAAAAAATAGTATAAACGATTATTGTATAAGAAATTATTAAGAATTTCAGTATTGAATTCCTGGATATCCCTTACTATATGGCTTTCAAACTATGACTTGGAGTTAAATATATGCATATGCTAAAAAAATTAGAGTTGGATTTGGAGGATTTATGCAGGAATTATTACCAAGATCAATCTTTTTTTTTTTTAAATTTATCAATCTTTTTTTTATTTTGTTGAAAACAATATAAGCAAAAGTTTTGTAGCGTTAAGTTTAAACTTTGGTTGTGATTTGATATAGTCGGGGTGTTATAAAATAATTACAGAGGCAGAGTGAGCCCCTGCAGTGTCCCTAGTCTATACATTGCTGTTAACACCTAATGTTAGAGAAAAACGATTGAAATGGAATATAATGATTACAATTTGATTTGAATGTTTTATGATATATTATGAAACGTTGGCACATGATAAATAAGTAAAACTTATTCTTGTTCAATTCTTTAACTACGCCACTGATCATTTTCTACATTGCTTAAAACATAAAAATCTAAAGGCACATTTGTTGCAGCCAATGAATCTGTTACAAAACGACAACCTCAAATAAAAGATTTTTATAATAACTCTTGTAAAATATTCATTTTAAGTTGCAATTTTTAAAAAATACCATTTTTTTAATTTAATGAAGCATTAAATTATCTACACATTACTGTATAAGTAGTAGTATCCTCTTTCTCACTCTCTCTATATATGTATAAGTATAGGATGTCTACAGACAAAACGATTTGCATTGAAAAAATGCCATAAAATTTCCCAAAATGCTAATAAAGAGAAAACCATACAAACAAAAAAAACAGAACGGGACATGAAGTAAAACTTAATTTAATTCATCTCGTTACAAATTATACATGTAAAAATTATGACATTCATAAAATCTTTAATACTACCGTAGTAGAGGAATTTATTAACCAAAGACTCTATATTTTATGAACCGTTAAGTTTACGACCTTTATAGAAGCCTAGGAAGGGGCAGAAGAGAATTAAGTGATTAAAATATTTGGAGGAAGGGAAAGGAAAGAGACAATGACAATAATGAATCATGAAAAAGAGGCTGATTACTTAATGTAAACGAAAAACAGGCATTTAACAAAATAAAATAACTTAAGAATGAATTGTTACACCAGAAATAAGACTTAATAAGAAAAACGTTCACAATTTGTGACAAATTAGTGCAAATGTAGGTAAAGTATTATAGAATGTTTTTATTTTTTACTTGATTACAAGACTGTTGTATTACCGTTTCTCTTTTGCCGATATTAAAGCTAATCATTTGCCAAGTGAAAATAATGTAAAGAATAATAAAGCTAAAGGAAATACTATTTTAATGGAATATTGGGACCGATTAACGAATTATCAGTTAAAAGTGTACCCTGGAGCTTAATTAATAGGCAAGTGTGCTAGAAATCAATAAAAACGGTGATAAACTGATTCTGTATGACTTAGTCTTAATGATTTTATGTAGTAAGTCATGTATATGTAAACTGTGGTCATATCAGAATCAGTATAATTTATTTCTTAATCTTTGATTATATGGAGGCTTACTTTGTATGTGATATCTTGTAAAATACATTCACTACCTGTATTTTAAATAAGAGATTCGATCATGAATTAATATCCATCTAAATAGTACAATTACCTTCGAAACAATGTAAGATAGCAGGGTAATGTGTAGAGAGCCAAGCTGCTTTGCAGAAGGTCCCGGGTTCGAATCAGGCTGTGGTAGATAAATTTATTTATTGGGCAAGTATGGTCTCTGTAGTAATTGCAGACCCAATTGTGCCTCACCCAGCCTCTATGAAGTGGGTATCTACAATAGGGAAAAATTCGGGAAAATCAACTTCCTGCTCAACTGTTGTCTTACATACAGTCTTCTAACAGTCTCTACCATGGTCTGAATCCAAAGCCCATAATGGGGTTCAGTTCATAGTAGTACTGTTACGGTTACTGAATACGGTTTTGCAGGAATGTGAGCCGAAATGACACTCAACCCCCATTTAGAGTACGCTTTTTGCAGAGGAAGAGTAATCCCTCGGAGAGTGTGTGATAATGCCTACATGGTCCATCAATGGCTATTAGCTAAATAAATAATTTAAGATCAGTTTTTTGTTTTCATTATTTAATATTATGTAATAGAATAAAGGCTTTGTCAGTTGAATTATTTATTGCTGAACCACAGGCCCCATTATGGGTTGTTGCGGTACAGTTTTTTTTTTTACAGTAATGTAATTAAGTTACGATTTTGGTTGGATCACGATTATTACCAAGAAAAGAATTATATTATTTGTTCACTAAGCGGTTTTTCCTATTACTGGACAAGTATTACTATACCGGAAGTAATACTTTGCAAGTAGTAAGTAGTAAGTACTTGAGTGGGGTTATGAATTTCCCACCGCGGCGGTGCCCTGGGACTAAGGGGAGGGCGCCCCCTGACTGATATCCCCCTCGGAGATAGCGGGCCCTGTCCCGATAACAAATAGTCCCTTCTCCCTTTTACACCGTCTTAGCTACCCTTCCCTTCTTCCGTGGCCTCCTCTATATCTTGCCGCGGTCTGGGGAGGGAATAAATTTCAAGGACGTTCTAATCAGCAAGATATTTCCCAAAAGGGATAGTATTCTTAATGTTTTCGTATGGCGTTGTTTCAAACAAAACATTATATACATTTTTTTTACAGGATTTTTCATCAAAAATATTTGACGGTATTTATTTACTCTAAGAGATATATAGATATATATAACTAAATCTAGAGTTTATAAATAATGCTCTGATTCCTTCGTCGTTAATGAGAAAAAAAGGAGATTATTTGAAAACTGATAAATCAAATCTCAGAATAATTTTTACGTACTATTTAATATTCAGCAGTATGTTATATGACATATCGTCGGTAAAGTATTCAAAGTTATGAACACCAATTTTCAAGAAAGTGAAAACATGTTTCAAGATTCATTCAAAATGATTTCGTATCAAATGTATTTTACCTGTGCAATTATAAGTAGTTTTGTGCCTTACAGACGACCCTATAAGAATCTTATATCAATTATCAATCCTAAACCAAACGCTATAGATCGAAAATGAAAAATTCGTTTTGTTTTATAAATCAATACATGATATTTATCGACGATATGTGGACCGTAAAAAAACCGGTAAGTTATTTTTTGTGAGATGAATTTTCGCAGTTTTCTAAAAGGATTAATAGTCATTATTTATTTTCTCAAACGATATTAAATACAAAATAACTGGATTGCTGCGCCACAGATAATGATGATGGTAATAAATAACAAGTATACTTTTAATTGGGATTGAAGAAAATAAAATTCATATTTCGGACTATTTTGCCACAGGAACAGAACATGACGAATAAAAAATAATAGAAAGTTCTGAAATAAAGGCATGTAAATGATAAGGATAAGGGCTATGTATATAAAGAAACAAGAAACTAATATTTGCATCGTATGAATTGATTTGGAATAAAATCACACTAAAAAGAAAGATTTTTCGTTTTACATTGTTTTGTTTTTTCATAGTCTATTCTATCTAGATTTCTTCCCTTGGCTGTGGATAATGTTATACGTCTGAAAATAATGTGAACATAAGTATGTACTTTTTTTTTAGGTTGCAAAGATAAATGCTTTTAGTGCTATCAACGCTATTGTATCTACACTATACATTAAAAATATTTTTTTTTAAATAAACGAACCAGTTATACATAAATCCTCAAAACAATAAAGAAGGAACCGTAAAAGAAACTGATTCTTGATTCTAGCTGTAGTTCTAATATTTATAATTTATGGTTTTTAAATAATATTTTGACTAATAGCATTAATAATAATCTTCGTAGTTTATTTCTATATTACTTACTCTCTCAGTTGTTATTTTGCTCATGTCAAAGATGAGATATCAGTGTTACTGTTATCACTTTTCAGTAACATTTCCTTTCACAATTGATTTAGTCTTGTGAAATAATAAAAGAACATATCTTATCCACGTTTTAGTTATTTTTCGTATTGCAGGATTTATTGGCCTCATAAATGCTTTTAATATACGGTATGTTCATTTGGTTTATTTAAGTGGGTGGTTATTAAGATTCATGATGACGCTTTTACCAATACCATTCAGTAACAACAATTAACATCAAGCACACCATGTTTTTTTGAGATAAAAATAAATTTTCTGTTCATCACTCAATTCTTGTTTTAAACTTATTATTTTTGTCTATTATTTTGTCTATGACGTATTATTATTGTTAGTTCGGCTGGCTATTAAAGCGTGGTCTTTAATTGTTTTTTTGTTCACAAAACTGTACTTATTTTTTAAACATTTTTTTTATCGAAATTCGTTCGAAACTCCCCCGGTTGATGATCATAATGATCATGAGCTTACCTCAATGATTAAGTCATGTATACACTAAGGCATATGTACGCATTAGTACTTGGCTCAAGATACTACCGTGTCCGATTCAGGATAGAGAGACAAACTTATTAAATTAATGTATTGTCATCTGTCCCTAAAAGTGTGTAATGTTTCAGTTTTGGTGTGTCTGAAAATCGAGTTCAAAGCTTCTGTTACAAACATAAAGGCAGGTAAAGGTAATAAAAGCTAAACATTATGGATAAAAGAAATACTCATAAAAAGTTTGGGAACTTTTCTCTGCGATTGAAATTGTTACAATACTTAACATCAAACACCCCACGATTTTTTACGATGAAATGATTTTTTTTTTGTTCATCACTCTATTCTTATTTTAAACTTATTGAAAATTATTTTATACTTTTTAGATTAGTAATTATTCCGCAAGTTGTCGCTTCGAAATGAGTCACTTGTTTTAACTTTTTATTCGTTTCCCTTTTAATATTTTCCAAAAATGCAAGTTATTATAAAATATATCAACTATATTTGATTGGAAAATAGTTAAATAGTAAAAAAATAATTCTAATGATGGATTGAATAGGTTAGGGAGTACAGTCAAAGATAACACAAAATAAGCAAAACTTAATTTTTAATTGTGGCAACGTTTCGCCCTACGTTGTAGGTCATCTTCTGGACAAATAAATAGCGGCTACCAAATACATCGTAGGCCGAAACGTGGGCACAACTAAAAAATCAGTTTTGCTCATTTTGTGTTATCTTTGACTGCACCCCCTGTCCAATTCAAACCTTCATATATCAACTATAATTCATAATTTTAGTTGAAACTTTTATTTCTTGAAGAAATGATTACCGAAAGCTACTAATTACACATAATTACATTCTCTTTTTCATACTAAAATAACTTGTAGTTTTGGAAAATATTAAAAATGAAACGAATAAACAATTAAAACTTGTAGTAACTCAACTCGAAACTACAACCTGCGGAACAGATACCTTCAGTTTTTTTTAGTTTTTCAAATGATTTTTTTTTATTCATAAAGTTGTTTATTTTTTATGGTTTTACCGTACTCTAAGATATACTTGGAAGATAATGCTGTGGTAAATAATGGACGAGAAGAAGTGAGGTTTTGACAGAGAAGAGAACATAGGTGCTAAGAGACAGCACACGAGGGGGTGGGAGAGCAAGATGGCGGCGGGTCATCACAATGGCTGCCCACCCCCAGCCCGCCGCCCCCGGTCCAACTTTCCCTATTTGCTTTGCAAATAAACAGGCAACATCCAGCTCCAATTGAATCCCCCAACTTCGGGATTACTATTTTAATTGCATCTTGTCTCTCTTTACCCTCTTTATCTCGTATTTTTTCCACTGATTTATGTTTTCTTTGTTCTTCGATACATTTGTTTAATACCTTCTTCAATGATTTCTATTTTTATGGAAAAAACGTATTGTAATCCTCTTACTTGTGTTTTAACAGATCACCACGAAACCTACCTTCTTCCTACCCCTCGTCTCTGCTGAGTCATTTGTTTGTGATTTATTCAATTGTTTTCAGTTTTGGTTTGCATTACTGATTTTTTTTTATTGTCTGTTTATCACTTAATGTTTTTATCCATTCATTTCTCACTAATTATATCTATGGACATGATATAATATATTTTGCATTATATCCATCTTATTTGAAACTTATTGAAACATATTTCCAGTTTGTAGTGTTTCCTATTAAAGCGCATTTTTTTAACTATTTTTATTTTCAAACTTTTAGTTTGGCTATTTATAAACGTGTATTCATTAGTTGCTTTTTTGAAAACTAATTTTATTTCTATTTTCTACTTTTTTTCATTATAAAATATTATCTTCATTTTCTACTTTTTAGATAAGATAGCTATAAAACTGTGTTCGGTTTTTTGTATTCACCACCACCACACCTGTCAAGTACAGACAAGCACATTGTTTGTCAGTAAAATAAAACGAAATGGCATGAGAGGCATGAAGATGAACAGTCCCCTTGGCTTGATTTAATTTCCTATGATAAAAGATCCTTCATTTGCGTTCTAGTTAGTCTCCTCCTAACTAGGCATGTCCATGTAGTTTTTCTTAGGATCGTTGTTAATTTTTTCGCCAAACATTGGCATTTTTAAGACAGTATGGATAGTTTGGTTATTGACATACCATAGAGCTTTTTTTCCAAATTAAGTAGAATCTATTAAAATAGATGTTTTTTATTTTTATTTTATTTTATGAGTAAGGAGGTAGGTAAAATGAGAATCACAATTATCAGTGTAAAAGTTATAAATAATGACGGGTAACGGTCTATGGCGATCCTCTAAATCTCGAGTACCATAATCCTTTTTTAAAACGTTAATATATGCATCTAACTGTATATGTTTGTATAATACATGTTTTTTTGTGTTTTAAAATAGTGTTTTAAACTGTTCATACAAAAGTAAAACACTTATTTTGCCAAACACTTAATTTTACTATTCTCTGTAATAGTACTGCCTTAATTATTGAGGTAAACATTGAATGGTTACAATGTTTTCATCGAAAAGTTATTTCTTTGTGTTATAATAAGATGTAAAAATATCTTATTGTTCTATACAATTTTGGTGTTCTTTTTAAATTGATATTTGTCAGGATTTTGAAATATTTCTTTTCACAAGCGATGATGCCTCTGCTTCTAAAAACTCATTACCCACCACTTAAGACAAAGACAATTAACTCTGACCAAATCAGATTAATCTTAAGGGTCTTATAAATAATTTGTGGTAGATATTAACCAACCAAATTAAATATTTTTGTTGGCTTGAATTTCTAATTGAAAAACGAAGTTAAGTGGTTTTGCTGTGGTCATACGATAGGGCATGAAATACCAATGTGAATTTATTACTTTATGGCAGGAAATACATAACGATTTTCTGCTATTCTCAGAAACTAAACAATGCTTCTTACTACTTTAATTGTTTTACTAATTCCTTAAATGTAATGGTGAAAAAAAGTATTACCGATAAAGAATGTTGCAATACGTATAAACAGTCGCATTTAATATATGCGTCGATGAAATAAAATGATTAACATTATTTTCAACTTTGATAAATAATATATTAAACAAAAAAACAACAAAAAATATTTAAAACATATACCATTATTAATAAAATATGTATTTTTCGTTATCTCTCCAAGTAAATAAAACAAAGTTTGTAAATTTGTGCCTAATAGTTATAACCTTTTGCGTTTGTGGAAAATTTTAATAATCTTTATCGTGAAATTTATAATGATTTCATAAATTATTTTGAAAAAATAATTTTAGTTTCGCGGAGAGGCTACTATCGTGTACTATTTTTTCGGTTTAATGAGGCAAAAAAGATATGGTGTTTTATATCTGATATAATAGTCGCTGTTTCTCAGGAAATAGTCATCCTGTAAATAATCGGAAAACTGCATCGCGTCATGTGATATAATTTATGGTTTGTTTGTACCTTAAGCGCCAGTACATATCATCAAACAATAAACCCTGGTAATAAATCAACTATAAAAAACTAAACTAATAATCTGGTAATAATAATCGCATGTTTTTATATTACAATCCAAATAAAGCTCATAACATGCGCAGAAAAGTAATATGTTATATATTGAAAATATACATATTGAAAGTTTTCTTAAAGGTCACATATTTTACAATTATTACTTGAAAAGAAATCTGTTATTGATGTTTAGATAAATATTTAATAACTGGAGAGAGAGAGAGAGAGAGAGAGAGAGAGAGAGAGGAGAGAGTGAGAGAGAGCTCTCTCACTAACTACCGTAGACCTCAGAACGTGCGCCCTGAGAAGATTCGACTTACGAGAACCGTTATCAATAAGACGGGCCTAGTCCAGGCACGAACTCCGCGCCCCCCTCCTCCGTTTTAAATTCACTCTCCCGAAGGCCCCTACATTAAATTTACCTCCGTTGCGGAAGTTAAATTGCAACTGGCTCATAGGGATGCACTCCACGGACTCGCTGTTTATCACATTTTCTTACCACCTCTCGCTGCCACTGCCACGGCAAACAGGCACGTTCCTCTCAGAAAATCTGAACGGAAAATCGGATATTGAAGGGCTTCTTCGAGTGTTTGTCGACTGGAGTGCCTGGATTTGCCATTCCAACTATCTTTGTGTATATTAAATTCAATCCTCAACTGTTGGGGAAAGGTTATACAGTTGAAATGTACATTATCTACCGAGCTTAATCAACATAGATCAGCGATTGTAAAAAAAAGGGAAAACAATGCAAGTAAATTAAATTATAGACATTTTTGTATATAAGTATTAACTTTTAGGCCACAATAATCTGTTCATTACATCGCTCCTTCGAAAGAACGACATAATTCAAAATTTGGCATTTTTGGGTTAAGCCTTCGGTAGCAATAGTATTGGTTGAAGGTTTTAAATTCAGAAACGACATATCTGATGTTCCATTTCCAACATATTTTTTTTCATAAAGTCATATTTTTAGTTGTATCATATTTGAACTTAAATATGAAACAATGGGAGTAAACGAGATAGATAAATAGAAATTATTTAAACTATAAAATACAATAATGTATTATTTTAAATTTTGAGCTAAAGCAATGGGATATAATTTAATAACAATAATGAAGAAAAAACAATATGTAAGTAAAAGTATTGAATTAGATAAAAATAAAATAATATTTAAAAATGAATCTATGAGAGTTAACTTGAATGATAATAGTTGACCTTGTATATATATATATATATATATATATAAGTGAAAGAAAATGGTCCGGGGCGAGGTCAATAAATAATAAAATAAATAAATTAATTAAAAAAAAAAGTATTGACCTTCTCCCGGACCATTTTCTTTCAATTATTAGAGCTAACCTTTTATAATGTATCAGGTTCATTCCAGAACATCATTTCTATGTATCATATTATTTTTATCTATACTTTTACTTACATGTTGTTTTTTTTATCATTATTGTTATTAAATTATATCCCATACAATACTTTTATTGTATTTAATTATTTAAATAACTTCTATTTTGTTTCTGGTTTACTCCAATAGATTAATTGTTATAGATTATTTTGTTTTCATTATAATCACTATTTTGTTTTGAAATATTTTTGAATTATTTCTATCTTGCTCTCAATAAGCCCACTCCTGTGTGTCGAAACGTTGGCTTCTAATTACTAGTTTAGAAATTAATTCTTTGACCTCCACCCGGACCATTTTCTCCTCCTTCTCAGAAATATCAAAATAGAAGATTAAACCAAACATGAAAATAAAAAAGTAGAAAGGAGATATGAGATGAAAATAGTTGACTGGATGATCTAATGTAAAGGAGATAGTTGGGAGGTGCAGTCAATAAGAACACAGAATAAGTGAAGTACTTATATTATGTGCCGACGTTTCGACCTACAGTGTAGGTCATCATCTGGGCGAATGTTGGAAAGCGTGGCCGTTACATATAACGGCTGGAACGTACTGTTTTTGGTTGGGAGGAGAAGTTCTGTCTGTGGCCCCGAGTAAGAGTACGTAAGTACGAGTAAGAGTACGTTCCAGCCGTTATATGTAACGGCCACGCTTTCCAACATTCGCCCTGAAGATGACCTACACTGTAGGTCGAAACGTCGGCACATAATATAAGTACTTCACTTATTCTGTGTTCTTATTGACTGCACCCCCCAACTATCTCCTTTACATTAGAAAGGAGATAGTTGATAAAAAAAGATAGTAGATAAAAAGATTCTTAGAGATAGTAGATAAAAAAGATTCTTTTTCTAAAAATTAGTAACATTTTACTTATAATTTATGTTAAATGATTTTTATTTTTATGATTAAGGAATATTCACAAAAAAGGATATAATAAATAAATAAAAGCCCAAATAAAATATAGTAAATCAAAAAAATCAATATTAATTAATTGTATTTGGCAGGAATAATCCTCCAGTTTTTAATGCTGCACTAACATCTTTATTATTTTAATTTGAAAGCAATCAACAACACAATTTGTTCGTATTTATAAATTGATTTTACACAGTTTTAAAATCTTTGATATTAGTAAATTTATTGCATTAATAGTTTAAATAAAGTTCTAAGTTACCAGGATTTCTTTGAAGCAAAAAATAGTAGCTGTTTCAAAAAAATAAAATCTATATTCTATTTAATTTATTAAAAAATAAAGATATTAGAATAATGCATGTTCTAAGGCTATCATTTTAAATTCCACTAAGGCTACTTGGTTTAATTTTTATGTTTGTTCTTTTCATTCATTTATATTGGGACTGTTTCTGTTTCTAAAATTATCAATTAGAAATTTAATAAGTTAAAATCTACTAAATGAGAGTTGGTAAAGCATATTTAAAAACTCTTTAATATTAAATTCCTTAATCCCGGTATTAAATTTCTATTTGCAGATTTATTTTTAATATTTTATAAATGGTATAATATATTTTTTCTTGAAGTATAAATTAATAAATAGAGGTAATGACAAAAAAAAAACCTGCGGGAAATTTTATTCTTGAATAAAACATTTAAAGATTTCATCGGCTTGTACTACATAAATATTTCAAAATTAAATAGGGTTTCCGTTAAAAAAACGGTTTGAAACCTAAGTCTTCAAATCTTTTTAATATTCAATGAGGTTAGATTTTAGTTTTACGTAAATTTTGAACGCTCCATGTTACTTCTTGTTTAGAAATCATAAAAACATTTAATACTAAACGTAATATTACTGTCAAATGAATAACTCATTTTGATTAATTTGAAAGTAAATAATTTATAAGCGTTCTACATGTATTATTATTTTATTAAATTTTGAAGAAATAATTATCCTTTGGAAAATGAATAGCCAGTTTAAAGATTGAAAAACACAAAAATGACTCAATAAAAATTACTCGTTAAAATTCATAAAATATTATTCTATTTTATATAAATATTAATGCTATAAATACTGTACCTAATATCATTAATGCTATTAGAAAATTATGAATTTTTTAATGAATGTTTAAAACCCATTTAATGAATATTTTACTGGTTTAAAAGTAATATATACGTACTTTTTTTTTTTTTTAATTTATTAATTCTCAAAAAATTATATTCAGTAATGCATTTTTATCACTTAAAGATAGTTTTAAATTAAAGGTGTAAAACAAAAGTATTTTTTATGTATAACCGCACATGTTATTACAAACCGACCAAGAAAAATTAAATGAGACTGCGGAAGAATAGAATAGAATTTAGGAAGAATAGAAACTGCTGAGATTAATTCATTCAACATATTACAAAACATCATATATATTAATTAAGAAAGTGACCTCTAAAATTGATTTACTGTTAAAAATAAAATAAACCGTAAATATATTTATAATAGAAGTGAATAGCAATAAATAAAATAGGTATTGTTAATGAATCTATTTATAAATAAATATAATGTAAAAATCTAATAGTTCGTTCATTTAATATTACCTAGCTCCATCTTGATTTATTATTTTAATTTTCTTACTATAACTTAACATCTTTTAGATTGTATAGGTATTTTTAAAAATGTATAAATAATAAGTATATTTTATTTTCTAGTTAGAAGAATTTGTTTTATTAGTAGTAGCAACTACGAGTATATTGGTTACCACTTTTCTTTTTTAATAACTTTTTTTATATCTGTGTATTTATAGATCAAATGTTTATTTTTACAAATCTCAGGTACAGTACTAATGTTTATTGTTTTTAATCTAGGTAATTTCCACTTTTTATGTTAAACAATAATTATAAATTTCCATAAAGAAGAAGGAAATATGTTTTGATATGATGAAATGGAATCTTTTCAAAAATAATCCATAAAATTATATTAAGATGACCAAAAATATGTTTAAAGCAAATAACTTTTAATTTATTTGTAAATGATCATAATGCAGAATCAACTATTCAGAATCAAATATTCTTTAAATTCTTAAGCAAAAGGACTTTTTTTTTCTAAATTATGAGTACAGTAATTAATTTAATTTTTTTTTTATGGTATAAAGATAGTAAGGTATCTTCTTATATGAGGTCATAATTATTATTAAATGAATATTATTATATAAACATATTTTAAAATATTTAAATTATGGATAAATATAAATATTAATATATAAATATAAGGTAATAAATTGAAAATATAATTTGAATTGTCTAATTACAAAATTGACTCATTTAATATTTAAATCATTTACTGTAAATACATCTGAGGCTATTGCTTTACTAGTTTTAATTCTTAACATGTATTCGTAACATAACGCAATCGGTTTAAGTAAATAATAAAGTAAATAACTAATTTTATTACAATTTTTACTTATCAGATTGAATTTATTTATTTTTATAATAGAAAAAATAAAACACAATTAATTTATTTTATTTAATGACGCAATTTAATAATTAATAACGAATAGTGTGTGTTGAAAAAAAATGTATCTTATTTGAGTTTATATTTATAGAACATTTGTTTAATAAATTGTAAGTGAACATAAATATAATTATTAAAATGTAAATTATGGATAAATATAATTCATTAATGAAGAAATAGATTCATAAATATAATTACAAAATTAAAGCATTCAATAAGATTATTAACAATGTCTCTGAAGCTTATTTACTTTTTTAAATTTCAACATTGGATTCGTAACCTAAAACAATGAATGAGCTTATATATATGGAACTAATTTATTTTTTTAATTTTTCGAATTTATTTCTGTTTATTTAAAAAAAAAATAACTCAATTAATTTATTTCATTGCATCATGTAATTTAATTATTAATAATGAAGTGAATACATCAATTCAAATTATTTAATTTTATTAGTGACTTTAATTGAGTTTATATTTATATATCTCTAGTTTAAAATTTGGTAAGAGTTTTCAATTTTTTCTGCGGGGTATGACAAAATGTTCTTATATATAAACGAATACCGCATATATTCTGCTGTCCAATTTCAACTAGACTAAGATAGCTTAATTTGATCTAAATATATATATATATATATATATATATATGTGTGTGTGTGTGTGTGTGTGTGTGTGTGTGTGTGTGTGTGTGTGTGTGTGTGTATGAATATATGAATATGTAATATACATATATGTATATATGAATTATACATATATATATGTATATATATATATATATATATATATATATATATATATATGTGTATATATATATATGTGTATATATATATATATATATATATATATATATATATATATATATATATATATAAAACATTTAATTTGAAAAAAAATTAAAAAGTCGATAAATATAAATATTCATGAATAAATATAAGGTAATACATTAATAAATAAAATATGACTCACCTTTGAGGAGATGGATGTTGGAGGGAGTCGGAAGTGGTACTAGGTGGCGAACCCTTTGGCATTGCATATGCAGCATGGGGTGACAATAGGCCCCATCCCCCCTACCTTGTAGTCCGGGTCTACAGAACTAGATCAGTGTACCGGGTCAGAGGTCAGGGCTTGTCTTCTATCTTCGGGGTCATGGGTCAGGGCTTGTCTTCTCCTCGGGGTCAGGGTTCAATGGGCACGCTTCTTCCTGTTGGGGGCGGGTCCAGAGGGTGAAGCAACCTTTCCGGGATGGTAGGAAGGAAGTTCCTTCTGTATCTGTATCTAAGGGCCGCACAAAAACACGGTATGTCCTCTTCCAGGTCTTTCTCTACAGTATAAAGTAACTTTATCTTAGGCAATAAATATTTCTAAAAAACTAAAAAAAAAAGTCTTTAATCGATAACAAACCTTAAAAGTGGAAAGTAATTTTTAAAAAGTTTAAAATAATAATAGAGTTATAAACGAAAAATTAATTTCATAATAAAAAAATAGTGCTTGATGTTAATTGTTAATATTTATTTGACTGATGTAGGTATAAGTTGAGTCATTATAAAAATATCTTATAACATAGTTATGGACAAAAAAATTATTCTAAAAAAGCGTGGCGTTCTTGATGTTAATTGTTGTCAATATTTAATCGAATTATATTGATAGAAGTAGAGTCATTATGAAAATATATTAAAAACCATCCCATACCTTTTTTACGATAAAATGTTTTTTGTTTTTAACTATATTCTTATTTTTAACTTAATGAATATCATTTTCTACTTTTTAGTTGTTGTTTTTTTTCTATTTAAGCTTTTTTTGATCTTTCAAACAATTATTTATCGTCATTGATAAAGAAACAGTATACTGTAGAGAAAGGCCTTGGAGCTGACAAACCGTTAAGAGCAAAGGTTTTTAAACCATTATTTATTTTCTACTTTTTAGTTTGGCTGTATATAAACGTGAGCTCTTTATTTTTTTAATAATTAATACTGTTATCAATAAACCTTAGGCATACTCTAATGTGAATTTTAAAATAAATGTCCACATCTCTTAATATTAATTTTCTACTTTTTGTTCGGCTTTCTTTAAAAGCGTGCTTTTCTCTCTATAATTTATTTTTCTACTGCAAAATATAGACTAAAGCTAATAATAAGGACTAAAGCTAACAAAAAATTAATTTTAAACCGTGCAAGTAATAAAAAACAAAAAATGATCAGATGTTAAAATAAATTTTAATAATGGGTCATGCGATGGTGGACCTTTAGAGATTTTATTTGTCCATATCGCAGCCTTTTATGAGCTGTTTAAATTGATTATATAATAAATATATTATTGTGTAAATAACTCAAGATAATTTCTTAGAAATTTTTAACTGATGATATCATTACTGATTGTAATTCTTCATTTTTTCCTGGAATAATGGTAGGTCTGATTTTTTATCACAAGTTATAGAATTTCTAAATACTGTTTTTTTGAGATACAGACTTTATAGTTTCATATCAATTATTTATTTATTCAAACATTAAAATATATAATGAAACAATGGCTTTATATGATTTCAGAGTCGATTATTCAATAATCGTATAATAACCTTAATTTTAAATAAAAAAATCAAATACTTTTATAAGGTCTTTTTGAATTTAGCCTTTATTAGCATTATTAGCATTCAGACTAATATTCATCATTCCTGTTAGGAATGTGTAAATTATAGGTGGCACGAATGCTGTAAGACGTAAGTTAGCAGGTTGAATAAAATGTAAGATACTTAATGGAATTACTTAACTTATAATAAGCGCCTTCAAAGTTTTCTGCAGTTGCGGCGAGGCTTTGTGATGACTTCTCCTGTACAGTTTGTGGTAGCGTCGAGTCTTATCTTTATTTTGTAAAACTACTGTTATAATCTTATGTTTCACTTCTACATCGTTCCTAGAGGATAAAATTATTATAAATTTTAAAGTAACGTTAGTTTAGCACTTACGGCACATAATATTCTAAATAATATTCCTGTTCCGAATAAGCTGTTGATATATAACTTCCTTCATCGTTTATATTTTTATAAAGTACGTTATAAAGAAAATTTTAAAATGTTTTCGCTAATAGGAAGTCTTAACAATTATATCAGTAAGCATACTATTTATTTATTAAATGAGATTATTGTAATAAAAAGAAAGAAGAAAACCCTCCAAATTCACAACACATTTATTGAACAAATTGGAAGAGGGAGTATTTTAATCTATATTGAAAATCCAACATGTTAAAAAGCTAAGTCAAATACATTTCACTTTAGATATTCAAAGAATTCAATTTATGAAATATATAATCTTTTCTAACAATATTTTTCTAATGTTTATTTTTTAAAGAGAAAAGATAGGCCCTCGGCCGGGATTTGAACCCGGAACCTTTGTCTCACCGTGACATCGCTCTACCAGTTGAGCTACCTAAGGCCGCCTGCCGGCCGAGGACAAACCTTTTCTCTCATAGATCCCATGTCCCAGTGCTCTCGCCATTTTTGCGATGAATGCACTAGAACGAAGTTCTTTAAACATTAATTTAACCTAGTATTAAATCTTAATCTTATTGACTTACGTCATATTACCATTTATAATTTTTATTTTTTATTTTTATATATTAACACTTTATTGAAATATTACAATCTGCCACTTGTGGGCAATAAGTAATAGTGCTATGTAGCTTACATTCATTCCATAACAAAACAATAATATAAACAAAATAAAATAAATAAATATATACATGCGGAAAAATATATACATGCGGTAACAGAAAGAAATTAATGCAGAAATGATAATAAAATAAAGTAAAAAAAAATAATAATAATGATAATAATAAAATAAAATAAATAATAATAATAATACTAATAATAAAAATAAAATAAAATGTACACATTCATACCCTATTTACAATTTGCCTGGGGTCCCCGAACTGAGCTTCTTCCCCAGGAATGAGGGCAAAGCAGGAGTCCGGGAAGCCCCAGCCCCCTTTCCCAGCCGCGTCACTGGCATTAAACGCCAATGGAAGCTGGTTAAGGGCGCGTCACACACACACAGGTCGTGAGTGGAGAATCTGGCCAGTGCCAGTACTCCAAATAACTTTATTACTACAGGTCTCGGGGCCATTGCCGGTTTAGACGGCGGGGTGGGTTATATGGATGTGTGGAACTGGATAATGACTGAGCCAGGGGGTTGGGATGACAGGCAAGGTTTCGGTGAAAGTTTGAAAATTTAGTAGGGATGAGGTCGACGACGAAAGGAATGTTGAGATCATTATGGAGGGTTTTGTTGGAAACATAATAAGGAGCATTGACAATAGTTCTCAGGATTTTGGATAGAGAGGATTGAATGCGTCTGATATTCGATTGTTTTGCGGTCCCCCACAGTTCCAGTCCATAGGTCCAAATAGGTTTGATGATGATCTTGTATATTAGTAATTTATTGTCTATTGAAAGATCGGAGGTCCTACATAGTAATCTGTATAGTTGGCTAAATCGTCTGTTAAGTTCTTGTCTTTTGAGTCTGGTATGAGGATTCCATGTAAGTCTTTTGTCTAGGAGGAAGCCAAGGTATCTGTGTCGGAAATAGGTAGGATGGTTTCATTGAATTGGACAGAAGGACATGTTCCCCGGCGAAGGGTAAAAGTCACGTGTTTGCATTTTTCCTCGTTGACTTTGATCCGCCATTGGTAACACCAAATTTCAATGAGTGAAAGGTGGCTTTGTAGGTTCGAGGAAGCCATTTCGGGATCTGGATGAGATGATAGGATAGCTGTGTCGTCTGCGAACGTTGCAAGGAAGGTTTCAGGAGTAGTTGGGATATCAGCGGTGCACAATATGTATAGAATAGGACCCAAGACGCTGCCTTGGGGAACTCCAGCTTGAATTGGGTAAAGATTGGAGTATTCATTACCACAGCGTACTTGGAAGTAGTGATCAGAGAGGTAGGATCGAAGAACTAGGAATAAATTTATAAATAATGTTCATTTTTTGAGTTTTAAATATTTTTATTTTTTAAAGAGAAAAGATAGGCCCTCGGCCGGGATTTGAACCCGGAACGAAAAAATGACCAATAATTATAAAATATTTTTCAAATGCTTGGAAAAATTTAGAAACTCTGTTAAACATGGTTCTAGTTTGTAATGTAAAACAGTAAAAATGTAAATGAAATATAAAGAAAACAAAGTACATTCATACTCTAATCTTTGTATTCCGATTTTTATAGCTCTATAAAATTATTCTGTATAAGCACTTTTGATTGGAGGAAAAATCTAGTGGTTTAGTGTAATCTCGAACCTATCACCGCCTTGCTCAACCTTGGGCACATAAAATAGTCGTCCCGAACCTCTGCGATGTCAGGTACTCGTTTAAGATCCCTATCGTAATTATACGTGGATAGGCAAAGTTTAGGACTCCCATTGTCTTCCTATTAGCCATAGCAGCATACTTAGACGTTAAACGAAAAAAAAAATAATGACCCGTGTAATTTTTTTTTAATATTCCCAATATTGTTTTGTTTTTTAGATTAATTTATTGATTGTTTCTTTGTTCATTTAACGTCACTTTATGCTGCTATGGCTAATCGGACGATGTTACAGTGGGAGCTCTAAATTTTGCCTATCCAGGTTTAATTAGAATAGGGATTTTAACGAGTACCTGACATCGTGCGGGCTCAGGACCCCCGTTTAACAATTTATTGATATATACATACAACTGTAATAATATTACAACAAGTAAATCTGCTGCATGAACAAAGGACATGAAAAAAAACCACTTGTGGGGAAACTACCCATTGATAGCACTCTAATAAAGTTCTATAGTAGAGTCTCGATGACTGGGTGATGTGGAGAGCGATCTGCAGAGGATAGGAATCGGACAGTGGAGAGGTCGAGCTGCTGGCAGGGAAGACTGGAGAGGCGTTGTTGTGGAGGCCAAGGGCTGTAGAGCCATGGAAGAAGAAGAAGATGAAGTAGAAGGTCTCGAGGCCATCTTCTTTTCCAGACGCCTCGGAGGGTTATCAGGAATATTATGGGAAGCAAGGTGAGAGACTAGCGGATTCAAGTGTGTTTGGAGCTTTTCATGGAAGGATAGGTATCTCGTTTGGGCCAAATCAGCAACATATGGAATATTAAGATCATGATGGATGAGTTTATTTGTGGCATAATAAGGAGCATTGAGGGTTTTACGAAGGATTTTGGATTGTAAGGATTGGATACGAGATGAATTGGATGGTTTAGTAGAGCCCCAAAGCATAATTCCGTATGTCCAAATAGATCTAATAACTGTCATGTAAATGAGTCTTTTGTGATTAATTGGGAGCTTAGAGGGTTTGTCCAGTAAATGTTGAAGTAGGCTTCCAACAGTTTCTCGTCTTTTCAGTCTTGTTTGAGGATCATTGTTGGTTTAAATTATTTCTATCAAGGTTTTGTTTTACTCTAATGATTGTAATAAATAAAAGGAATATCATTGCCATGCTAAGGATAAGGATGGGGAAGTTCAGGAGAATCACACCTCACAAAACTTCCTCCCGCTGTTAGAGATGTGGTAGTAGAACCTCCCTGGGCAGAAAGCAATGTCCTCCAGACGCCGATATCAGATCCCGAGGTATCAGAGCGTGGATGAAGGAGATTCGGGCAACCGCGTGATGCGTTTAGTTCCCCCTCGCTGCCGGCTTGTCGGCTCCCTATTATCTTCTCAATACGGTTATATCTGCTTTAAAATTGTCTCGTATCCCTGTTATCCAATGTTTATTACCTCATCCTTGTCGGTAGCAAATAATAGATTGCTATCAATGTATAATAATTGGATCAAATTTAACATTACCAAACCATTTCCTACAATTTCCCTTTTCCTGGATATTATTTGAAATGCTAATATTTATGAAGAGATTGTTTACTGTCCTTTAATGCGCGGTTTTCTCCAGTCCCTGAATACTATCCCTGCGGCAATATCTTCAGCAATACTGTTTCAATACTCAAAGCAGATTAAAGTCATGGCAGGTATGGATACATAGGTATTTCCTTTAATTATTACCATTTGCTCGCTTGTTTATTCATTTAACATCACTTTATGCTGCTACAACCTTTACTTATCCACGTACAATTAGGATAAGAATTTTAGGATTACCTGCCACTCTCATTTTACGTTACTTCCGAAGGAGGGGTAACCAATGATTTTTTACTCCTTTTAAAACAATTCTAGTGTCAACTGACGGCAATCTCACGAGCTTGGGCATAGCTTGTTATGCTATACATTGTACCACTGGTGAACCACAGGTTTAAGGGCACGACAAAATGATTTTCACCACTAGAAAAAAAAAAATTAATGACCTATGTCTTAATGAGAAGGTAATATAAAATAATGT
Organism: Arma custos; assembly: GCA_037127475.1. Classification (NCBI taxonomy): domain Eukaryota; kingdom Metazoa; phylum Arthropoda; class Insecta; order Hemiptera; family Pentatomidae; genus Arma; species Arma custos. The sequence continues at coordinate 60,471,610 of CM073759.1, read as the reverse complement.
AGAAATACTTAAATGAAGGATTTATGAAATTATTTATTTTGATTCTTTGTTGGTAAAATATGAAAAATATATGGATTTTAGTAAACTGACAAAAAATATTTCTGCCACGTTTTATAAACTACTTATGGACTTTTACACCTTTAATGTTCAAGTTAACAAATAATAAAGAGGAATTTCTAGATAAATTAAAAAACAAATATATTATGTGCTGAGGCTGAAATGCTAATTACATTGATGGAATATAGTTAATCGTTATTTCAATAGTTTTGTAAGGAGCGAGGCACCTCTTTAGTAGAGCACTGAATTACCGAGACTTAATTTCCGGGTTCCTATCCGGATGTGTGCTTATAATATTCACAGGAGGTACAGGATGTTTAAATAGATTTTCATTAGTTTCCTCTTGATAAAAGTCAAAACTACATTAATTTAATGTAAAATTATTATTATTAAATGATTCATTAAATAAAGACGCGATGTTAACTGAACCATAATGTTGAGAGATAGGTTAAATCATTATAATATAACATACAATCTATAATATTATATATATATATATATATATATATATATAATATTATTGATTGTATATTATATTTTATATATATATATATATATATATATATATATATATATATATATATTTATATACACACACATATACATATATATTTAATCTACTATGCTTTAATCATCAGAGTATTTTGTTTTTAAGAAATGTACAAGGATACTTTTACTATACCGTACACAAAAGGAAAGATGATTCTCGATATTAATAAAATAACCCTTTCGGTAGACGATAGAAGAAGCAACATCCACATCTGCATCCGCCAAGATCACCCCTTGCATCCGAATCCGTTGGGATAGGGTGCGCCGATCAGAGGAACCGATAATGATTTCTCACCATTATCGGAACTACCTGGCAACCCTTTCCTACCGTTGCCCATTCTCTTCCTTACAATAATGAAGGAGGAGGAATATTCATAGGGAAGCGACAGGTAGTAGAAGGAATATCCCTTCAATGTATCGCCAGGGATCGGAAATTATACCGTGTCAGGATTCCTTTGTGATTTGGCACTCGTATGGGAACTGGAGGAAACTGTAAAACAGTTAATCTCTTCTCAATGTCTCAATGCCTCTCTTATATTTTCTAATGGGGAAGGGTTCGCTGTAGAATGTTATAAAATGGCATTGGTAATTCGATGAATCAACGTTCCTCTCTATTGATAATATGCAATATTCGGGATAAAATTCAAATTGAACATGCCCTTTGCCAGATTTATTCCTTTTTGATCTAGAGACCAATAAAAGTTTTATCACTATAGCTATAAAAACATCGATACCAAATATTCTAGATTTTAGAACTCTGAGCTTTGTGTTTTTTCTTGAAATGAAGGTTTTATTTTATTGATGAAACTGGGAATAAAACTCGTAAAATATTATTTACTGTTTAATGTAATAACAGTTGGTAATATTTTTTGTTACTCTGTTAGAAGATATCTGTTGAAGATGTGCATCGATACTGTCTGTGAGGATCCACTCCTTATAAAGGTGCGGTAGCAACTTAATTTTAAATAATTATTTTTTAACTAAAATATAATTTAGTAGTAATTAATAATCTGGATTCAATTTTATCTCAAGACGCGAAAATATATATCATTAACCCCACAACTATTCTGTTTATAACTGAGAGTACTAAGTACAATTCTGCAGAACAGTAAAAAGTAAGAAATTTAATAAAGAGTTTAAAGAAACTTAATAAAAAAATACCTCCACATTCTGTGTCTATTGATAAAAAAAACCCTGTACCACTAAAACCCGTGAACGATTCTGGAATCAGTACATGGTAGAAACTGTACTGTTTCATGGACAACGGTTCTGCACGGAGGTGATTTGTTCTAGATCACGCTCAACCCGGAGATCCTCCCCCTTTTTTGGTTTAAATTATTTCTATTGATAATCGTTATAAAACATTAGGAAATATTGCGTTTATCTGACCGAGGTATGATGCTATGTAAATATTTGGTTTTAAGTTAATTGATGAAATTTACAACTGTATAACAGAATGCAGCAAGTAAATATAATGAATGTATACATATATACCTGTATATATAAGATCGAACCACACCCTGCACATAGAGACTACGTACGAAAGCACTAATTGACGAATTGGATAAAGAACTTCTTTATCAATAGAGCGGAGTTGACAATAGGTTGAGGGGATAAGGCTACCTACCCCCTACAGGTACCTCTACAATTCACACATAAAATGTTTTAATGATCTTTGTTATGTTTATTACGTATGCTATATAATAAAACTAACCCAGTTATAGTATGTAATAAACAAGTTTTGAGTAAATTCTTATCAACTATTATTTGAGAACCTCAGGATCAAAAGCGCATGACTCAGAATTTCAAAAATTCACTTTTCACATTTTTAGTTTCGTTAGTTCATTTAGTCAAGCAATGCTTATTGATTTCGAAATTTAAAAGATACGGACTAAAACCATGAAAATTAAGGTGACAAAGTGTCGAGTTATACAAAATGCCTTGACTAAACTAGAGAAAATGTGAAAACATCAATTTTTCAAATATGGAGTTTTTTTGATCTGGCTTTTGATCCTGGACCCCGACTTAATTCTTCAAAATACCATACCTTAACTTTTTTTTTAAATGTCTTTATATGGATAGCAATGTTTAATTGAGATAATAAAAAAAAAGCCTGTACAATAAAAAACAAGTTGCACATTTGATTGTGTTAAACATTCTTTCCAATCAAATTTTATTATTAATTGAACAAGTACACTATAAGAGACATGCATAGTATAATCTTATAAACATTCATAACAAAGGTTTTAACACGAAGCATATTGAGTAAGTAACATTAGGAAATATTCTAGGGAACCAGTATTTCAATCCACTGTCTCATTATAATGTATATTGTATTATAATATTTTTCCTTTATAATAATGAATTCATCGTCAAGTACTAACAATATTTCGGATTCAATGGAAATAATTAGTCATTCATTATTCAATATTTAATAAACACAAACAATATCAATGTTTACCATTGTTAGGGGATACAATATGCGAACAGTTATCATTCCTATTTTTTAAAATTAAAATATTTCAATTTATGAAATATCGGCTCATGAGCCGAATTTAAATTTTAAATTGAACTTTTCTTTTCCTTTTCTTTTCTTTTCTTTTAAAGAATTTTGTGTTATTTATAATAGTTAAATGTCTTGTTTTATGAAATGATTGAAATACAAATGATCGAAGTATTGTTGGAATTAAAGATGTTAGTAATGCTAAAAATGAAAATAAAGTTCATTAACATCTATTTAATGAATGGATCGAGCTTATTAAAAAAAAGTGTACCAGTACTACCTTTGAAGGATTTTGGGTTAAGTGTAGAGTAGAGACAGTGGTACTGTTTATAGGACAACGGTAGTGATTTGCCCTAGATCATGCTCAACCACTAGGCCTTTCTGTAATTAAGGGTGCCCATTTTTTTTAGAGGTTGGGTGAGCTTCAGGAGGTTCTTCAGATCCTAAAAAGTCCATTCGTGACTTTCAACAGTTAATATAATTTATCTGCCTCAGTCGAATTTGAACTTGGAAACTTCGGCATAGCGACTCAGCGCTCTACCCACTGAGCTACCCCGCTATCTGTAGTATGATTAATATAAGTGACTTATAAAAAGAGATACTGTTTGAGACAAAATATTGTATCATTATAAATTATTGTAAGGAATTATTTAACAATTCCTATCAATATTGTTCCATCCCCAATTATATCGAACACAATGGACAAGCGCTTTCCCCGTCCGGTACAAGGGAGACAACCGCGGTACCCGGAGGCACTCCACCTCACCGACATTGAAGACACGGAGGCTGTGACGGATTACCAGCGCTACCCTTCCGATCACAGGTATGAATATTCCTCCCCTTGGGCATTGTTGGGACCCGGGCTTTGGTTTTAGCGAGGGTCCCGCTATAGGTCCCAATCAATAAGCCTCGGATCATGTAGATCCATGCAAAGCGTCTCGTGGGAACCTGCCGTCATCCGGAGCCAACGGATCACAGGGGAAATTCAAAACTTCAAAAGGAATCTCATTCTGGATGTATCAAAGTGCCAGAGCCGATACGATTTGAACAATCACGTATACTGGAAGGAATAGAATGTTATCTCTTTGGATTCCAGAATCTGGCAGAATGAAATTTATGTCACCTTTCAAAAAAAAGGTTTGATTTGTTTACTTTTTGAATTGCACCTGGATGATTCTGTTCTAATAGTAACTTTTTAAATTAAAATGTTTGAAGTTAAATCTTCTTTAACCGCGTTTAGCAATTTTTAGTAGGGGAAAAACTTATTCGTTTGCGTCATTTACCATCGCAACATAATTGTGAAATATTGCACGAGACTGGCGACGCCTAGCGGCCTATACATGATTTTTTTTTTAATAAACTCTACTTTAAAGGTTAGAATTCAATTGATATAAGAATAATTATATTTAAATAATAGGCCGATTAATAGTTGTGCAATCGATGCCAGTAATAACTCAAAACATCAATAACTTGCTGAACTTTTCATTTCCCCTAAAGAATTTTATTTTATTTATAATTAAGAAATGATTGAAATACAAATGATCGAAGTATTGTTGGAATTAAAGATGTTAGTAATGCTAAAAATAAAAATAAAGTTCATTAACATACATTTACACTAATTAATATACAACTAATGAGTAAATAATTAACAACTAACTAACTATGTGTCAAGTATAATTTCAATTAAAAAAAAACATGTACCACTACAACCCGTGAACGTGTCTGGGGTTCAGTACATGGCAGAGACTGTACTGTTTCATGGACAACGGTTCTGGAAGTAGGTGACTTGTCCTAGATCACGCTCAATCGCCAGATTTTCCACCCTTATTTAGATCCTAGATCCCATATGATCCACCTCCGGCTGCCAACAGACAAAGCCTTCTCTGCAGCGGGATATGAACCAGGCTTTCCGGCATCGCAACTCAGTGCTCTTTACCACTGAGTAACTCCGCTCATATTTCAATTTAATTTTCGCTATTTTTATTGAAGTTGTGCAACTCATCAACTACTTGAAACTGTATATGATTATTTTTGAGTGGAAAATACTTGAATGGATAATTCTAATAATGGATTGAGTTGGTCAGGGGGTGCAGCCAATAATAACACAAAAATAAGTAGAACTTATTTTTTTTAATAATTAATAACAATACAATGTGCCAATGTTTCGGCCTACAGTGTAGGCCATCTTCAGGGCAAATAATGGGTGTGGTGGTTTTTCAAACTAACTGTATATAAAATAAAACAATATATAAAAATGTAGAACTGTATATAATTATTGTTCGGATAATTGAAAACCAGACTAATAATAATTTAAATTTACGAATAATAATAATTGAAATTTAAATAATTCGGACTTTCACTTCTGTCGGCAGTCCTCATGACTGCCTTTTGATTTCTTTTTCAAATCTATAATTTATTTTTGTTTTTTTAATGTATATTATTATTTTATATCATTGTAAAAATTAATGCCCGAGAGGAATTTGCTACAACTGGAAAATATCGGAAATTATATTCAAATTTCAAATTTTCCGCTCCAGTTTACTGATTCATCCACCGCAGTGTCATATAATAAATTTGGTAGAGATTCTTCAAAAAATAATTAAATTTATTAATAAATTGAACATTGCAAGTTATGGATTAATTAGTTTAGATCACTTATTGTGACAAAAAAAATAAAAATTAATTTATAGGTAAATTCTAGAAATGGACATGGCACGTTACTGACATTTTAGCGATAAACTAGAGGTTTTTTAATACATTTAAATATCTTAATAAATATTTCCAATCAATTTTTTTTTATTGAACTAGTTTTTCATCCGATGCCTGGATGGTATTTTTCCGTAATAATGGTTACAATACGGGATATAAGGAGCAGGTAATAATAATCAGTATGCGATATAATATTCGATTATGAAATAATAGAAGGCACCCGTATTTCACTGCATTGTTTTATTATAAAATGTGGGTGTGTTTTTCATCTATAGGAATTGAAAAGAATCCGTGGCTGGAGGCTGCAATGATTAATTTGTTGTGGTAAAATTATACGCTGCTAGGGTAAACTATATATTTTTAAAAATTGAAGAATATATAAGTATAACAGCTTTTTCTTTATTAGTCAAATGAGAAATACAGCGAAATCTATTGTCAGTTTTTAAAGAATGTTTAAATGCTAAATTTTATACTTAGCATTCAATATAAATTTTAAATTTTGTAAACCGACATTTCATATGTAGAGATAAATATACCTTTTGACGTTTATATTTTTTTATAATCCATGAGTTGAAATGATTTTTGTAGGCATTTTTTAAACAGCTGATATGTATCGCTGCGGCTAGGTGTGGGTTGGACCCGCATGCTTTCGACTTCGCCACAGATAGCCATAAAATCTGAACTTTTTATGAATGTCTTTTACCGTTTCTGTACTCGCACCTAAATCACTACATGGGACCTTTACAGTCCTGAACTTATTACGATGTAATTTTGTGAGCACAACCACACCAACTTAGCGCTCAGAGAGTTGGTGAAGTCGAAGAAAAGCTATTATAAAACAATACCTCATTGAACAAAATACATTTACATGGCAAACAGAAGTGACGTAAAAACAGCTAAGTCAAACAGTTGACTAAGTCTCTCAATTCAATTCAATCAATTCAATTCAATAGAACTTACATAAAAGAAATGTGGAATGGTTAAGGAGTGAATGCAGACCTGTTCATATCCAGTAGCATTTTCTTCCTAGGGCTATGGAATTGTATATAAACAATTTCTTAATCACAGTATTTACAGAACACTGTAATTCTAGATTTTCGGACTCGTTCGATGACTAGGAGAAGCAACAAAATATTACGAGAAACGGAAGGAGGGCACGCTTATAAAACACAGCTGAAGGCTGGCGGAGTGAGAGCTGTAAATCTTAACACAGTTTTCAAGGTCATTAACCCACGCCCTTCCGCCTTTTACAACTCCATTCACTAGAAGGAGTACTACGGCCCGCTTCATTCATAAAAAGTTAAAAAGGGAGTTTCATAATTGTGGGAGGCGGGGGCGGGGGGAGTAGTTCAACTCGTAAAAGTGTGAGGCAATCAAAAGGAAGAGAGGGTGGGGGTGGGGGAGAAAAATAGTCGGATCTTAATGAATGAAAAGTTTGTCAAAAGGAGGGGGTGTTCATTGAGGGCGGTGCGCTTGCGCACTGAGCCAGGATAAAAACTGAGTCAAGGCCGCAATTAAAAAAGGCTGGTAGAAAGTGAGTCGCCATCGATCAAGCCCTGTTTGTCTTAGAGTTTGTCAACCCCGCCCTTTCCCAACTTTTATTGTTCCCTTCTGATAACAATCCTACTTTATAATTTATCTACATTTCTGACTATAATGCCATTATATGGTAGTGCGGATACAGTTCTGATTATGTTCGGTTATGAGTAATATTTTCAAATACCACATCGTTTTGAGAATACTTTAATTTGTATATCGTGTATGATGCTGTTTAGTTTTATGTATAAATGTAAATGTGAAATGAAATAGTAATTCATATCATTCCAAGTAAACAAATAGGTGGGAGAGGTTTAGCCCAGTGGTTGATATGCTGATATCAATATAGCAATGAGTTAATATGCTGATATATATGTATATATATATATATATATATATATATATATATATATATGATCTTTAGAACCTCCTGCCATGCCAACCTAGGCTCTTAAAATGTGTACCACTAATTGTGAGGAAAACCTGGCGGTTGAGCGTGATCGCGGACAAGTCACTTCCCTGCACAACCGTTGTCTTAAAAACAGATACAATCTCTGCCATGTATTTCATGGGTTGTGATGGTACAGAGACAAACCAAAAATGTAATAAAAAAAACTGTTAGTACTCAATAATAAACTATCAAATTGAGCTAAAAATCTTTAACAATTAAGTAAATTTCTAAGCTTTTCAGTTCCGTTTTATAGTAATTAATTTTTTTTCTACGACTCCTGTTATAAATTTAATGTTCCTTTTTTATTTCAATGACAATAAAAATATTTTTGAGACTCAAAGGGTAAAATAATGAATATCCAAATGTAAAATAAGGGCTATATTGGAGTAAACAAATATTCTTATGTGTTTATATATATATATATATATATATATATATATATATATATATATATATATATATAATATAATATATATATATATATATATATATATATATATATATATATATATATATATATATAATATAATATATATATATATAATATAATACAGGCTTTGAATATATTTAATTAAATCGGATAGGAATTTTTTTTTAAACTTAAAGGCCAAAAATATATTTTTATAATATATATATTATAAAAATATATTTTTGGTCTTTAAGTTTAAAAACAAAATTAATAAACTAATGTTTAAGTTCTAGTTGTTATTGGATTTCTTAAAATCTTATTCTCTGTAATACTATTTCTTATAATTGATTATTTGTTCATTTTTTATGTTACAGGCGGTCTTATATTTTCAGACTACTTTAAACATGAAATTTAGATTAATTATCATGCGCCAATTATTTATAATTGTAATAATCTGCTTTGATTAATATAAAATCGAGTAATAGATTTCAGATATAAAGATCTAATCTTTATTAACATACAGTAACTGGATCGACCACTAGACCCTTTAACAGTTTTCATTGAATTACAGAGAAACCTATTTATTAATATATAATGATAATTATGTAACGAACAATAGATGTGGATTAAATATATAATTTAAATTATTTTATGTTACATTTATAACATAACATAAACCAAGTGCCCTCTGTTGCCTGACTGGTGGTACTATTAATAGAACAGTTAGCGTCATCTGGTTGAAGGGAGCCGAACTTTGTAATAAGTATGGGATCTAGCTCTATGGAAGATTAATGTAATTGTTGATATAATTCATTAATAAAATGATATGGGATAACAAAATTATATATTAAAATTTACAATCTGAAATTGGTTATTGATAATCGATACATCGAATCAATTCAGAACATTGATTGCGTTTTAAATAAAAATAATTATAATCTAATTATAAAAATGTCTCCTACACTAAATGCAAAATATAGCCCACCAAATTTCTCACATCCGATTTTTATCATATCAAGGGTAATACAAAAAAAAAAAAAAAACAGTAAAATAAAAAAGAAGTAGTTTTTTAATTCTCCAAAAAATGTTTTGGTGGGCCATATTTAATATAAAGGTTTTCATGTTCTAAAATATTTCAGTAGTTGCATTTACAATTTAAAAATATGGGCGAACGTTATTTTTTTAACATTATACACTTTTTAAATTTTATTATGAAACAATAATCATTAAAATTATCCAAATAAATAAACGATTGTAATTAGATCCGAAGGGTCTTCTACTACTTTCAAAAATAACAGCTCAAATTCTAGTTTATATATTTTTAATTTTATTATAATTATCTATCGTGGTTAATAAAATTGGCTATATGATTTTGGTAATCTGTGGTAAATGAAATATTTTTTAAAAGGAAATATCTGGAAAAAAGGAATATTATTTCCGAGTAAGGCTTTTCCTATTTTTTTTTTTTTAATTTTCAAAAATAACGCTAAGGTGTGTTATCTATAAATTCTGGTACGTATATTTTTAATTTTATTATAACTATTTATCGTGTTTAGTAAAACTAACTAAAAGATTATCTCTATGTGTCATTTTTTTTTGTGATAAATTTAATATTTCTCTAAAAGGAAGTATCTGGAAAATGAATATTTTTTACTTTCCCGAATACGTTGTTTGCCTACCCATTTTTAATTTTATACTTCAAATATTATGAACATAAATTTATTTATTAAAAATAATCATAGACCTTATGTACACTAACCGTTTCGGAGGGAACCCTTTCTCTCCAATTAGGATAAACATTTGAAGATTTATAATGGGAATAAGACGGCAAAGCTGATTATGTATGATGTTGCCTTGTGTCTAAGGAGCACTCGAGAAATTTATGAATGCCTGTAGACTTAGGAGGAGGGCCCGTGTATAACACATGTGATTCCTTCCCTGAGCCCCGGGATTCTTCAAGCATAATGAGGAGCTTAACGTGTTCCGCCATTATTAATTATCTTTTGCCGGGGAGGGGGAAGAGGGAAAATTAGATTCCGTGGGCGTTTCTAGGAAAGGTTCCCCGTATTATGTTTAATGGCTAATATCGGGAAACTTAAGAATTCTCCCTACAAACGCTAATAAGTTGAGATATTCGAGAAAGGTTTGGGACAAAGTACTAAATATTTGTATAATCTATCTAGTTTAACAAAAATTTATAATAATTATTTGTTTATTTTTATACAAATATATACCTATTATAGATTTATATTAAAAACATGAATCGAAAAATTATATGAAAATAATATGTCTTTTTTTTAAAGATTATTTTGAATGCGGCACTACCAAATTATGTCTTATTGCCCAATTAGACCCTAAATTATAACCTTTATATGCAATTTAAGATAATTCTTCCTTGACTAATACCAGGTAGATTTAAGTAATAAAATATAAAACTACTTTTACTTAAATAAATAATTAGTAATTTGTTCAAATGGAAGTTTTTAGTTGAAAATAAATAAATAATAATATTTTTCGTCTCAAAAAATATTCATAGTAGTTTATTTTTTTACCTTTAACAGAGGGGGTGAAAAGAAATTTTTTTAAGAGTTCAAGGGAGTGTTTTTTTTCCAAATTCTGATAAATGAATCATCGATAATTATTCAGTAACTAAAGAGCAAAATTTATAACATCATTTTAATGTAATATTTCTATGGCGAAATAGTTAATTACAAATCACCTTAAAAATCATGTAATTGCAAGCATATACTATACTTCTTAAATTTAAAATACTAACGGCGGACTAACCCCTCAATATACAAATTATACAAGAGTTAATTTAATTATACTCAATTTATAATTAAATTGTTGTAGAGGTAGCCCAATATTATTCTAGAAATTGAAGTTGGTAGTACCCCTAGTCAGCTTATTTAAATATAGCTACCCACTTAGTATTTATTGTTTTTATTTATTTCAATTTTCTTTTATAAAAGATAAAATATAAAAAAATAATTTATAGTTTATAAGAGAAATACATCACTCAAACTTTTTTATGTGATAGGGAGAAAGCATAGTACTAATTTTGTAAAACAACATTAATTGTTGCGAATCTATTGTAACCTTAACAGTTCAATCATTCCATCATATTGTGTTTTGTTATTTAAATTTTCCTTATTTATTAGTTTCGAAACATTTGAAAATACTTTACACAAATGCGTTATTCAAATTATTCCTCTTCATTAATTAAATAATTAAGATTTTTCGTTGTACTTTTTTTTTCCTATAACTGATGTATAGGCCAGTGGTCAGGTGTATGAAGGTCGCAAAAAATTGAAGAGAGTTGCATTTTTGATATGTTGCAAGGGCATGTCTGATTAGTGTAAATCCAAGTTTTCAACCGTAAAAACGGATGGGAAACCTTTTAGTTGCCGAAAAACCTCACAATTTTCGGAGTTATTTCAGTTTTTGGCCTGTATCTCCTATTCGGTGCATTTTCGATAAAAAAGGCAAGTAACTATTTTAACGTGCATTAAATTTTCAACAATTTGAAACCAACCGCAGGTCTATAGGTGTTATAAAATCCAAATTGTAAGTTTTGGCCGAGTTTCGTGAGGAACACCGTTTTTATCATAAACGCACCAATTAGGAGATATAGCCAAAAACTGAATTAACATAAAACAAAAAGTTTCGAGGTTTTTCGGCCACCAAAAGTTTTCCGATCCGTTTTTTAGGTGTAAAATTTGTATTTCCACTAGTCAGACATGCTCTTGCAACATATCAAAAATGCAACTCACTTCAATTTATTGCGACCTAAAGCCCTTTTTTGGTACCTGGCCGCTGGCCTAATAGTAATTATTCAGTCTGCAACGAGCATTTTAATTGATTTACATTTAAATTATTTACTTATTTTAGTTGATATACTTTTTTTATCTGTTCGTTGTAAATCCTATGCCATTCATAGCACCATTTCATGTGTTAAAATAAGTTTCATCTTACTTATTATAGAAACATTTTCGGTATTGGTATAGAAATCATCTATACTTCGAAATGTTTGTTGAAACGTTCATTTCTTTATGAAACGATCACCGAAATATACACATTTCCCATAATTGAACTATTTTTTTCATACTAAAACTCAAGATTATTTTTATTTTCGAGAATGTTAAATAGGAAACGAATGAAAAGTGAAAGCTTGTTGTGACTTTACTCGACGCGACAACCTGTAAGACATATACAGTTATTTTGACAATTCTTATTGTTCTATTATTCTGACTTATTTCTACGATTTTTCCCCCGAAGTGAACACCTTTTACGCAAGGGGATGACGGAGAGCATCTTGAACCCCTGAGGGCTCTGCCCCCCGGGGCACGTTATTTACGTCCCCTCCGACAAAAAGCGCTATCGGGCGGGGGCGGTGACTCAGGCCCTGGGGATGTAGGTAATACATCTCGGCCCGTCCCCATCAGTCAGGGCTTATCGACACCCTAATGGCTGGTGAGCGGCCATCTTGTTTCACCCTCCTTGTTTGGACATGAGGGGGTGTGAGTAATAGGAAGGACACGCGCATGCCCGGCCCCCCTCCCACCCCCTCGAGAACCGCTGGTCAAAAAACTCAACCCCTTAGCAACTCGGGCCCTAGCAACCCCTGGCCAGATTCTCTAAAACGGTGAATATAGCTTTCCCTCTCTCTCGTTCTCCCTCGCTCCCTCTCACTCTCTACTTCCCTCGCTCGTCCTCTTCCCCCTCACGCCCCCCCTTTCTCTCTCACTCACTCTCTCTCTCTCTCCCTCTCTCTCTCGCTTTCTGTTTCGCCCTGTGGGCACCCCATCTTAATATTGATTTATATTAGCCGAGCGCCTCTCACACACCGTCACATGTCGCCATAAAACTTTGAAAATACTGAGCATTTAGAGAGTGCTGTAGGACATTCTAAATCATCTTTATTTTCAATGAAATTCATTTTTTTTATAATATGAATTTCTTAAAACAGTAAATTTATCTTTTTTTGAATTGTAAGTTCTTTTTAAAGGTTTGAGATGTTAAATTATTTTATTAATGCTTGAAATGGTCATGGGGTGACCAGTTCAAATATTTCTAAAAATATATCCAGTCAACCATTTTGTACTTCTAAGCCATTTTATGTTTTCCTGTTGTATGTGTAATAAGATACATGAGAATATTTTAAATTATATTTGTTTAATCGTGATTTTTTTGTTTATCTTAATTAATATTAACCCTATTTTAAATTTTCACAAGAATTACTTTTCTCTTTTATTTATTAGTTATTAATGTATGTTATTTTAATGGATTGTATTAATACGATTGTTTCTGGCTAGAAAAGTGTTTTTTTTTTTATTGTACAACAATGTTGTCATACAATAAAATTGAATTTCATAGTTTGGTTTGAGATACTAGATTATTTTATTTAGTTCTTGCTATATTTTTTGTGAGATAATTACAAATAGTTTATTTGTGACGCAATTTCCATGTTTCACTAAAATTATTTTATTTTTATTTTTTTATTTTATTTTCATTTCTTTTTATCAATTTCTTATTTTAATATGTATATTTCTGGCTAGAAAAGTATGTTTTTTTTTATTATAATACAATTTTGTTATTTTTATACCAGTTAAAATAGTAAAAAGTAGTGTAAAATATTTTTTGTATTCTGCTCTAGTCTTAACATATACAAAATATTTTGCATTAAATCCTTTTTAATTTCAAACTCCGAAGACATTAATTATGTTTCTTAAATTCCAAAATTTAAATGTAGATCAAACTTTAATAACTTTAGCTGTTTTGAACTAGTTATAATTTAAGTTAATACTAAATAAACATCTATTTATCTGCAGTTGAGCACAGTCGTTTATAATTTCTTGATTTGACAAATGACAAAAACGTGTAAATGAAGAGCCCAAACAATTTTTTTTAGAATACACTTTTTGTTGCTATGATGGGAGATCTAACTAGCACACCACCCATTTTAAAAATTTATTGTTCTGGTATTCTGGTAAACTTTTGGCTGAAAAGTTCGTAGGCTAACATAGTAAAACATATTTTTGGATGAAATTCGTTTTTAATATTCGACATCATTCCATGAAATAATCGCTGTTGATGGTGTGGCCCTTTTCAAGCTAATCAATGGATATTATACCTTAGGTATCCCAGAATACTGATGCCATAACCTTGCCAGCCGACCGTCTTTCCACGTATTGGATTGGATTTATCGCGTGCAGTCCACTCGGCTGATTGTCGATTGGAATCAGGGGGGTAGTGATGAATCCATTGTCAGATATTAACGGAAAAAATCTTATGTAATTACGGTTGAATATCGCGGAACATTGCTCCGAGTCAACGGGAGGTTGAAACTTTTGCTCGATTGTGAGCTCGTGCGGCAGCCACTTTACACATAGCTTTAGCATGCATGATAAATTCATAACGCTCTTTTGGCATCTTCGGAGTCTCAACTATTTCGATCAACAAAAATGTACGGGCACTCATAATTATTTTGTAAACTTTTTTTTTATACTTTTGTCATTGTCCACTGCGTGTATCGTCTTCTTCGGTGCTTATTCCGCCAAGTTTAAATTTAGTGAACTACTTTTTAGCAGGTGTTATTCGTTGTGCAGACTCAGAATAATGTTTATCAAGCCAAAAAACTGATTTGAACAGCATTTTTCCGTGATAATGATAAGCAAATCTTTATTCGTAGACGAAATTCATATTTCATATTCATATTTTTCATATTAACAAAATTTGCTTCACTCACAATGATATATCTCATAAACCGATTTTCCGACAGCTTTCAAATCGTACGCGTATCTTTTGAAGGAAAAAGCACTTTTTCCAGTCCTCGAAACAGTCGGAACAGTCTTTTTTCGGTATAGTTTTCAAGATCTTCTTCGTTTCGTTTTTTATCTCCTCTATCGTGTTACAACGGTGTCCCCGCATTGGCCTTTTGAGTTTTCTGTATAGCTAGAAGTCGCACGAAGCCAAATCTGACGAATACGGTGGTTGCGGAACGATATGAATCGAGTTTTTGGCAAAAACGTCGCGAAGAACCAATGCAGTGTGAACCGGTGAACCGGTGCATTATCGTGATGAACCAAGAGTTGTTCGCCCATTATTCCGACCGTTTCAGACGAACAGCTTCACGCAAACGACGCATAACGCTCCTAGGATCGCATAACCTAGGAAAAAAAAATTACCTGCCGTCCTAATGCCCGGGAGTTTTAAATGACAATTTCACCTTACTTTTTGATCACAATAGTATCTGTAAATGTATATCGTCGCATATGTATCATAAATCACAATTTTTCATCTCCTCGAAATACATGGACAAAAATGCTCTCCAGATTTTCAGTAATGGGTGATAAAACCTCTATACAGCTTTATCCAAAGTGCAAATCAATTACTATGTTCAGGAGATGTAACGTAAAGTAATTGTGCGAAACTCTTAAGACTTAGATATTTTGTTGCAAAATAATATAAAATCATTCTGTAGTGGTGGGCATTAGGAATTATTTTGCAATGTACTAAGTGGCGTATATAATGGCATGGACAAAGACTAGCAAAGAAACTACCTAGTGGTAGTACTTGAATAAGAAATTTAACTAAAACAGTCGCGAGGCCATTTTCTTTAAATATGCCTCAGAGGATTATCGAATATCCCCCGAAAGTTTTGTTAAAAGGGTTATTGATATAATTGGAGTTGGGAATCTTATAAAAACTGATTAGGAAATTATTGGCATAAGGTAGATTCCTTATATGTATTCCAGAGACAGGCATTCTCTATTTCCTCATTCCTGTATTCGAAGAGCCTCCAAGAAGGGCCGGAGATAGCCAAGTGAAGGTGTGACTGGAGCTGACACTAAAGTTCACCCCCTGGCTACCCCCCGTTGCCTTGGCAACGCCCTCGGACCCCCGATGCCCCCCGTAATCCCGCTAAGATATAACTGCCTCTTACCCTTATCCCGTGGGATTTACATAACAGTGTCTCCTCCACGCCAGGCCACCTAGGGCCTGTATATATCATCCTTTTTGGGATTCTATTTAGGAAAGGGCAGGCGGATTACCCTTATCTTGGGTAGGGCGGATTTGAATAACAAAACATGTATTTCTATTTATATACAATTTCCATTACAAGAACACCGAGCTCCTTCGTCTTAAGTACAATAGTTTATTGGTTTAAAAAAAAAAATAAAAAGAATCGTTTAACAAATATATACATACAAAACCTTGTATTATTTATATATTTTTGTAAAATCACAACCTAGGTACCTATAAAAGGTCTTGTATTTAGTACATGATACGGACAGTTGTGCAAGGAGGTGATTTGTCTTGCGGTCACTCTCAACCGCTAGGTTTTTCATTCAATTAAGGGAAACCACTTTATAGAGGCTGATTGAGCCCAAAGGGAGTCTCCAGATCGCACTGTATCCATCCTTAGTAACAGATTAAATAAACTTGTTGTCGAATTTGAACCCTAACCTTCAGGACGGCAACTCAGCCCTTTACCACTGAGCTACCCCACTCCCTATTGTAAAATAAATTAAAACAATATTGATTACATTTGTTTATCTCACTAAAACTTATTTATTCAAATAAAGAAAATTTGTGACTTTGTTCTAATTATTTTCTTCTCCACTGCCTCATTACATTGGTTCAGACATATATATACTTTACATATTTATGTTAATAATATATATACGATTGGGTAATTGTAGAGAAGTATGTAACCTTACTTTTGTCTTCATATTCATATCTTGCCATCTTCAGGTTCTAGTCCTATTTGCTCGACTTTACTTTTATTTGCATTTATTATCATGCCTTTTCTCTTCAGCTTCCCATTCCACTACAGCTTGCTGATTCTGGACGGAGTCCGCTATGAGAACAATATCATCGGCATAGAGAAGCGTCTGAGCAAGAACTGTTCTCAGGTTTCATCTCCCTACTATTGTTCTTGCCGTCCTTCGTTTTTTTCGTTTGTTCGTTTACAGATTTTTAAGACCTCATCTATCAGAATAATAATGAGAAGAGGACTCAGACTACCTCCTTGTTTGACACCTCTCTTCATATCGAAACTTCCAGACTCCTTACCATTTATACTGGTATTTACCCTTTGAGCCTGTATAGGAAGATTTGATGGCGTCTATGAGTTCTACAGGGACATTCTTGGCCTTCAATGCATTCCATATTTCGACTCTTGGTACTGAGTCAAAAGTGGCTTGCAGATCTAAAAATGCTAAATAGACAATTTTATCCCTATCCCAAGCTTTTCCTGTGATAGTCCTTATTGAGAATATCTGATCTTGGGTTTGTCTAAAAGGTCTGAATGCGGCTTGCTCTTCTTCAAGGCCCTTTTCTACTACTTCTTCGAGTCTTTTCTCGAGGACCGGTTATTAATGTAGTTATTAAATTTATAATAATATAAATGCTAGGTAAAATATATAGCACAAAATTAGCAAAGTATATAACAAAAGAACGATAGGTTGCTTTATCTGTAAGACAGCAGTTTACAGATTTTTCAAAAATTAAGAAGAAACTACAGAAGAGATGTGCAACATAAAAACAAAAGTCATGCCCTATTTTATCATATGTATATATTTTTTATATCATTTGTTGTAAAACTAAAGTTCTTTAAAATTACATGATTTGTTTTATTTTTTAAAATTTTATCAGACAAAATTTTATATTTTAGTGAAAAGATTCTTATTGAAACAATGGAGATCATTTGAGATCTAGTTACACTTAAGTTTTCCTCTTCTATCTTATTACTTTTGTCCAGAAGGAAGTTGCCATCATGTCAATCTCTCTCTGTTTATTTCATTTGTTTAATTTTCTAGTTCATTTAAAACTGAGTAATTTTATAGCTATTTTTAATATGAACTACGTTTCAAAATTATGTCCTGTTTTATATTATAGGTTTATGATTTAGGCTTAAAAATATTGTATATAGGAACGAGGTTATTTTATATTGTAACGAAAATCTTTTAGAAAGTATATAGTTAAAATATTCATTACTTTATAATTAATTAACAATATTGCTTGTTGCAGTAACCTACCAGGAATTTGAAATGTAAAACCGTTGGTAGGATATTCGCTTACAAATAAAAGAAGTAAGTAAAAGTGGACTGTTTTTCGTTGTATAAAATGAATATTCAAAATATGTGATAATTATTAGAAATAATTAGAAAACGTGGGTAACAAATGTCAATAAATTAGATGAAAACAAAAAATTATATATAAGGGTCGATTATTTATTCTTGCAAAAAAACATTAATATTGATTTCTTGAGAACTTTTTTGTATATGATTATGTCTATTAAAGATTTAGTTATGACAAATGCTTAAAACAGAACAACATACCTTCTTGTGAACTTTGGGTGGACTGAAGGCGCCCGGATGAACAGACCTACAGACCTGCTTGACCTTCGTGCTATGCGGGCTTAAAAAAACGGCGCAAGCTGGTTCATTCTTACCCTTTCTGAGTTAATAGTTACACATAAATAAAAAAACTATTACATATTATATATATATATATATATATATATATATATGTATATATCAATTGGTATCTACTTTTCTTCTTGACTGTTAAAAGAAAATGTTTTACTTTCAGTTCTTGAGATTCGGTCGTATACATACTCTTGGCGACTTTCAGATACTATAATGTTCTGGTAATTATTAGATTATAATCATGCCCTAACAGTGAAATTTCATATACTGTTATTTAATATAAAGAATTTTTTATTTCACTAAAAGACTGTTTTTTCACTGTTTTACGATTTTTTAATTAATGGCGTATTTATCGAATACCAACTGCCTAATAATAAAAAAAAATGTCCATGATGAATGTTTAACCTGCTTAATAAACTCCTATTTACAAATAAACAAATAAAATATTGGGGAAAGAAAGCATTTATAATTCTTGTAATGTTTGTTAAATGCTAACGCCTTTATGAGGCAAACGACAATATTTTACAGGATTTAAGCATCACGGCAATTATATTTAAATTTTCGATTATTTATTGAATAGTAGGCACCAAGTATATGATAACGATAAAGTGGATTAACAAATATTACCAAGATAAATGAAAATATTAGTTTAAATATGTCTTATTTCGTGAATCATCGGAAAGTTTAAATTATTTAAATATTAAAATGTAATATTTTCAGATTACTATCATTCCACACATCCTGCCATTTATTTTATGTTATTAAGTATCCATGGTGTAAAACATAAAAAATAATCGAAACATCGTAGTGTATTTATTTATCTTGATTAATTCATTGAAGAGTGATAAATTTTTGATTGTGATAAAATTATTTTACATTTTAATGACTATTATTATATCAGCTTATGCTACTATTGCTGTTCTTAAAATAATTATTTCTTTTATAGGTTCATTTCATAAGCAATTTAGGCATATAAAAAGTATTATATACACTACCAAAAACTGCCAATAATATTTGCACTGATGACAAAATAATCAATTTAAAAAAAATACATAAATCGGTGTGTAAATATTTGTGGAAAGTGGAATGAATATTTATAAATATATTTACAAAAATATTGTAACTTTTTTTAATGTGATTTTTCTTTTTAAATTGTACAGGAAACTGTTTTCAAAATTCAAAATGTTTAATTATTATACATAAGTGATTTGCTTTTATAATTCTTGAATCCAGACTTTAAAATCTAGAAGCATTTAAAAACTAAAAGATTTTTTTTTTTGCTCATATCTTTGATAGTGTTGTATTGAATTAGTAGTTAATAGTGTCATTGTGTTACTTTTCTTTATCTATATTTCTTAGTCTAGACTTAATCCTAATAATAAGAAATAATTAATACTAGAGAAGGAATCTAATCGGCTAATAAGGCTTCGTATTATCAGGAACCGGGGACTTTTAAAAATTGCCTCGGCACAATGGGCTCATATGGTTATCTCCACCGTGACGAACCCTGTGTTCATTCGGTCCATTGTCTGTTTAATTCCTCGTTAGGCCTCCTTGACGTCCTCTAACCGGAGGGAATAAAGGAATTACAAAAGTCGATGTGTACATTAAGTCAGGGGGAAGGAGCTGCTCAGGCTGTTTCTATAAAGGCTTCTAAACTGAGTTTAAACTTGTTTTAATTATTGGGAGTTAGGGTCGAGTAGGGGGAAGAGGGAGAGGCCTGCTAAATCCATTTTAGGGGTTGCGGGGGAGGGTGGCCGAGCGTTGCCTGGCAACGGGGGTGAGTTTTTTGACCAGCGGCCATGAACCGCAGGGGGTCGCTTCTCCCTCCTATAGGGCGGCTAATATCATCAGCTTTAGTGTTTGTTTGTAACCTTCCCCCCTCGCTCTCCCCCCCCCTCTCTCTCTCTCTCTCTCTCTCTCTCTCTCTCTCTCTCTCTCTCTCTCTCTCTCTCGCTCACTCTCTCCCTCACTTCCCTGAGTCTCATTATCCTTCAATATCCTGTCTCCTGTACAGTCCTGATTGGGAAGGTATATGCAAATGGTTCCAACGCTCCATTGAAATGTTATAATTTGAATGGAGTGTTTATGAACAGGTGCCGATTTTATATCTTTTTATGCACATATAATATTCAATATAGTTATGGAAATCAAGAAAAAGTCGTTGAGGAATAACGATCTTACAAAAGCAATAGGTTGTTATGGTAAAGATACCTTTATAGGTACGATTCCAATAATGATCACTTAGCCACTTCAATTATGGAAATAAAATGGCTTGAACTTGGACTATGTTTTATTTTTAACAGATATTTGAAGTTCAGCTACTTTTACATATGGCCAGGTTACAATAAGAAAGGATACATATAATGTTTCTGGATGAAACTCTGTTCTGTAGACAAGAAGGTTCTAGTGGCAATAACATACATGGAAGAATGTTCCCATTCCTCGCTAATACTTGAGCCATTATTGAATACCGGTAATAAGCACCTAACTGGGGAAGGCTTATTAAGGAGAGCAAGGTCAGACCTCGGTCTGTAGCGCCTTGAACTTATGAATTATGGATTTATGAAGTACGTTTGTGCAATAATATGTCCTATTATTTTCAAACATCACAAGCAGTATGGAGTACACACTCAAAATCTAAATATATTAAGGTAAATATATTTATTTACCTTAATATATTTTGGACCTTAGGAAAAAAAAATATTTTTAACTATTACACAATATTCTCAGACGAAGGCAAAACGGCTCCAGAATAGTTACGATTTATATTAATTATGTTCATATAAAATGCATTAATGTAATTATACAACAAATAATTCAAAGGAATTGGCATGAGATGCTTTATTATGGTCAGGCATGTCTATGTATAAAATAATATATATCACGAAGTTTTTCTTTTCTACTTTGTTACATTAAAATTTACTGATCAAGTAATTTTAAAGGTAATGATCCCGATGATATATATATACACAAATATATATATTTATATTATATATTTCTATTCTAGAGCAGCCTTCCTACAGATATATATTACTTGCGGGTGTACATATAGCTTGGAAGGGGTGGTTAGGGGTTACCCAGCCTCACGTTGTTACGAACAGTGGTCTCCATGTTTCAGCGGCTGGTTTCATAACCAGCTAAATTTAGATCAGGAAACGCTATCTAATTAATTTATAATTAGACAATCACCGTAAAAAGTTGTTTTTATTGTAATTTCAGTTTAGCTTTGGTGTTGATTTCATTTATAAACTCTGGTATTTGGGTAAAGATGTACAAGTGTATTTTATTCATTAGCCTCCCACCTAAAATACACTTTTTTTTTAAAATTCAAATGGAGTTTATCAATTGCAAAGTAAATAAGTCAATGGAACAACTTTCCATGAAACCCGTCAGAGGAATTCTTTTGATACTTAAATATCAGCTATACAGGGTAGTTTCAATTAATCGTCCATTATCTTATCAATCTTTTAACAATTATATAAATAATGTTTTAGGATGCATTTTATAAATCTAAATACGTTTTATTTTATTTTAAATTGTTAGAAATATTATTACCACTGATTTATGTAACTTACATATTCTTTTGTAATTAACAATTGTGCTTTCTACAATCTTGTAAATATGAACAATATTCCTGTGCAGTATTCTTCAGTTTCATGAAAAACTATTTAAACTGCAGTGAAAAAACTATATCACTTTAGCAGGAGCGAAGTTTTCGAATGGTGTGGTTATGATTTGTCACAGATTAGGACGAAAAATAAATTAATAGTATTCTTTCTATTATGTTTATTTTAAATATCTACGTATTAAAGCCTGCCGTTTCCCTTTTTTATCTATATTTTATTTTATATTCTTGTCACTGAAAAATCGTATATACATATGATAAAAAAACACATTTTTGGTTTTCGATCTTTAACATTTGTTTTAGGATTGATGATTGATATGAAATATTCATAGAAACAACTATAAGGCACATACCTACGTACAATGACATAGGTAAAATACTTTTGACGATAAGGACTAATTTTGAATCAACCTTAAAGCAGTTTTTTCACTCTCCTGAACAATATTCTTTTTCACTTTCGAGATTTTGCATCTGTATTGACGAAATATAATTTTCAACTTAATTGACAAATGTATTTTTTTTTATATTATTAAATTATTAGTTTTTTTTATTACTTCTATTCATTAAAATCTTATTTGCTTGTTTGGGACTCTAAGCCAAACTATACAAGCCGGTTGTAAAATTCCCCGGTAAGGAAATGATCCGTAAGATGACAAAGATAAGGGAAGAAAAAGAGGAAAGAGAAAAAAAGAGAAGTAGAAAGAAGAATAAAAAAGGACAAGGTCTGGAGTATAGGTAAGGTGATGTAGGGTGGTGGGGGTGGGTGGTTGCCATGGCGACCAGGGGACAGTGGATCCATGCTGGCCCCTCCGTTGCTAGGGGCGGTTGCTAGGGCTTTGGTCAGTCTTGGCTAGCTCCCTCACTCACCCTCTCTCTCTCGCTAATATCTACAGCTTACTCTACCCTGTTTCCAACCCTCTTATATTCTCTATCAACATCTCCTAATATTACATAAATAACAAAATTATTAACGAATTAAATAAATAAAATCTAAAAACTGTATTAAGTAAATGTAATAATTTTTGCACTATTTCGTAAATATATAAAAATAATTATAATGCTTAAAGTATATAAAGATATTATTTATATGCGCTTTTTAAATAAAGCTATAATCACTATTAAAGTATACATAATTATTAATAATGTTTCGGTGGTATCTAACATTTTTAGCCTTTATATATCACACACTAAAAATATTTATATCTACAGCCCCGGTGAATGAGTTGTTATGTTAAATTTTCCTTAAAATGAGTTTCAAATACTTGAGGAAGCGGAATCTTGTTATTTTCGTATCGAATGAGAGGCTGAGTCAGGCATTGGTTTGAAAATGAGTTATTCCTCATATTACTCCATTTCAAGGCCATACATACGAGAATGACATGATTCCGCTTATCTCAATACAATTAAGGCTCTCTGGAAATAATTCTACTTAACCGCTTATTCAGATATATAGATATAATACTTATATCATATGCAAGTAATCTACACACTAGTATAAAAAGTCTTGTCTTTTACATCTAAAAACTGCTTTGTAACTACTGAATATTTTTCAAGTTCATGTTGGATTCCGGATTAGTAGAAAAAACAAAAAATCATTTTACTAAATAATCAGCATTTTTAAGAATTTATTGCTGAATCAAACAGCCCTACGTTCTTCTTTTTTCAATTAAACACACAATTAAATTTAATTACGCCATTGATTTAAGTAATCATTAAAAATGAAATATTTTTAATTATATTTGGTCCTGGTTTCTAATCTGACAAAAATCTGAACTTTGTTCCGTATTTTTTACTATAAAAACGCAATATTGTATTTTTTTTTACGTGGAAGATGTATCTCTTTATCTGTAAAAGTCCCTTGTCCTACTCTTTACATTTAATTTTATATATGATTTGGGGATACAATTAACATATTTTGAGTGAGTTTTATATTTTTATCATTATATTTTATATTTAAATAATATTTCATACAATTGTTTTAACTGATTTCTAAATAAGTTATTAAATTGCTTCTGAAAAATTAAAATTAAAAAAAATCCAGCCTGTTTTAATGTTCGATCTTTCATTTAAAGGTAGCAATGGATGTTCTTATTTATAGTTCGCTATCATTACTAACAACCAAAATAATTAAGAAGTGAACATCTTCAACAGCAATGAAACTGTGATAAGTTTTAATTAGTTTTAAGCCATATGAGATTAATAAAAAGGCAAATACCAGTAAAAGAAAACTAATTGAAAGGCTTAAAGTAAGTTAATAATTACATTTATCTCATAATAATTGAAATTAAGTGTGATATTTTAAAATTTGTTCCAATATAATGTTTCTTATAATATAAGAAAAATATTTTTATCATTTATTATTTTGATAGTGATTATTTTTAAATAAATAAATAATTATACTAAAAACAAAAATATACGAAAAATAATTTTTATTTTTTTATATATGAAACAATCTTGAAATATTTGTGTTTCGTTTTTTATACATTTTTTAAATTTATGTTAAGAACATATATAATATAATTTTAAATCAACGGCACTGTTCATAGTTTATCATTTTAGATTCACCTTCATGGCCTGCATTGGAATACAACTAATTCAAAGAAGAATTGATTTTGTTCTTGTTTTAATGTAACAATAAAACACCTAATTGAAGACGATTGAAATTTAAAATTAATTCTTATGGATGTTCCTATAATACATGTGTGACGTATCAAATCAAAATTTTACTAAAATAGATAATTTGACGAATTCTAACTCTAAGATCCTTTAGCTCTTTAAAATCCGTTTCTTCTCTTAGAATGTACATGTAAAAACCATATTTCGCATAATTATCTGCTTCTCATGAATCATTAATGATAGAGTTCATAAAAAATTACGTAGGTAATAAGTTCTCGAGATCTGATGAAAGCTTTGCAACTAAGTTTATTTAACTCTCAATTTGTTTGTATCTATAAAAAAAGTTGGTAAAGTATATTAGCAGCTCAGTTATAATTAAATTATTAATGTCAAGTTGAAAATGAAGTAATGAAGGGGAAAACTTTTGCAATAAAAGTTTTCCGGGGAGGAAATATAAGCTGTTAAAAGTTGAAAGGAAAGAAATGACCTTGAACTGATGACTGGCATAGATTTTACTCACCCCCTCGTCTTTTTCATTCATAAAACTTTCCCGGTACTACCAACTTTTCTATATTACTAGTAGTACTACGGCCGAAGGCAACTTTATGCAATTTTAAACCTCTGCGATTTTTTTATAAAACTAGGAACAGAGTTCATTGAGGATACGGACTGATTCTGTAATGCCTTTAAATTACTAACAGTGATTAAATTATTATATATTGTTTATTCAATAATGTTTTCGTTCTATACACTATTAATATATACACTATATTAATTAAATATCATGTTTATTTAAAAAAAAATACATTAGAGAACAGGTCCTTTAAAATGCTATGTTATTTATAAACTGAGGATATAGATTGAATCTGTATTGTCGTTAAATTGATTTATACAGTAATGGTTATTTGTATAACTGAACATTAAATAACATTTTCGTACCACACACGATTGTTATTTAAATATTATACTTATTAAAAAAATAATCCTATAAAGTTTTCTATAAATAAAATAAAAACTAAAACTAGCTCAATTAACATATTAGTTTTCTAAATATAAAATAGTTAATCTCGTCAAGTAGTAAATATTTAATGGTCAAAGGTTTCTATGTTGAACAAGTTTTAAGATGAATTAATACTTGATAATAAATATTTTTGTTTTTAATGAATTTTATTTTAATTATTAATTAATTAATTATGAGCCATATACGTATTTTTAATATTGTAAGTGTACATACCATAATTGCCTTATAATACTACGCCCGCATAGCATTCGTGTATAGCTGGTTTCAGGGGACCTCGGACGGTGCTGAGCTCTGGCGGCTGCCGTTATACTTAAGCTCCTCGATAGTTTTAAAGGTTTATATCGTCCCTGCCATTTCCAACTATTGAATGTGAAAATTGGTACTTTTGAAGAGAATTTAAAAAAAGCAGTTTCAAGGTTCAATAAAAATTAGTGCCTATACTCAAACCAGTGACATTCGTTTTACATTGTTTTTGTGACTAATAGACGCCTCAATATAAATTTTCAATCAATTATCAATCCTAAAGCAAGTGCTGTAAGTCGAAAACGAAAACTGTGCTTTTTTCACTTTCGATTCTTTGTGATGGTAGGGACTATATCTAATTTTGTATTATTGATTAAATTTTATTCAATTAATTTTAGTATTATATATGATATGTAATATATTTTGGCGATGTTTTGAGATTTAACTGCTGATAACGCAGTAACAGCGAAATAACAGACGTAAATGATTATAATATATTATGACAACAAACCATAAAATAAAATAAAAAATTTAAAAATTGTTAAATTAATTGGATTGATAAAAAATGAAAAACAAACTTTAACGAAAAATTAATTACTGCGCCAAACATAATCATATGGTCTGTCAAAGATGTTTCAACACATTAGTCGAACTATTAAATAGGTAATATGCCAAGAATTAATTATTCTGCTAGTTTATGCCAAGATTAGTACAATAAATATTGCATCAACAAGCTCTTGTGCAGTGTTCTGTCCCTGATAATATATGAAAATTGAGTAATAAATGAGCACTCACGGTAACTCAATAAACTCAAGAAATAAAAAAAATGTATGACTTGCGATGTTGTTATTTATTATTGAGTAGAGCAGAAACTATAGTCATTATCATTATGATCAATATTATATAATAAATACTTTCATTTCAATCCCAAAATTGTAATTTGGGTTTGGTATAAAAAAGAATTAAATATCAACTCATGATTTTCAAATTTAATTATTATAACTATCGCATTAAAACAAATAGGGCAAGGGTACTAGACTTAAATTTACTTCTAATTTAATTTTTTTATGATCTATTTTTTAAAATTTATTTGTTGATATTTACAATGGTATTACAATAATACAACAAGTAAATAGGCTAAGTGATACATAATGACATGAGATAATGACAAGTAGAGAAACTACCCACTGGTAGTACTCAAATCACAAGTTCAACTAAGAAGGTCACGTGGCCATCTTCTTT
Organism: Arma custos; assembly: GCA_037127475.1. NCBI lineage: Eukaryota > Metazoa > Arthropoda > Insecta > Hemiptera > Pentatomidae > Arma > Arma custos. Next base: position 60,444,210 of record CM073759.1, on the reverse strand, counting down.
TCAGACGCCTCGGAGGATGGAATTGAAGACTAAGCTAGGTTTGAAACTAGAGGGTTTGAGTGGGAATGAAGTTTTTTATGAAGGGATAGATACCGGGTTCGGGCCAAATAAGTAACAAATGGGGCATTAAGGTCTTCTGGATGACTTTATTCTTAACGTATCGTCAGTATACGTGGTAAAGATAGTATTAGGATGAGTTGGGATGTCAGCTGTATGAACTGTATAAAGGATTGGGCCAAGGGTACTACCTTGAGGAACAGCAGCAGATTGGGAAAAGAGGGCTGAATAGACATTATTATGGTTTACTTGGAAAGTTCGATTTGTGAGATAGGATTGAAGGGTGAGAAATTATGTAGGGGGTAGGAATTTACGGAGTTTGTAGAGCAAGTCCGGAGAAATATAATCTAAATAAGATCGACAAATGATTTTAATAAAAATCAAAATTCAAAGTGATTCATTTAAATTCTAATTGATCATTTAGAAATAAAAAAAATCTAAATAATTATATTATTTATAATTTCTATATACTTTTGAAGAAAAGAATATTGTATTTTTACTGTTGGTAAAATTGAGAAAAAAATAGTGTGACATTAAATAATAAATAATAAATATAATAATTAAAAAAACAATCGAAAAAATTTAAAAAAAACAAATCGTTCTTAACCTAAAATAATGGAAATGTACAAAACGATTAAATTTCCGTCAATTAAGGTAACATAAAGAGATATACTAAAATAAAATTCACAACAATGAAGATCGAATGCAGCACATCTCACATCAAAATCCCATCCAGACACATCGATCACGTACAGCAACCTCACTCCAAGAGGTTCGACAAAAAACTCACATTTATTTTTCTAATCTGACCATGCCTTGGTCAATTGGAGAAACTTTGAATGGTTATTTTTTTCACAATAATCCAGAGACTTAAGGCATTGTATTTTAATTTTTTTCGAATTCACTCTAATATTTACAATATATAATTAAAATCACCGAATCCTTTGTTATAAATTAAAACTTAAATAAGAAATTTAAAAATGAGTTATTTAATGGTAAAACAACTATTTGTTAGTTATTTTAAAACCGAATAGGAAGGGACTTCGTTCAGCGGGTTCAGCGAGGCTACTACTAGTCAAGCAGATGCTGCTCTCTTGCGGCTATATCAATAACTATCTCCTATGGTTGAGGCGCCTTTGAAGCAGGTAAATACGTTCTAATAAACATTTTTTTTTGTTTTTTAGTCGACAATTCAATTCGCAATACCTATAGCATTAATTTTGAATTTTGTATAAAAATTGTATAATCAAAATAATCTTTTTTTCATCAAAATCTGGAGCCGCAATAAAATAAAAATAATTTAGCCATATTTCAAATTTAAATAATTCAATTGATCCGAGTTAAGATCGAAAAAACAATGTATACAATTTTAATATAATTATTAACTTCCATGATGAACTGTTAATAACGTATGTATTTATAAGGATATTAATATTGAAAATATTTTTTCCATTTATGTATATAAATGAGATACATACGAGGGAGTTCCAAACATATGAATGATAATAAAATATTATAAAGTTAAGATAAAAATTAAATCATTGAAAATATGGTATAAAAAAATAAAAGCAAGGTAAATGTTTAATAAATACTAGTAACAGTAAAAATCACCGAAACACTGACGAAATCCTTTTTGAAAAACGAATTTACTCCTTCTAATTGTACGGTTTTATTTCTAGCTTTTCCGGATTGAAAATATTCTGTTGTAAATGAAAGATTGAAGAATGCTACAGTAAGTACGTGATCTAGGTTATATCTAGCTATAGGTGGTATAGATCATAGTTTGTCAAACACCAGAGTGATGTCCAAAAACACACCAGTTGATAACTGTTTTTGCACTTAGAATGTACTCAGCAGTTGAATGTAAATTGTGGAAGCCGAAATGATGATCTGGTGTTATGTTTTGGTCGGTCAAATGTCACCAATACCTTTGTATATTGATTTTATTGAATTAAATACTTTAGAAAGTAGACTAATGAGTCTTTACCTGTTTTAACAATTAATTTATAAAGAGACCATATAAGGGGAAATCTGGAGGATTTTAATATTCACTAGTAATATAGATTTTAATACACTTGTAAATTGGCGCGGGGAACACTCGATCTTTCCTGCGTATCAGATGAAGTGCTCGAGCATATTTTTATTTAGCTAATGAAGTAGTATGTCTAAAGTGCACCATCCATATGACCTGTTGTTGCAACGTTTGTACATTGCTACTAATACAGATGAATGGTGTGAAGGAAAGAATTCAGATGTTTGTTTGTTTGTTCATTTAACATCACTTTATGCTGCTAATCGGACAATGCTACAGTGGGAGCTCTAAATTTTGCCTATCCAGGTTTAGTTAGGATAGGGATTTTTAACGAGTACCTGACATCGTACTGGCTCGGGACCCCCGTTTAACATCCCTTCCGAAGGACGGCGTAACTGAGGATTTTTTACTCCCTTAAAAAAATCCTTTTTGGCTGCCCTAGTGTGCCTACAGACAGAATTCAGATGTTTTCTCATTACAGGAACATAATACCATTATTTTAAATTATTATATTTTCGGTAGGTTGCTAAAAACTATTTTTTCTGCATCTTTCAATCTCTCGTTCGACCGCAGTAAGTATGATGTTTAAGCTCAGATATTATAACTCTGCTAAATACAATAAATATAAGAGCCGATATTACTTAATCGACAAATATTATCTTATATCCGTTATTTACTGTAACAAGATATGAAGAACTTGGTCCCCACTCATGATTTTTATATATATGATATTTTCCGTTCTACATCGGAAGAACAAGAGAGCTCGTTAATATTCGTGGCACAGTCCTCGTCCACTAATAACCGTTGCAGCCTAAGTGCCATCAGATACCGGCCTCATGTTTCTCTTTGTCAAAATAATGGCCTAAAAGCAGGAATTATCTACCCATTTCGAACTAATCTTGCCTTGATTTTTATCGTTATTATGTTTCCCTCTTCTCGGCTTCCAGTCTTATAAATCTGTCACAGGAGGCAAAGTCACAACTGCCTGCTGTGAATTGCTTTAGTCTACTATTACCTGATTGCTGTATACTTCGTGGTAAAATAGTCGAAGTTGAATGGTGTAACTAAACTCAACATTTATTTTCTAACTCAAAACGGAACATGGGTTATGTATACGCGAGATAGCAGGTCAACATGAATTTTTCGTAATTTTAAGGCATTAATGGAAAAAATTTCACAGCTGCTGAAGCAACTCGTAAAATTATTAAATATGAAGGAGAGGTGTCCTTGACCAGCGGTATGCTTATCGTTGGTTTGAAAATACGTTGAGATACGACGAAGGAAAGGAAGAAGTACTCTGGGCGACCATTAACAGATATTGATGAGGTTCTGCTGGAAGCTGTTGAGTCAAATCCATCCACAAATACTCGCGTACTTGCCAAGGAGTGTGGTGTGTCATAAGATACTATTAGTCAACATCTAAGCTCCATTGGGAAGGTGAAAAAGTGCTGTAGACTGGTCTCTCACGAAATTATTCTTCAGTAATCAGCTAAAAATTCCTCAGAAATTTGTGAAAGTTTATTGAAAAACACCTTTTCATATGAGATTATACCGGAAGATTGTCACCTGTGATGAAATGTAGGGTTTCAGGTGAAATCTGAATACCCCTGAGCAATGGCTAGGTCGTGGTCACACTGCTTTTCCGGCTGTTATAAGGGGGCAATGTGAAAAAAAAATCCAAGCTTTTTTAGAATTTTGAAGGTGTTATTCTTCACGAATTTGTTCCTGATGGATGCTATATGAGTATGAATTCTAAACTCTACTCGGAGTAATCAGAGTATTATTCTGCTTTGATTAATAGAAAAGGAGTTTTAATTAAAACAAGATAATCCTCGTCCTCACGCTTCACGTCGAATAAAAGTTTAAGAACGTTATGGGTTCGAGCTCCTACCTCACCCACCACATAGTCCAGTCTTCGCACTATCGGATTACAGCTTCTGTCGATCCATGGTCATTTTCTTCAAGAGAAAAAAAAATTATTATTTTGCGGAGGTTGAAATTGCTGACATAGAGTTCTTTGAGAGCCATCCAAAGAAATGGTTTCATAGTGAGATTGAGCAATTGGCTAGCAGATGGATAATGACGGTAGATAACGATAGATTATACTTAATGTATTAATCTCATTTTATTTTAAAGAAATAGAAATATTTGGTTGATAAACGGTCATTTTTGTTTACACCCTATTAAAAACAGGAAACCAAAGTACCTGTCTACTTCTCGCCATTCAAGCATCTTCTCTACACACACATAGTAATAGCAGAGGAGAAAGAAAAAAAAATGAATAAAGGCTTTTTTATTGTAAATTGTCCACTGAAGTCAGAAAATATAATTAGTTGTAATACCTAAGACTTTATTTTTTTTTAAATTACCGAAACCGTGAAGAATTACATTTTATAATAGAGAATAACTTAAGCTCACCCAGTGAGAAATAGATCGACTAAGTTGTCATATATAAATAATTACCTAATTGTAAATAGTAATTGAGATTTTCACTGAAACTTAATAAATGTGTGAACCATCTTTCTAAAAAAAACCAAAACTTATTTATTCACTTTTATTATTACTTAATTTAACTGCATTTGATAACAAAGCAATTGTTATTTTCTGCTAAAGCCGGTATCGAAACTAGGACTTTTAGCACAAAGTTCTTTTATGATTAAGATGCCCCAATATCCAATGCTTTTCCGTTTTGGCTGAAAAAAAGGCATTTTTAAAAAACTAAACCGATATTTGTATTATTTTGACAATAACATGTCGGAGAAGTTCTTGTTGAATTGAAAAATAGTTAAGTTCCAAAAAATTGGAAATTAACTATTTTTGGGTGAAGGATCTAAGTCTCGTTTTACTAAAGCTCAAAGTTCATCCCCAAGCCCTCCTCCCCAAAACGTATTTAGAAATGTATTAATAACTAAATCAACCAATAAAATATGATTCAGCTATGAAACAGGACGGATTAACACCGGGCCCCTCGCCCCTTCCCTCGACAGCCCTGAAGAAGACATGCAGGTCGAAACTTTGGCTATTTAATAGATAAATATATTAGTTTAAATCCAAATTAATAAGAAATAAACACAATTTATACTTGTTGCTCAAATACAATATCTGAGCCGTTATTAACCGTTCGAACTTAAGAGACACATGTGATATCAGAATATAGCACCAACAATCTACACGAAGCATACAGCCACTTAAGCTGCCATAGAAGAAGTAATTAAATGCAGCCGTAAATGTTAACTAGAAAAGGCAGTGTAAATAAAGTTTCTCGTATCGTAAAAATGTCACTAGAGCTTATAAAAATTAATCTTTATTTCTACTTTAAGAAGGCTTGGCTTCAAATATGGCATTAGATTTTATAGGAGAAGTACACATTGAATACAACTACAATATGTTTATGGTGAAGTCGAAGTTTGTTGGCTTGTAAACTATCGTCTAATCATAAATCATATGATACATGTTCGTTTTAATAAGATGTTTCCTACGTGGTTCATTAAATAAGAAGGTATTGTAAATTACGTTTAATACTTATAAAAATATCGAAATAGCAGAGGGTTAAAAAAAATTGAGATTCCAAAAGGCAATTTTCAAAAAAACAAAAGTTTATTATTTAAATTTTAGGGGTGTAAATTTGTATATAAAAGACGAGAAAATCAGTAAATTATGCGCATATTTTAACTACAATCCATTACCCAAAACATGTTGTATTTAAACAAATAGACCGTACTTCTATTTTTTGTGTGTTCATTTGAAGATCAAGCTCCATTTGATCCGAAGTGGATCATGTAGTGGTTCATGTGAATGTACATGAAGTAAAATAAAAAATGAATAAATATTTAAGATACCAAAATTTTTTTTGAAATTTATTCCACTTCCAGGAAATTGTTTTACTTAGAAAAATAAACTAAATACTGAATTTTAGCTTATTTGATCTTGGATTAAGGCACTCGTAATGTAGAATGTACCAGAACAAAAAACAACATCTTACATACACCAGAACAAACTATTACACCAAGTTTATTAACCCTGGAATGCTACTTGGGGTACACCTTTACTCCAGTGCCTCTATTAAGTGTTGCTTCCGGGCGACAGATTTTGCTGCAGTTCTGTGATTCGCAGTAGTTTCATGTCTTGACAAAACTGTATGGGTGTGACATTCGAAGCGTTGATAGTGTTGTTTTTTACCAAGTTATTTAATCTTTGGGGTACAGGTGTAGCACAATCAGTGTAAAATTTTCCAGGACTAGGATTCTTTATTTTGGTAAGTACAACGTTAAATTTATTAATACTTATTTTAAACAAGGAAATTATAAATATATTTTTTTATAAACATGAAATTACTAATTTTTTTCAATCAATGCAGTGGATATTTAGAATTTGTGGCTGCGATTTTCAGTAAATTGAATTTTTTAGGTGTAATAAATAAATTCCTAAAACAATGACATCTCAAAAGAGGGAGTGCTGCTGCTGACAAAAAAATATTTACGAAACGATGTAGTTTCTGTCCTAGTTCTCGAGACCGAAAATCTAGGATTAAATGTGCTCTATGTAAAAAATTTATTTGTTTGGAACATCAAGAAAAGGTGTGAGCTTCATCAATTCAGCAATTAGTTTATTCTTCGTAGGCATTTTTTTAATTTATGATTTAAGAGTGTTTTATACTTCTTTAAAATAAAAAAAAATTAAGCGCTCTAAAAACGGTCTTTTTATTCGGGGTACACATGTAGCGCAGGGTGGTAGACCCGTTAGTAGAAATAAGTGTAGCATTCCAGGGTTAAAGGTAATTTTTCAATAATCTTAATGCTATAAATAGGTTTTTTTAGTTAATATGTATTATGATTATCATACTTATTAAACATAACTTGCGAAATCCTGGACAATTGCATTTTTATGCTGACTTTTTGTTATGCTTGTATTTTTATCCATAAAATTCGATTTCCATACAATTTAAAATTCAATACCTTTGTAAATTCCTCCAATTTAAAAAATCCATTAACGTCAACACGTAGCAAGATTCATTTCATGTATAAAATATCGCTTTATCATATAAAAAAACGTTTTAGTGATCGTGAAATACTTTATTTCACCTAGGTGTATTACACACACCTTTGTATTTATATTGTTAAAAATTAGCAAGTCGTGTAATAAAAAAAACACAATAAAATTAGGCTATAATGAACCTTTAATCGAAGGAATCTTCTATTGTTTTATTAATAACGAGCTCCGTGGATTAACGACTAATCCAAAGTTTATACGCCTAGGTTTCCTAGGTGTACTATATTTTTAAACTTTTAATATTCAATGACGGTGATTGTTGATCAGATGACTTTTTATTACATTTATTTTAGCCTTATGGCTTAGAAACAATTAAACTTTTATTTAGTTAACTTTCAATTGAGTTCAATACTTGATAGGCGATTTCTAGGCTATGCTTTATTGGGTTCAAACAAGAATTTTGGTTTATTTTCTTGACTATCCAAGTCTCACCCCTATCACTTAAAATGTTTCCTGCTATTGATATATTTTTTTCTGGCAATGCGATATTCCTTTTTTAATCTCTCCACTATTTTTTGGATAATTTAATTTATTTTAAAAATAATTTATGTATACTAATAATTTGATTCATATATTTCGAATCATTAAAAGGTTGGATGACCAACTCACGTTCTTATGTTAAATGTTTTTTATAGTATACCCATTATTGAAAAAAGCTCAAATGTGGGGTAGATTTGGTAGACTGACCTTGAAAAGAACATAACACTTTCGACACAAGAGTTAAACTAAAGGAATTTTCACTGGGAGATATGTAATCATAAACAAATATGTTTTATTTTGATTATTAAATCCTTGTTAATTGTTATTTGTTTATAAACTATATGATTGTTTAGTGTTTAAAATACATTTTTTTATTTAGTTTTTCATGTAATATAGGTTGAGCTATTTATTTATTCAAAGATTCCATATCCTTCAAATTCAAAGATTAAATATTCAGATATATTATTTTGACTGTGTGCTACTGTATTTTTGGTAACTTAGGATTCATAACTTTTGATCCCAAGAGGCTAAATGATTCAAAATCGATTATTATGAAATCCCAGGGTATATCACATAGTAGAACAGATTAAAAAAAAATGGGTGTGGCTGTGTCATTGACAGGGCAGTGTGGTGTACGTGAATGCGTTTACGTAACGGGTAATAATTTTAAAATAAAATATTATTTTCTATGCATCATAAGAAAGGAAACGATAGTTTGATTTGAGTGCTGGCCCGGAGCAATGTTCTGCATTATAAAGCATAGTGTGCGGGCTTGAAGGCAGAGCATCCGTCTCCGATGCACTTCTGTCACTCTAGAGATGCTCGATCGGATCATCATCGGTGGCGTTGGCTGGTAGATAACTGGTTATTACGTTAGGATGAAATGAATTCCAGTGTACTGTAATCTTGTAATGCTTATACAATGGTTGACCAACTAAGAATTGTAGCCAAGCTTTTACCGCTGACTTTTTGACCACGCCGCTCAGATACACATATATTTATGTATCAAGTGCTTATTTATTTTAACATTGGACGCCTGATCATCGTATATTAGATGAAGTAGCTGTTACACCATTGTGTCTACATCCACGTTTTTATTAATGAATTTTTGATACCATAGCTGCCGTTGTAACGCAACCTACGTATCTGCATGAATGGCAGCCGCGGTGATACTAGACGTGAACTGATCGGATCTAATGCGGGCAACTCGAGTTACTTAGTTAGGTACACTCATCCGTTCGTAAGTGACAACGTGGGCACTTAGTCCGATTTCAGTGATTTTTACACGTACCGCACTGTTTAAAGTCCACTACTGTGTCTTCAAGGAAAGTATTCTTAAGCAGCGGTAAGTGTTCTTCTATAGTTGGCTTCTATGAGCGGGGAAACCATAGAAGGTTACAGTTATGCCCGAATGGGATTGCTGACAAACGTCGTAGTGAAACATACACTAGCTGCTGCAATGTTTCTCAATAATCGACCATCGCACTCAATCGATTCCGTTGACGATATAGAAGCGATTTCATTCACCTGCATAATTTCAACCGCCACAGCTGCAGATATACTCGCACCGTTTTTGATTCACTCGGCCGCATTTACGTTCCCGACATTGCATGACCGAGTCTGAAAAAAATGTGACTTTTTTTTAATTTCTAAATTCTATTCTTTCAGGGTAGAGCGCTGAGTTGCCATGCCGGAGGTCTTGGGTTCAAATCCCGCTCGCTGGCAGGATTTTATTTCATCTGTTAGCTGCCAGAGTTACATCCTAAGGGATCTAGTACCCTCCTGGGGCTCACCCAGTCTCTATAAATTAGCAACCCTACTTATCCAGAATAAGGGGAGGAATTTGGTGTTTGAGCATGATTGAGGACAAATTACCTCCTTGCATAACTGATTTCAAAGAAACAGTACAGTCTCTACCATAATGAACCCTACACCCTTCACGGGTTGTAGTGGTACAGTTTTGTTTTTTGTTTATTTATATTGAGCTGTAGCAGGTCCGATTTCAAAATTAAACCAGATATATTGAATTTTCAGACACTAGGGATTGAAATGACGAAATATGTTTAACTATCGTTTAGGTTCAATGATGCGGCTAAACTATAAATAGAGACAGGTAAGCCATTAGCCTATCAGTTGGTTCGATTACCTCTAGCTCTATTAGAGAAGACACAATTATCGAGACAGAAGGGCACAATGAGGTTGATGTATTGGGTGGCGTGTGTGAGCGGCGGAGCCCGGCACCAGTGACCACAGTCCCGGCAGTGCCAGGAGCAGCCATCGACCGCCCTTGATGACCATTCCTCGCCCTATCAATTAGCCTCTTACTGCGCTCTCTCATGCCATGCCTTTTCTCTAGGCCCTAGTCCTCTCGGTGTCTGGGAGTGTAGCTATGTGTCATAGCCGTTGTCGTGCACGTCATGCGACCCAAACGATGTACGGTAGGTCCCGAGATTTAAAAAAAATATTGATTTCGAACCCTTATACCCTCTCAGATCAAAGATGTTCATCTCAAGTTTCTAGAAATACAGAGACTCACAATGAAAATGATACATCTGGATATTGATAGAATCTTAAAAAATAAGTAATTAAAGTACTACCGATTATAATATCCAGCAATGGTTTCATTCCTGAGGTAACAATAAAATCTAAGAAGGCGCTCGAAATAAACTGGGAACTTCAAGAAGTGCAGAAAGCGGTTACGCTGGGAAAATCGTCAGAAATTCTTCAACGTTCCAAATTAATTATAAAATGAACACCCTTGACCTTGGTCCGGGTTGTTGTATTTATCCGGCATAAGTCGAGAAATCCAAAATAAAGACAATAAATAATTTAATTGTCTCTTGCTCATTTCAATCTCTTTAGATTATTATTGATTTAACACTAATTTATTTTTGGACTTTTAGTTTTGTTACCGTTCCGTTTTATCAAAGCATAAAATAATATAACTTTAAAAATTCTTACGCTTTTATAAAACAAGCTGTTTGAAATTTCACGTTTGCGATTATTCCTTTTGTGATCTGAAGAAACCAGTTGGTTATGGCCATAATGACGGTAGAACTGCGCCCCCTGTTCAATTCAATCCATCAAAAATATCATTGATTTTTTTTTATTGCTACATGAGTTTACTCAGTGATCCATAAGTACATTGTATGCACAATTGCAAATTAGCGAATTTCGAACAAACAACTGAGTAAGTAAAATATCCTGTACACTAGAATTGATCAAACAGGTTTTCTTTCACATATGCTATCGTGGTTATTATTAATTTTTCCTCCTTTTAGGTTCCCAGAGCTACAGAGGATGTCATTTTTAATCTTAAATGATACAATACAGGAACTAGCCGTTCATCAGAGTATCGTTACAAACTGTTACTTCATAATGATCTATAGGACCATCTTCGCTGTTCCCTAGGTGTGCCGTGGCTATATATAGAGGTCGCTGAGGATGGTAAAAACTCACCCCTCACCCCCACTTAAAGTCTAATTCTGGACTATTTAAAAATGATCCTAAGGGTGCCCTGTGGTCCTGCGTCCGTCCCCTTTGAGGAGGATGTCAGCTCTTGGAAGGAAGGAAGATAATCATTACAATAATCTGAACCTAGTGTTTTATTTTATTTAAAAGTCGTTGTTATTCTAATTTGTCGGCTCGAAATTTGAGACTTAAAAACAATGACCTATTTTATTAACGTATAATGTATTATTTAGTTACCACAATAATAATTTAAATTTTTTACAAAACATTGCATACCAAACACCAACAATAGGAAAGAATTTTATGTAAAAATCTCCAAGGTAAAAAAAAAGCCAGGATGTTTGAAGGGGTTAAGAGAGGATTTCTTACTCTCTTAACCCTGGGAAGAAGGGTTAAACCTGGGAAGGGGGGTGGGAAGAAGGAGAAGAGCACAATTGGTGAAAGACCGGCAGAGCTGGAGAACTTCGAATCTAAAGGAAACGAAAGTGGCTGTATTTAAGTCCAATATTCCTCCCTATTCTCACGTACACTTCAGAATCATGGACGCTGACAAAGAAACAGCCATCCAGAATACAAGCAGCAGAAATGAAGATCGAGGCTTAAAAAAAAAGAGTCCGGAACACCACTATCAGGTCTCGAACCTGAATGTTAAAGTAGCCAACGAGCTAATAGAGAAAAACAGACTGAGATGGCTTGAACACCTCCTGCGGATGGATCCTAGCAGAATTGCTAGCGAAACCTACCGAGCCAAAGTGGAGAGGAAGAGGACGATCTAGGAAGACGTGGGAAGGACTTTGGAAGAAGAGGAGAGGAAGGACTTTGGGAAGAAGGAGAAGAGCACAATTGGTGAAAGACCGGCAGAGCTGGCGAAGGCTTTACAGAATTCCTTCTCACACTGCCTAGGCGGTTATGAGTCTCACGCATAATGATTATGAATCTCCATATGTGGTTTTCAGCACATTTTCAACTAATTATAACATAGCAATACGCTATTAATAAGCATATGAAGAACTAATAAATTATTACTTACTATTAACTAAATTATTAACAACTAAAAAGATAGAGTGGTAGAACGCTGAATTGCCGTGCCGAAGGTCCTGAGTTAAATCCAGACGTTGAAACATAAAAACAAACCTCAACGCACATTTCCTTTAAAAAATAAAACCGACAATTTTCTCGATTACACACTTGCAAAATAGTGTTATTTTTTTTTGTTAAAAGAACTGAGAGTCGTATATTTTTTGCATCGTTGGGGGTTGTTTCTGACTTGTTAAGGTGATTCCCTAAGTAACGAATCAGGTTTACTTTTAAAAGGGGTACGTGAAAAAAAAAAGTGTGAAAGTGCCTTTATAGTGTAAAATAAATAAACAACATTAAGACTGGCGAAAATTGAGAAGTTTTATAAGCTAGATGCAGCAAATAGTGATTTATAAAGATGGAATCATTTCACAAACCACCGATTTCGTTCATAATATTCAATATGAGGGAAGAATGAATGTTGAGATGGAACGAACGGACAAATGTTGGGAGGCTGTTTCAAATATATGTCCTAGTTTGCATAGGTTTATTCCAAAACTGACAACCAATAACTCCAAATTTACAAATTACAAACTAACTCAGGTTTTAACCAAACATGGACATACCAAAACATACTTCCACAGATTTCACATAATCAATTGTACTTGTTCAATAAAAAAAGAAGAACAGACATTTAAACACATGATTTATGACTGCCTAATGTATGAAAGGCAAAGGTCAGAATTAATTATTTCTATAATATTAAGAGGGAAAGATTGGCCAGTACCTGAATACGATGTATACAATCATTTCGGCCCGAATGCATTAAATTCATTAACAGTATTGGTTTCGATAAGTTGACATCAATTTAAGAATAAATATAAATTGTAAAACATAGATAATCATTTTATAATTTTAAATTTTGTTAATTGTAATAGGGTATTAGTAATAATATTTTTGTATATATTTTCATTATCACATATGTTGTTTTATTCATATTGTAAAAATGTAATTAAAAGCACATAGTATACTTTAGTATGAGCCAATAAATAAACGATGTTTTCAAAAAGTTACTTTGAAAGGAAAAAAAAAAAGGTAACGATTATAATAGATTGCACTATTTTAGATGTGAACAACTAAATTTGAACTTTTTTTTTTTAGATTAATTTATTGATATTTACAACTGTAATAATATTACTACAAGTAAATTTGCTAATATGAAGAAATTACATGAAAACTAAATACACTTGTGGAGAAACTAACCACAGTTGGTAGCACACCAATTAAATTAGAACTTAAAAAATTTGTAATAAGAGAGAGACTTGATTATGATGAAAGTATTAAAATTAAACACCTACAAAGTTACTGTCGTATCCAGTTGAAGTTAAAAAAAAAAAAAAAAAGGTTAACATATCCTTGTTTCAATACATTGAATTTCAGCTTGGTTTCATTAAAACATTATTTTATTTTACTTATCAAACTGAAATCGGTAAATCCATTCATTGATCGTAATCTTACTCCGACACGCGACTGGATTTTACCCCTTTATATATATATATATATATATATATATATATATATATATATATATATAAGTAAATTAAAAAAATAAATGTTTGAGTAATTCAAATGATGGATTGAATTAGTAAGTCCAGTCAATATCACAATAAATAATATATAAATAGCCAAACTTATTTTTCATTAACCGTGCCAACGTTTCGGCTTACGTTGTAGTCCATCTTCAGGGCAAATAGTGGGTGCGGTGACTTGTTACAACACAATTCGTATTAATATAAATTCATATTTATATAATTTTCCAATACGTAAATAATCAAACATTTTTATATCATTACTTTTAATTTAACAATTGAGATTTAACATTGTGAATTTATTTATTTGGTTAAATTTTGTCCTGGTAATCCTTGAATTGTGGTTGAAACTTCTCGCATTATGGAAGTAAATTTTGCCATGAGCTGAGTGAGCCACCTGATTGACAAGAGCTATCATGAGACTCGATTGGTCCATCTGCGATGGTTGAGGTCTTAGGCGTAAGTTTGTGGAGGCTCTGCTGGTGGTGGAGCATGGCTTGACTGTTGTCATTTTGGTACCTTGTAGAAAAGATGCGTATTCTACACTCTGTTAATCATTAGTTTGGGTATGTTTTGGTTAGTACTGATCTGCTTACATCTCTTTTCTTCCATAGCGGTCCCTCGCTATTAGAGCATTTTAGTTCGCTTAGTCTTGGATATTCAGAAATGTTATGCGAGCCGCTGTATCTTACACATTTTCCGGTGTGGTTGCAGTAGTTTTCTGTATGCCCACATTGCTGACATCTGTAGCACTGGGGCGATAGGATATCGTTTCTTGGGATGTACTTCACAACCATGAATTTACAACTATTGACGTGGCATACTTTATCTTGTATATTGTTTACTAGCTTATGCCCGCGGCTTCGATCGCGTGGAATTTCGTCTGCCACATAAAGTTTCGTGAAAGATCATTTGAAATAAATAATTTAATTATTTTTTTTAAATATAAGTTACTCGTACATCCAAAATTTCAGATGCCTAACTTCAAAATTGACGGATTCTATACAACCTTTGCACCCCTATTATATTAAAGAAGAAACCCTTGGGGTGGAATTATCCAAATTTCTTTCTTAAACTATACAAAGAACCTATCTGCAAATTTCAAGATGCTAAGTTCCTGATTTGCCTTTAATTATGTACTATAAGAGGGGGGTACATGCCCCCGTGCTCCCATATAAATCTGCCCTTGCTTTTTAAATTAAATTCTATTAAATTAAAAAAGGCCTATGATGTATAATCTATTTTACTCAATAATTTTCATCCATATCAGTCCATTAGTTTTTGCGTTAAAGAGAGGCAAACATACAAACTTTCACATTTATAATATTAGTAAGATTAGTAGGATAACAAAACAAATAGTTTCATTCATGTTCTTTCTGTTATTTTCACAAATATGATCATGTGATCTGCCCTTAATTATGTACTATAATGGATTCTTCACAATACCCAAAACACTGTCGGGGGAGGAGGGAGCACGTGCACCCGTACGCCCCCATAAATCCCATAAAAATTTATTATATTAGTAAGATAGTGATACCTTGTGATATCTTTTATCTCTAAAGGTGATAATTCCATTTTCTTTCCGCATATATGCAGTCTTTTTATGTGCAGGTTTCTCAGTTGGTGGTAAATCAGCTAGAAGCGCTAAAGCTGTTCGTTTGTGGTCTCCGGTGACGCTTCTTCTGTTTTCCTTGTCTTCTTCCTCTTGGCCGATTTCTACATTCAAAATTCATTTAAACATTTTTGTTTTCATAAAAAGGTACAAAAAAGTAACAATTTAAAAAATACACATTTATCTTAAGCCTCACTAATTTCTGACAAGGAAGAGTCCTCTTTTCATCAGTTTTGGAGGATTAATTATCTTCTTTATAGCAGCCCAAATTGCTGTGTTTCTGTGCAAAGTGTCCCTTACTGCTGGCCACTTCCAACAACAGCACCTTCTTCCGTCTCATTCACAGTTACCCTAGAGAACTCTAGCCCGTTCCATTGCACAACAACAAAATTCCCTTCCTATAGATTTACCTTTAAATTTTCTTTAGGAGTACTTTCTAGAGCTGTATTAGTTTTTTCTTCTGGAGATTCGGTACTATCTTAAAGATTGTTGCCATTTTGAGAACTAGGAGGTACAACTGAGCCAGCCAATGTCTTTTCATCCTCACTTGAAAAAACCAGGCCATTGTGGCCTGAAGAAATGAGGCTCAAGTTATCACCACTATCTTCATCTATTGATGAGATGTTATGTTTTTTTTGTAGTCTTCCTCTTCAGGAATTTACCATTTACTTTTTTTTCTTTTTCAATTCTCTCTGTTGTATTTTTTGAAGTTTTGGTTTCTCTTAATTCTTGTTTCTGTTTTTTTTTCATTTATCTTTCTCTTTTCTGTTGTTCTTTCTGATTCTTTTGCATTTCTTGATATTGAATAATATTTTGGAGCGTAATTCTGTTACCAGCAGGAATTTCCAGTTTTTGTCTTTTTATTGTTCTGGGCTGGTGAATGAAAGTTTCTCCAACCAGTTCCGAATTAACAGATACATCCTTAGAATGTAACTGTTTTAAAGCTTCTTCTTTATTAATAGGATGTATTCCAGCCTTCTTAAATCCAGACTTTAAATTGGGCTCCAATTCATCCAACACCTTTTTTAGCAATCTCGAGAAAATGTTTTTAGGTAATGTTGAAACACTTTCATGAGAGCTAAGATTATCTCCGATAATGACTTTTTTACCTTCTTATTTTTTCAAGATTGGCAGAAGATGTGAGAAAAACCAGTCTTCGAACGTAGCTCCATCAATCCAACCTTTCTTCGTCCAGTTGTATCTCGCTCCTGCAGGATCACCTTCCGTTCATGTGGTCCAAAATTCTTTGCCTTATAAATAATATAAGGGGCCACTGATTCACCATTGAAATTGCCACAAAACATTACACTTATGTTAGACTTGGTGTAGTTTATGGTCATTACTGGGCACTTTGACCCTCTTCGACAGATAACTTTTTTCCTACCTGGATCATCAGACATGCACGTTTCGACAAAGTTAAAAATGTTCTGAGGTGGGACATTTTTAACTGCATTACTTAAATTATCAAAATAATCAGATATAGTTTTCTCATCAATTTGAGCCCGATTTCTCTTGATATTTGATGCAAACTTTACTGTCAACTGTGGATGCCTTTTTTAAAAAGGATTTTGTCCGGTCACGGCCAGGCATATTGTCACGGAAACATGGAATAGCCTTTCCTTGTCTTGTAACATAATTTTTGACAATAAATCTCAAATCCAATTCATCGATTGGAAATCCAAATTCACACATTTCGTCGATGTGACAAGCGAATGAGAGCTCTTCTGCATGAGTAAAGCATTTAGGATGACCCGCAGTGCTTGGAAACAAACTTTTCAGTTTGTTTTTAATGGTGCTTCGTGGTGTGGTATTTTAAAATGATCTGCAGCCTGGCACTATGTCATTATACCAGATCTAATCGCTTCTAGGCAGTTCTGAAGGTGACCATCACTGTAGTCAGCACAGCTTCGGCTCCCGGGCTGCCATTTGTAGTTATACGGCATCTTCCACAATCTGAGAACAAACAAATGCGATAGAAAACCACCCCCAATCTAGGTTTACATGATCTAAAAAACAGGTGAACCAAAGTAGGTCGTATATTTGAGGTTACTAAAGCTGTTATTATTATATAATTTTTTACCAAAAACCTAAACAGTAATAATTTATTTTATGACAGTGCCGTTGATGAACCAGTAAACTGGTGCGGAAAATTTGAAATTTGTTTATAATTCCCGATATTTTCCATTGGTGGTGAATTCCTCTCGGGCTTTCATTTTTACAATGATATAAAATAATAATATACACTAAAAAAAAAAAAATTATAGACTTGAAAAAGAAATCAAAAGGCAGTCATGAGAACTGCCAACAGAAGTGAAAGTCCGAATTATTTAAATTTCAAATTCGTAAATTTAAATTATTAACATTAGTCTGGTTTTCAATTATCCGAACAATAATCATACACAGTTCTACATGTTTATATATTGTTTTATTTTATATACAGTTAGTTGAAAAGCCACCACACCCGTGTGTGGCAACCCCGCTATTTGCCCTGAAGATGGCCTACACTGTAGCCCGAAACATTGGCACTAAAAAAAAAAAAAATCTACTTATTTTTATATTATTATTGGCTGCACCCCCTGACCAATTCAATCCCTCATTAAAATTATTCATTCAACTATTTTCCACTCAAAAATAATTATATACAGTTTCAAGTAGTTGATGAGTTGCACAATCTCAATAAAAATATCGAAAATAAAATTGAAATACGAGCGGAGTGGCTCAGTGGTAGAGCACTGAGTTGCTATGCCGGAAATCCTCGTTCAAATCCTGCTACAGGCCATGATTTTGATTTAGTCTGTTTCTAGGATCTAGGATCCTCCTGGGGCCCACCCAGCCTCTATAAAATATTATAAAAATTGGGTACCCAAAATAAGGGAGAAAAATCTAGCGGTTGAGCGTGACCAAGGACAAGTCACCTCCTTACAGAACCAGGAAACAGTACAGTCTCTGCCATGTACTGAATCCCAGACACGTTCACGGGTTATAGTGGTACAGGTTTTTTTTCAAGTAAAACAAATAATACAATATTATCGAGAAAAGAACCAAGATTTTAGTTATAACTCGATTTTACTCCTCATAACATTTTCGTACCGCGGGCTAAATATGAAAATCGTTTCTTAAGGAGTAAACTCAAAAAAAACAAAAAACAGAACTTCATTTATACGAAATTAGAGGCTAATAAAAATAAAAGTATTTCTTAAATTAAGTTTTAGGTTGTCATGAAGGGATCTAAGAAAATTTGTCGTATTAAATGTTAGTTTTTAAAAATTATTTAAAATGTGTCACTATCCTTTTGTAAGCTCCTCTACCAT
The DNA here is from genome assembly GCA_037127475.1 of Arma custos. Lineage (NCBI taxonomy): Eukaryota > Metazoa > Arthropoda > Insecta > Hemiptera > Pentatomidae > Arma > Arma custos. The sequence goes on along the minus strand of CM073759.1, from coordinate 60,425,592 downwards.
TATTAAAGAGAATTTCATCTGTTCTATAAATATGCAGTTGATTTTTCGGAGATGTTTTGAATGATCGGTTTAAATTTTTAAAAACGTGTTTTACGTAAATGAAAAAAAACATGAAACATAAGTTCCGCATTTCTGTAGCGTATTGGTATGGCCAAATGCGCAACAGAAATGCGGAACTTATTCTACTCATTCATACTTTTTTACTGTATTTGTAGTCACTCCTGAGGTCTCCAGGTTCTTATTCGGTAAACCTCTTACAGCACAGTCCTAAGAAAAATCGGAAAATAATAAGACAAAACGAAAACTTTTTTGTGTATGATACAAAAATTGTAAATCTTACGCTATATTGTCATCATCAATCATGATCAAATCATGTCTCCTGTTTATTAACTCTATGAATCATACTAATGAATTATTAACCATTTTTAAAAAGTAGTCTAAATTCGGACATACAGCATATAAAAAACAAGACTACATGATGAACATGGTTGGGATTGCTCTTCAAAGTTGGAAAAAGTGCTGCAATTGATTCACTCACAATTTCACCTACAATAGTTACTAATATAATATACTAGTAGTACAGCAATAGTAGTAACAATACTGCTTAAGTGATATCAACACTGATCAATGCTTCCTCAATTATCTTTAAGCGCGGGGTTACAAACACTTATTCCTACAAAATGAAGGCTTTTTGCCATTTCTTTTCTATGAGTCCATTCAGAATTTTATTGAGATGAATGCTACTTTAACACAAGACTTGAATTGAGAGGTAAGTCTGAGACATCAATGTAGCAGCGTGACAATAACGTTTCGTGTATTGGAACATCTCCTCCGAATGATCTAGTACTCTCTATTAAACCGGCAGTGACCATTACCGCAAAAGATAGCGAGCTGTGAAGGTTGTTATGGCTCCAATTATAGAGTCGTACTTCATCCTCCTGGCACTGCCATAAAATGTTCCGCGACGCATCTCCAGGATCGGTAATAAATCCTGATTTATGACTCCAACTGCAAATGGGGTATAACAGTTTGCTGCATATAGTTGATTGTGTTTTGATTGAAAATGGAACGTAAGACGGTGCATATACGACGTTTCCTCATAATTGCCAATCCTAGGCAGATCAGTGTTGCAATGGTTCTCAATAAGAAAAATTATTTCACAACCCCTTAAATCCAAATAAGTATGATAATAATAATAAACACAACCAACTAGATGAATAGACGCCATATTATAAGTACAACTCAAACATACTTCTCCAAAAATATTACATCAAGTTCTATTGAGATGAATCAATTATAACGGACTACACTGGGCGACATAATAGACCATACCTGCTTCTTATAAAGTTGAGAGTAAGAAATGCAAATATAATTGAGAGTGCGATTCCCTACGGCAATAATGTCAGTTCAACTGTTAGAGAGAAACTTAAGAAGTACCAGGAACAAGCGGCTGAGCTTAAAGAGCACTACTGTCTGCATGGTGGTAACACAAATAATAATTTCCACAAATGGATTGGTCCCTAAATCCAAAGTGGAGGGCACTAAGACTCTTTGACTTTCGCTTGATCTCTTGAGAGAGGCTCAACAAGCAGTTCAGTAGGACACAGCCAGCATTGCAACAAAATTTCTGAATGAATGAAGATGCTAATAGCTACAGATGGTTGGTCATGTCCCTAATCTCAGTTTTGAACCCACAAAACCGTAAATATGACCATAATAATAATAATGATTACAACAATAGCCAAATATGTGAGCCTTTCGTAATTAATTGGGAGTTTGTAGTGATTATCTGGTTTGTGTTGAAGTAACTTGAATCGGCGATTTCATTCAGTAAGTGCGTTACATTGTGATAGGTCTCTCTCTTTCCTCAAGTATCTCATGAGCGGTACGTATTATAAAGGGAATGGGTCTACTTTCAGTAGTGTGATTGACCAACTTCTGAATAAAACAGAGTACTGCTCTAAAAAAGGTATCACAAACTATTTACCGCTGGTCCCTCAAGAATCGTTTCGCCAGAGCGTACGTGGGCAGATATACGACCAACAGATAGCCAGATAAATAAATAAATAGCCGAATAAACAGATAGCCAAGATGGAGGGGAGTTCCGATCTCGGATGGAAACGACTAAGCCGTATTACCCTGTTACATGTAAACTGCCTTGAGGCTGGTGGCACTAATATGCAGATGTGGCGGCCTCCCTTTATGTCGGCACCGAACCTTAGGGTCCTATTCTATTCTTTAGCCCACTTATCTTTTTTATTTACATCTCTTCTCTTTTACTGTTTATTCTCATTTGAACAGGAGGCACCTTTCTCTTTTGGCGTTTCTTTCCCTTGAATTTGGGATTCGGTTTGGTACTGTGGCAATTGAATATCAGACGTTTTCGTATATGCACGAAGTACATATCCTCAAATTCCTTTAATTAATACTGTAAATTTATTATTTTCAGTATGAGACTCTTGACTTTATCAACAGATTGAGAGAGATAGCTCATTGCATAAAGCAACCGAAGATCCCGGGCTCCAAGCGGCTGTAGCAGATAAATTATTTATTCTGTAAACAACCAAGGACGGAGCTTGTGCCATCTGGATACCCTCCTGAGGCTCAACCAGCCTCTACATATCTTAATATATCACAAACTATAATAATTCATACTGTAACGGTTTAATTCATAGCTTCGTAGGTTGTTTTTGTTTTAAAATCACCATGACACTGAGTGACACTGATCAACACCTTAAATAAACGCAAACAAAATTTCAAAATTAACGTTTTAATATTTAAAAAAAAACTACTAATAGCAGCATAGCTTATTCCGATTATCTGTTTGCATTTAGGCCATTCATTTGATTTACTACACATACCACGAGATAACATCTTATGAAATTCTTGCCTTATGATCCCGCATATATTTTACTAATTTATATTTTTTATATTATATTTTTTTTGTATACCTGCCTTTGATAAGCAGCCTTAAACCACAATTAATGATAATTTAAATATTAATTAAATGGCAAAGTGGTAATGAGCAATGCATATGTTGGCAATCATTAAACAATTGTATTATAGTAAGTAGAAAATTTATTTCAGTTAATGTAGATCTGGGATTTTTTAGTTTATTTTCAGTACTGTTTATTTTGTTCTATGTTATAAACTATATGCAAACAGATATAAATTGTTTGTATGCAATTTATTTTTCATAAATTACATACATTCAATATTAAAAATGCATTACACAAGTTAAAAGATAGGAGAAAATAATACTTATTGCTAATATTGAATTAAAACAGTTAAATTTCGTGCATGAAATGGACAGTTAAAGACAATTCATTGAAATATCAATATGATTAACAAAACATAACAAAATGTACCAAGAGTGAAGGTTGCCATGAGATTATCCCAGATTTTCATCTCTTAGCTTCGCACCAGAGTTGCCACTTTGGTTACAAATTAATTACATTGATAAGGATTCTCTTTTTGCTCCGTTCACGATAACACGATTAGTTCGTCATGTCCCTAAAACGTCTGATTTCAATTACGCCAATTTCCCCGATGGCTCTGACTTCCCTTCGACCGTTTCTCAAAGCTGAGTTGCAAAATGATAAGAGCCTAGGGGATAGAGCTAGGGACAGGATCGGTCGGTAATCTCTCCGGTGCCTGGGCTTCCGTCTCCCTACAATGGCCCGAGGCAAAAAAATGGGATTGGTTCTTTAGATATTGGTTTTTTTGCGAGAGGCTCACCTTTTTAAGAAGAGGCCAGCTGGAGGACAAAGATGACCCGCATGAAGGAAGAGAACGTTTAGAGTTACCTTCGGAAGGCCATTGTCTACTCCTCAGCATATCTCCCATCCGTCTCCAGTGTAGGGTATCATCCCTCGCCTCTCACACCTCCTTACTACACTTTTTTACGCCATATATGGCTGAAAATGGATGAATGGGCACTGAGCTTGAAGAATAAATTATTGCCTCTACAAAGAACGATATTTATAATCATTAAAAATTCATGCGCTCTGGAAGTAAAGGTGTAAGTCACCTGTCCAAAGTAGGTAATATAATATAAAGCAGGTAGTATTTTAGGTAAATGGTAATAAATAAATACTACGGTCAAAACTTCCAATTACTTATCAATGCCATGAACTATTTGAGCGATTTTGTTTGAAGCTGTTTCTGTAAGTAACAAAGAAACAAATTTTAATGGTAAAAAGTTATGGAAAATTGGCTCTCCATAACAAATACAAAAATTGCATAAATGTGACATGGTGTCCTTTACATCCGATATACTATATAGATATACGATATACTCTCAGATATACTATGAAAATTTCGTGATTTAGGAATGAAATTAGAAAATTCTACAAACTTGTATTGTTTAAGTAGAATTTATTTTTTATACCTTCTATAACAGGGTTTAATCAAATAAATTTTAATTATGTTTCAATTTCCGAATTTAAATATAACTAAAATTGTTAATATTAATATTGAGGAGATATTGTCAAGCATTTAATTTATCATAATTATCAATTAATAGTCAATAGTGGTTTTACACTATTATTTTTAAATATATCGTTCCTTAACAATTGAATTTAATTCATGGTTAACTTTTAATTCTAATGTAAAATTATATTTTGAATAGGTTTCAGGTTAATTTCATATTGGAAGGGAAGCATTCTAATTTTTCTATAATTACAAATTTATTTAAATTTTACAATTTTTATTAGAATATTATTAGTAAATATAAACAATCAGAAACCTTTGATACATGAATAAATAATTTAATTTCCTTGAATGTATATCTCTTGTGAGTTTTCTAGGCAATTTTTCCATAAAATGACATTGATAGGATATTTACCAGTTAATTTAGATTATCAAACCTTTTAAAGAGTTTTTTACTAAAATAAACCACAAATATATATAATCAATTTTCTTTTTTAGTATTTATTAATTCAGCTTTGATAAAAAAACTGTCATTTCCAGTGTGTTACAATCTAACAATTTCAAATATCTTACATAGCTGACATTTTCACTAACTCTTTATGTAATGTATATATATTCATACATATGTAAGGTTACTTGAGCAACCTTGTGTTATTTTATCTTTATATCATCTGTGTTATTATTTATCTTAAAAAAAAACCTTCTTCATAGATTATATACAAATGTTAGCTTAACTTACTGTTGAATTTACGTGTAATTTAATTCTTTACTATTACTGAAATAAATCACGTTTTAAAAGATCTTGCAAATTATATTCCAAGATCTCAACACGTAAGAAAATGGCTCAATTATTTGTTGTAATATATCACAAGATATTACTAGGTATAGATGCCATAAAGAAATTTAAATTACTACAAGATGAGAATATGAGAATTTTACAACGTACTAGTGATACTGAGATCATAAAATCAAAAGATCTCTCTGATAGCGATAGAAATATAAATTTAACACGGTCAAAACTTGTTCAAATTGAGAAATCTAGTCATCATCAGAACCGGACTACAACTACTTGTAAGAACCTCGGAAGTGGCTCCAACGAAAATTTTAACTTTCTTAATTTTGATGTTAAATTACAACATATTGAACAAGAGGAGCACAGACAAGAGATTTTACGTCTATTAAAAAATACAAACACACATTTGCAAAAAACAAGTTCGACATAGGTAAGTTTCACTCAAGAGAAGCGGAAATAAAACTACTCGAGATGAATCTGTCACTTTTCGCCCCTACAAATGTTCTATCCCGGATGACGAAGAAATACGAAGCCAAATAAAAGGACTCTTGCAAGCTGGGATCATCGAAGAGTCAGGCTCCCCGTATTCGCCCGTCACAATGGCCTACAAAATAGAAGAAAAGAGAAAATCTCGACTCTGTATAGATTTCCGAAAGCTCAACAAATTATTAGTTTCTGAATGTTTCCCATTTCCGACTATTCAAGATGTAATTGATAAAGTAGCTTATTGTGAGTTTTCACCGTTTTGGAAATAAATTCTGCTTTTTGGTGCATACCACTTCGTGAGCAAGATCGAGAAAAGACCTCTTTCGTTACGAAATTTGGGAAATTTATGTTTAAAGTTCTTCCGTTTGGCATTAAAAATGCTTCGACAAGATCCCAAAAAATATTGTCGAACATTATTAGAAGAAATAACCTGGACGATTTCTGCATCAATTACATTGATGATATTTTAATTTTTTCCCGGGACTGGAAAGATCATCTTCAGCATATCAACGCGTTTTTAGAAGTTATGAACACCGAAGGTTTCAAACTGAGACTAAAAAATGTTTGTTTGGTGCGAAGACAGTAAAGTATCTAGGACACAAGTTTTCGAAGAATAAAGTATCACCCGCCCAAGATAATTTGATTTCGATTCGAAACTCCAAAGGCCCACAGACAAGTCAGGTGTTCGAAGTATTTTAGGCTCCAAAAACTTCTATTTGAAGTACATACAACACAGTGCTATCAAACTGGAACCATTGCATCGTTTATTGAAGAAAAATGTTAAATTCGAGTGGTCAGATGAATGTGAACAAGTTTTTAATATGATCAAAAACTGTTTGTGTATTTCCCCGATCCTGGCTATATATGACATTGAGAAGCCTATTTTTATAGAGACTGATGCAAGCTTCAAAGGTATCAGAGCAACCCTCAACCAGCCACAAAAAGATGGCCTACTTCATCCTGTCGCTTACTACTCACGCAAGCTTTCAGAACGTGAAAAACGTTTTGATATTATTCATTTAGAATGCAAAGCCATTAAAGATGCGATTAAATTTTGGCAATACCACTTAATTGGACGTCACTTAACGGTTTGCTGTGATCACAGGCCCTTAAAAAACTTAAGGACGAAAGCCAGATCTGATGAAATTCTGGAAGATTTGATTTTTTATTTATCCCGGTTCAACTTTAATATTATCTATAAACAAGGAAAAGAAAACGTTCTGGCTGATCTACTCTCCAGAAATCCAGTCCTCGATTACTTCGAGAATGAAGGTCAAATCCAGATCGCCAACTTAATAGACTTGTCAGCCATAATAAAAGATCAGGCTGAAAATGTTTCGAAAATGAGAGCAGCTGACAAGATTAAATCAAACCAGGGTATAGTTAAAAAAAAATTAAAAACAAACAAAGAATTTTTGTATCCCGAGCGTTTGGGAAAGAAAATATTAAAATTATTCATCAACACTATTGCCATATAGGCTCATCTCACATGAAAGCTACTCTCAGACCCTATTACTATTTCAAGGGTCTAGATAAAGAAATTCATGACTTCTATAGGAGCTGGAAGATTTGTATAGAGAACAAAGTTCGTCTTAGCCGTGCCATCGGCCTCCTCTCCCGTCTCGGCTCAGCCACAGAGCCTTTCCAGATCATGTCGCTCGACAGTGTCGGAGGTTTCGGAGGGAACCGATCTTCCATGCACGGAACATGCACATCCTCGGTGACCACTTCACAAGATGTGCATGGATCTCAACAACACAGGGTCAAACCGCTAAAGATTTCATTAACTTACTCGATCCTATAGTTAAACAAAACAATGTCTCAATTCTACTGGCTGACCAATATACAGGCATTAACTCAGCCGAATTCCTCAAGTATATGAAGAGTGTTGGGACTCAGATCGTTTTCACATGCGTCAACAATCCCACATCTAACCGATTAAACGAACGGTTGAATCAAACTTTAGTGAATCGACTGCGGTGTAATAAGATGACACTAGAAAATCCTGGTCTACCTTGGCCGAAGAATGTATAAAGGAATACAATAATACAATCCATGCTCCACCCATTTTGCACCATCGTATTTATTGTTCGTATGGGAACACTCCATACTCTCTAGAAGAAGGCCTCAAGATAGCCTTCCAGAATTCAACGAGGAGCTTCAACATCAATAAGAAACGCGTTGATAAATATAGAAAAGTACATATTTTCAACGTTGGTGATTTGGTCTACGTCGAAAATGGAAATAAGTTCAAGCAACAAGCTTGATCCAATTCGGATAGGACCCTATTCTGTAACAATATTAATCATATTTTCTTATATATTTCTAAAATACTAACTCACAAGCAGTTTTTTCAATATTAATTTTAATTGTTTTTTATTCTGTTAATTGTTATTTCATTTAACGTCACTTTATGCTGCTATGGCTAATCGGACGATGCTACAGTGGGAGCTCTAAATTTTTCCTACCCAGGTTTAATTAGGATAGGGATTTTTAACGAGTACCTGACATCGTACAGGCTCGGGACCCCCGTTTAACGTCCCTTCCGAAGGACAGCGTAACTAAGGATATTTTACTCCCTTAAAAAAATCCTAGGGCCTCCTGCCGGGCTACAAACCCGCGATCTTGGGCTTAGTAGTTTGTTAGGCTAACCACTAGACCACAGGTGACCTACAGGTGAACATTGATCTCAAACAAGAAGTTCCATTATGAGCAGTTCTCTCTGTTATACCTTTATTTCCTTTCTTCTTCTTTGACTACCTCTTATGGCATTTCTAGCGTCAAGGAGTCTGGAGGCTATTTTGATTACTTTAAATAGACTTTCTGCCATGAGATGAAGGCACCGTATTCTCGGGACAACTGCTCTCCTAAATATTTATGTCCCCTCTGGAGAAAGGGTGCCGGGACTATATCCCCCGGCACTGGGTTTCCCCCAACCTGGAGGTCCAGTGGCTGATTGCAGTCAGATGACTGGGAGATGGGGCCGCCAACTCCTATGTCATTTTTTCGTTTCCTTTAAAAAAAAATATGCATTTCAAGTTGGTCATTGTGAATTCTAATCGCATACTAATCAAGTCAATTATAAAAACAAACCGCGGGTCCATAAAAGTCTATCAAAAGTTCTTAGGTTATTATTTAAATTGTTTATTGCTCCTAAATAATGGAGAATAAACTTCTCTTTCACAGGTTGAGTGAAGAAGCAATAAATGTCCTGCGGTCATGAGGACGGAAAGGCCACTGCATAGTAAGGGTGACCCGCTGCCAACGGTTACAATGGTTAATGATGCATGACAATAAATCATGGACCACAGTATGTTAATTTTATGTGATATTGATGGTGTTTTGCATAACCGTTTTCTGAGGATGTAGAGAGCTGAGAGGCCTTGAATGTCCTATATTGACCCGTCCGTCATCTAGGGTTCACTGGCAGTCGCCTACTTGATTAGTCATGCGATGAAGATGCATCATTTTTACAGTCATACTTATTTTGACAATGTGTGCTTATAATAAGGGTAAAAGAAGTAAATAATCTTTGCTTAGGTATGGCGTCCTAAAAAAAGAGCTTCCGATCCAGTGCCAGGTACTCGTAAAAGATCCCTATCCTAGTTGCATCTGAATAAGCAAAATTTAGTGCTCCCACTGTCCCAAGGTAAACTCCAATAAATATTTTGTTATATCTCGTACATTGAGATGAATCTAAAAAAATTAATGTGTGTGATTTAATTTTAATTAACTTAACTCTCAATTAATCACAAAAGACATGACTAACACAAAAAATAATTGAACTTGCGGAGTAGAGCTCGGAGCTTCATTAAGCCATCGATTTCTTCTTGTACAATCTAAAATACTTAATAAATCGTCAATGCTAAAACGAATAAAATCACTCATAATATCCCTTTTGTAGCTCATTTGGCCCGAATCTGATATCAAGTCTGTTAGGACAAACTTCATTCCCATTCAAACTCACTAGTGTCAACCCTTGCTTCCTCTTCAATTTCCAATAATCCTCCAAGACATCTGAAAAGAAGATGGCCTCCTGATCTTCAAGAGTTCAATTTGTTACACGTGTGCTACCATTGGGCATTTTCTCTCCTTTCCTTTTTTATCGTAATTCTTTAAGGGTCGTTCTTTCTATTTATTTGTAGTAATTTATAATACACTGACAGCCAAAAAATTCCACTCACTTGATTTTTTTATGTTTTCATCTAAAAATATTTCTGATTTTCTGGTTTATTATTTTTTAATGAATAAATATGTATTTTCTTTATTAGGTTTCAATTAGTAATGTAAATACAGAGGATGATAACCCTTCATCCTTAATTGAATGAAAGGAATTTTAATGGAATTAAAATGTTTCTTTAGTGTCATTTGTTCAGTGCAGTTTCTTGCAGCAAATTTCTTAGTTTCCGGCTTTTAATTTTTTCAATTTTTAAGTTTAAAAATCCTGAGGATGTTGCGCGTAGTGTTGGCACTTATTAGTGATGGACGTTCCATTAGATATGGCAACTAATGCCATCGGATTCCCCTATGAAACTACGAGACGCCATAGAAGGCCCGGTTCTAGACAGCCTGTGGAAACAGAACCAAAGGATGACCGTTTTTTGACTTTAAGAATTTTACTAAACCGGCACCTTACCTTTGTTCATGCGATTTATCAGCTCGAAGAAGTTCTAAACGTAATGCTTAGAGAAGATTTAGAAGCATGGATTTATGGCTTTTCGCCCAGTAAGAGGACCAGAGTTTACCAGAACTCAGATTGTTACACGGCTGGCTTTTGGCCGAGAACACATCCTTTGGACTATGGACGAATGGAGTGCTGTACTTTTTACAGATGAATCAAGATTTGCTCTTCGATCTCAAGACGGGCCTGAAAGGATGTGGAGAAGAAGAAATGAAAGAAATGCAGCCTGTAAATACATTCTTCAGAGCTACATATACAAGATACATACAAATAAAATTAAGTAATAAGATTACTTATTAATTATTTGATAGTACTCTATAATTATTCCCTCTATTTTTATATTTAAATAATTGCTTTATGCCGTCTGATAAAGAAATAAAGACTGAAATGTGTTATATAAAAAAACAAAAGATTTATAACAAAAACATACTTATTTACAAGCATTAAATTTTTTTTTGTTAACAGGAGTTTCCACAAATAGTGGGTGGTTTCCTTAACCTAATGCTTGGATGGCTTCCTTCCATAATGTCCTATCTAAGGTCCGATTCTTCCCTTTGACCATGAATCATCATAGAAAAAGCCTTAAATAATTACATTAATTTCTAACAAATCATTCACTTCTCTGAATAAACAAGATAAACAGCGTTTAAAGCTTTTACTTCATGTTTCTATAAATCTTTCTAGATATTAGTTGTAGTTTCCTCAACATACAATATTGTGTAAACAATTAATCACCATACATTAAAACTGCAGCCACTCATCTGTCTTTACTTATAACAGCTGTAATAGCAAGTAGGCTGTTTCGCTATATTGGCAACATCTTTACATTTATCTAAATAATTCCCCATTTTTATGTTTATCAGTCATAACTTTTCAGGTACCCATTAAGTTCATTGTTTTTTTATTGTATTAATTTTCAATTTTTTTCTCTGTAAAATTTTAGATTTCTCAGGACTTGGTCGTACTGAATGATTTTTTGTCTGGCTGTATGCCATGACTGATCGCGTTCTCATTGCCCACTAATGTGTTTTAGAATACGAATACTGCTGTAAAGTTTTGAAAAATTATAAAGATATTGCCTCTATGTATCTTCGTGGAAAGAAGAAATAAAAACTAACGATGCCTTAAGAGCTGGCATCAGACCGAGTACTGATCCTTCAACGACTATAGCAGGGAGAGCCTTGGACACTGGGACGTGCCTATTGGCGACACATTCCACTATATCAGCACACCTGCTTCTGTCATTCCTCGGCCGGACTATCTGGTCCACTGCCGATAAGTCATGAACATTCTTATCTCTCAGCATGCTCAGCTAGAGTCGTAGCGATATAATGTGCCAATTTTTATTTTATGTGCATTTCTAATGGTCCCTCTTATGTCCTGCTTACAGATAGATATATTCATAAAATTCTAAATGGAAAAATATTGAAGAAAGAAACTTTAGTGATGTTTTTTATTATTTGCCCTGCAAATAACACATTTCCTTTTACGGAAGTTCTCCTTCTAATTATTTGAAATAAATAATTCATTTATTGAAACTATTTTTAGAGCCATTTTAAGTGTTTTTATTATTAATGTTGTAATGACAACACGTTCTGTAAGAACACGAGCCTCCTCAATCACAGTCAACCAATCTCCGCGATTCTGGGTTATTTTCCTCCTTCGAACATCCAGCCATTTTAGGTCTATCAACCAGCCGTCTGATCTGGGATTAGGACTGCTTATGTATTATGTATTTTTTACTTTTTTAAAAATTATTTTATCGAGTTGTACAACTGTAATATATACATCTAGTATAATTGCTATAAGAATAAATAATACATGATAGGATATGTAGAGACACTATCCACTGGCAGCACTCTTATAAAATTTCTAAAATAGAAGGTCCCGAGGCCATCTCCTCTTCAGACGCCTAGGAGGATTATCCGGGATGGAATTGGATGCAAGGATGGAAACTAGTGGGTTTGGATGGGTCTGAAGTTTATTATGGAATGATAGGTATGTGGAATGGGCTAAATCGGTAACATATGGAACGTTAAGGTCATTATGGATGGTTTTATTTGTGACAAAATAAGGAGCGTTTAGGATTTTACGGATTTTGGTGGAGCCCCATAGTTCACTTCCGTTAGTCCTTATAGGTCTTATAACAGTCACATAAAGAAGTCTTTTGTAATTAATCTGAAGCTTTGAGCGTTTGTCTAGTATGTGTTGAAGTAGTCGGAAGCGGTTTCTTGTCTTTTCAGTCTTAGGTGGGGGTTCCAAGTAAGACGTATGTCTAAGTTGAGTTCCAGGTAGCGAATCTGTTCAACAGGGATAATTGGAGTACTATTAAAGAATATAGTAGGACAGGAAGTCATGGGTTTTCGGCGAAGGGTAAATGTAATTTGATGAGACTTGCTGGAATTGATTTAAATTCTCCAATTCCGACACCATTCTTCGAGACTTGATAAAGGTGATTGAAGGGATTGGGATTCAATATATGGGTCGTTATTAACTGATAACACACATGTGTTATCAGCATACGTGGAGATGAAGGTGTTAGGATGGATTGGAATGTCAGCTGTATATACTGTGTAAAGGATAGGACCGAGGATGCTACTAACGCCAGCAGACTGGGAATAGAGGGACGAGTAGGAACCTTTATGGTTTATTTTAATTGGCTTATTTTTTTGGTGGTCGTCCATAGTGATTTGTTAGTAGTCGTAAGATTTTCAGTTACACTAATTAAATTTTGGATTTTGTAGTTTCTAATCTCCGTTTTCAGTTTGTTAGTCAATTGGGTGTAATACGTTTTATCTGATGGGAAACGAGTCTTATGCCACTTCGATCTTGCTCTGCTTTTTTCGGTTAGCAAGATGCGAAAGTGCTGTGGCAGGTTAGTCTGTTGTGTGATATTATTTCTGTTTATGGTAGTGTTATATTTTATACTGTTTTTTATTGTTGCTGTAAGCATTTCTATTGCCAATGTCTTGTTTAGTCTTGACTTGAAGTAAAAGGAATGCTTTGGAAAGGATGATCTGAAATTAATAAAATCATTCCCAATTTATAATCAACTAGTCACTAAGAAATTCACATTTAAGTATAAAACAAATCTATATAAATAAAAATGAATCGCCAAATGCGTTGCTAAGCGCAATACTCGAAAACAGCTCGGCTAATTCGGCTATTTTTTCTTCAAATTTTCGGAAGGTTCTTATGGAGAGAAAAACCGTAAAAATGACGAGGGTAATAATAAAACCAACACTTTTCTTTTCCCATACAAACCACTCTGTTCCTAGCTGTAAAATATTTTACGTCAATCAGAGCAAACCAAAGGCGCGTTAGTTGTTAGAAAAAGTTTATTAGGGTTCAGTCCCTATCATATAATAAATAACTGGAATCGTATCTTAATATATAAAAATCTCAAGTCACGATGTTTGTTCGGGCCAATCTCCGAAACTAATGGACCGATTTTAATGAAATTTTACACTGATTTGTAACATGCTCCAACTTAAAATGTAGGCTATATTTTATTTCGATTAATGACCGCGATATTTTTATTGCAAAATTATATTCTTTCCTAACCATGATGATGCATTATTGATATGTTGTAACGGCATGTCTGAGTAGTATAAATCCAGGTTTGCAACCGAAAAAACGGAATGTGGTGAAAAACCTGAAATTGAGTTATTTCAGTTTTTGGCCTGTATCTCCTAATCGGTGTGTTTTTGGTAAAAAAAAAAAACATTGGTAACCTTTATATATGGTTCAATTTGCTACAATTCGAGTCCAGCCGCAGCTCTGTAGGTCTTACTAAACGTTTATTAGGGTTTGCATGTCATTAATAAAATAATATAATGAGCTCCCTCAGATTTGTTTTCGTTGTTATATCAATTTTTTAAATATTGTTTATAGTGATTTTTATTGTGTAAAAAATGTTGTAATTTTACTTAATGAAGATCTGTAATCGTAAGTATATAATGTTGTAATAAAAGTTGTTATTATATTTTCGCTTTTTCTCGAAACAAATTGGGTGTTTATTTGTTGAGTGTGTTTACTTTTAGACCTATTCCGCCTTTTAGACACGGGCCCAGCAATTTGGGTCGAATAACTCGAAACGCTACAAATCAGGCTAATTTTCAATCTAATCGGACTGCACAGCAACGTGAAGAGCGAAATAAAATTTAAAGAATTAGGATATTACAATCACGTGCAACACGTCGTTTTCAAACTGCTTTCAGTGTTTCACGAGAGGCTTTCAGTAACGATGTTTAAGTTGACTACAACTACCAATGCGTTGCTATTGGATCTACGAACTCAGTTTCCCACATTGCAAGGTATTAAAATAAAAAAATGGATTGGTTCCAGAAACTGGAAGGGATTCCATACATTTCCTTACAAACATATAACAACTGCTTCCAAATGACTTTTTTGGGGGGTGACAAATATACTTTGCGACAATTTCATGCCAATTTTTAAGGTGGAAAGACTTACTTTGTTTATTCCTTTTTAAGTTTTTGTATAAAAATAAAACTTTTCTGTTTAATTTGCTTAAACAATGCCAAATATATCATAAAGCAGGTTCGCTGTTGCCGGCGACAGATGGCTACTATAAATTCCTGCAAATGGAATAAATGGGCAATACATCAGAAGAAATTGATCAGCATTGTGCAAATAACAGTTCAGTGAAGAGGTCTATTGTAGAACAATTACAAACTTTGTTTCATCAACAAAATCAATTGATTTCATTGTTTAAAACTACATTGGATCTTAGAGCCATCTGGTAATCATAAAATTGTAATCAAAGCTGATCAACCTCCTGTAGGAGAACACCAACAATCGATGAAGTTGCCTTTGTAATAGTTGGAGAAAATTTGGAAGTCCTTTGTTTTAGAGTAAAAGAGCAGAACTATTAATTAATAAAATTGTAAAATATGGTCATAATTTAGAAAACAAGTATGTCGGGTATCAATAACTATTTTTTTATTTTATGGTTTTTATTTCCAAATGAATATTTTATTGCATTAAAAGCTAGATAGTTTTTTTTTTTTGTTTAATATAATTCTAAGATTAATAAAATTTATTAAAAGGAAACAAAAGAATTTAGAGAGTAATTTTAAAAACATATGTTTTAATATTAAGTGTAATGTTCGCAAAAACAAAACAAGATCAGTCTCAAGACAGTTGCCCTGTGAGAAGGTTGCTTGCTACTCTACACTTGATTTTGTCGCCACTTCTTCATCACTTTCACATCTTCTTCAACTTGAATTTTGTCAACTCTCACCTGTAAAACTTCTCGCTATTTTGATCTAATTTTGGACTTACCGGTAAGAAACATTTTAATTTTTCTACTCAACATCATTTCGAATCATCAAGTCATCGCTATCAGGAACTCAACACTTTTCAAGAAATCAATTCATTTCTCAGTTTTTCATTGATTCACAGACCAGGAATATTTTTGTTTTAAGACTCATCTCCCTTTAGTAAATAAGTTAATTCATTTTTTATGTAAATAATTGTAAATAATAGCTTAGTGCATTTTCTTTTTTCATAACTTTTTTTATTTACTTTTTAAATAACTTTCTTTGTATTTTCTTAGGTTTACTTGTGCACATTAATATTTTTGTAATTGTTATTTTTCTATTTTTACATTATATATTATCATTTACTCATTTTTGGATGTTTTTATTTGTATTTACTTGATGAATTTCTTTTCTTTCCTCTATAGCTTCAACTATATTTATTTGGGGAAATTGTCACCCAATCAAACTATTAGGTTTTTTTATTGAATTCACAACCGTAAAATTCGCTCGGACAGAAGGTTAGCGAATTATTATTAGGAGCCCCTTCTTCCACATCTTTATGGTCCTCCAGCCTGGGATATTGTGATTTCAGTAATAGTAAATATTCGATTTCTATTTTTCCATTTATAAAACTTGTTGTTTCTTCTTTTATTTTGGTAATCAGAACTTTTTTATTTTTATTAAATTAGTATAATTAAAATGGCTCCCAAAGTTAATCAGGATGAATCGGAAGAGCTATTGGATGCTCTTAAGGATGAATTCCGGGACTTAGCTGATGACATTAACGAAACCAAAACCACAGGCTTATTAATGGAGTCTGACTCGACTAAACAAAAAATTTTAGCCGCTCGCATTTCCCGACTTGATAAAAAGCTTTCAAGCTTCGAAAAGCTTTCAACAATATATTCAAACTTGAGGAAGCTCGCAAAAAAGTTAAAGAAGCCCTTCACAGATTTCGAATCGGCTTTTAAAGAGATTCGTGGCACCTATTATGAAGCATTAGCATTGGGTTCTTCTCTTACCCCTACTGAATCCACAGGAAATAAATCAGTTATTGACAGAGAAGAACATTCTCAATTACGCCTTCCTACGATAAATATTCCAACATTCTCTGGAAATATTTCAGATTGGCCTTCCTTCAAAGACACTTTTTCCTCAATGATTCACAATAATTCAGACTTGAATCCTATTCAAAAATTCCACTATTTGAAGTCATCTTTGAAAGGTGGAGCAGCTCAGACTATCACCTCGATTAATCTCACTCACGACGGCTATGATCAAGCTTGGGCAGCTTTAACGAAGAGGTATGATAGCAAAGGACTTCAAGCAACTCATCATTTGATGAATATATTTAATTTTCTATCCCTTCAAAAACGTTCTCTCGCTACCCTTGAACACTTTTCTTCAGTTATTCTTGAAAGTGCTGCCTTTAATAGATTGAACATAGATGATGCCGCCGGATTCATATTATACACTTTTGCTATCAGGTTATTAGACACTAAAACTCGAGAACGTTTTGAAAACGAATTCGGATCCAGATCTGAAACTCCAACTTGGAAGGAATTTTCTGATTTTATCTTTCAATCAATTATTCAGCTCCAATCAAATAATCTCAAGGCATATCAAAATCCCACTTCAGTTAACACCAACTTCAAATCTACTTATCAGTCTAAAAAGGTTTTGATGTCTTCCACAGCACCCACCATTCGTTTTGAATGCCCCCTTTGTAAGGAAAACCATAGAATTTACAACTGTTCCAGTTTTCGATCACTCGCACCCAGGCAAAGATTTGAAAAGATAAAATTGGTTAATCGTTGTCTCAACTGTTTGGCTTCTGGTCATTCAGCTTCGAAATGCAGCTCTACAAACTCCTGCAAGCAGTGTAATTTACAGCACCATTCCCTTTTACATTTTCCGAAAGGTTCTGATCTCCGCACCCCATCTAATCGAAATAAAGGTCCCTCTATACCTATCGCACACTCAGCGCTTCGAACTAACTCTTTTGAAAACTCTAATGCAAGGAAATCGTGCAATACACCTACCCATTCTGAGTCTTTACAAACAGCTACCAACAACTCGAATCTTTCAAACCCAGAAGCTGTATTGTCGTCGACTTCAAGTGGAAAAGTAAATGTTCTTCAGGGTATTGCATTAATTAGGATTAAAGACTCCTCAGGTTGTTTCCAGGTTGTACGCGCTTTAATTGATAGTGGGTCTCAACGCTCATTCATCACTTCACAATGTGCACGACGATTGCGTTTGCCACATATTCAAAATTTTCAGAAGTTTGTTGGTTTTGGGAGCAATCCCATTTCTGGTTGTAAACACCAAACCTTTGCGCTATTTCTCCTAATAAGGAAGAATCATCCACTCATCACACATACGCAATTATTATTGATCATATTAGTAACAAAATGCCCTGTGAAACCGTTATGGATAAAGTAGTCCAACATTTCCGACATTTAGATTTGGCTGATCCAATGTTCTATCAACCAGGGCCTATAGATTTTCTAATTGGTTGCGATTTATTTGGGGAAATATTAAATGGAGAAGTAATAAATTCGGCTCATGGATTCCCCAATGCCATGAAAACCTCTCTTGGATGGAGTTTGTTAGGACCTGTTTCAACTTCAACTCCCTCTACTTATAGCTCTACCTTGCGCGCCAATTCTGTGCCTTCGTCTGAACCTCAGGATTTATCACAGCTGATTACCCGCTTTTGGAAAGTCGAGGAAATAAATAATGTTTTGAGAATGAATCCGCTTGATGTAAAGAGTGAAGATCATTTTAGAAAAACATACTATCGAACACCTTCTGGGAGATATACAGTCCGTTTACCCTTTAAAAAGCAACCGCCTAATTTAGAAAGCTCCAAGTACATGGCCTTAAAACGTTTTAAAAACTTAGAAACAAAATTCGAACGAGAACCAATTTTGAAATTGGAATATGGAAAAGTTTTTGAAGAATATCTGCAAAAATGTTACTTATCGCCCAGTTTTCAACCGGGAAAATATTTTCTTCCTCACCACTGTGTATTGAAAAGGAGAACAAGTACCAAACTGCGTATAGTTTTTTGATGGTTCAGCTTCAACCTTTAATGGATCTCTCAATGATTACCTACTTTGTGGTCCCAAACTACAACCGGAGATCACAGATGTGTTTTTAAAATTTCGATTACCACAAATAGTCATGACAGCCAACATCTGTCAAATGTACCTGCAGATTTTGATTGCTCCTGAGGATCGTTCTTATCTTCATTGATTTTTAGAGCTGAAAGTTTCGATCACCTAGCCAAATTTGAATTTAATCGTTTACCTTTTGGACTTTCATGTTCTCCCTTTTTGGCAATGCGAGTATTGCAATAACAACGTTGAAATCTTTATCAATTTTTATAGATTCTTGTGGAGTGTATAGGGTGGGCGGTCGCCTTTTTCTTACGATGCTAAACATCCAGTTTTACTACCTTACAAATCACGTTTTGTAGAACTGCTAGTCGACCATTTCCATATCGTTTACCTACATGCTGGGCATCGGCTACTACATTCCTTACTAAATCAGCACTTTTGGATTATTTATGCAAGACGTCTTATACGCACTCGAATACATCGCTGCCTGAAATGTCATCGTTTGAAAGTCAAACCCTATACACCGTTAATGGGGAATTTGCCATTGTCAAGATTCGAACAAGGGTGACCTTTTATAAATGTTGGAATTGATTTTGCTGGTCCATTCTCAATCCTTGAATCTTCTCGCCGTAAGGCAGCCCTTGGAAAGGCATACGCCTGCTTGTTTGTGTGCATGAGCACAAAGGCGCTGCACATTGAAATCGTATCGCAATTGAAAACAGTAACTTTTCTAGCTTGCTTTGACAGATTTATAGCTCGAAGAGGACTACCTAGCAGAATATTCTCCGAAAATGGGACAAATTTTGTAGGTGCGTCACGACATTTGAAAGAGCTATACTCATGGTGGAACGAATACTCCAAGAAGAGGGACATCGAAAACTATTTCGCCCAGCGTGAAATAGTTTGGAGTTTTATCCCACCTTTTGCGCCTCGTTTTGGTGGATTATGGGAGGCTGGTGTAAAGTCTTTTAAATACCACCTCAGGAGAGTATTGGATGGCCATCCCCTTACCTTTGAAGAACTCTCTACGATTGCAAGTCGCATTGAAGCAATTTTGAACTCAAGACCTATATATCCAATGTCATCTTCTCCTGAAGACTTAGATGTCTTGACACCAGGCCATTTCTATTTGAACCATCCCGCCATCCTATTTCAAGGTGGAATCTTATCCATAAATGCATAGTCAATATTTGGAAACAATGGCGACGTGACTACTTAAATTCACTACAACAACGAAGCAAGTAACCACTGATTCGCCAAATGTAGCAGTCGGCACACTGATGCTTCTTATCGACTCTAATGTACCGCCTCTCAATTGGCCTGTTGAGCGTATCACACAAATGTTCCCTGGTAAAGATGGTATAATTAGAGTAGTCAAAGTGAGAACCTCTACGGTTGAGTACACTCGTCCTCTTTCTCGTTTAGCTCCATTGATACCCTCCTAGTCTCTTAATATACCTGGGAAATTTGTACTCAAATTTGGTGGGCGGTATGTCGGGTATCAATAACTATTTTTTTATTTTAAGTTTTTTATTTCCAAATGAATATTTTATTGCATTAAAAGCTAGATAGTTTTTTTTTTGTCTAATATAATTCTATATTAATAAAATTTATTAAAAGGAAACAAAAGAATTTAGAGAGTAATTTTAAAAACATATGTTTTAATATTAAGTGTAATGTTCGCAAAAAACAAAACAAGATCAGTCTCAAGACAGTTGCCCTGTGAGAAGGTTGCTTGCTACTCTACACTTGATTTTGTCGCCACTTCTTCATCACTTTCACATCTTCTTCAACTTGAATTCTGTCAACTCTCACCTGTAAAACTTCTCGCTATTTTGATCTAATTTTGGACTTACCGGTAAGAAACATTTAATTTTTCTACTCAACATCATTTCGAATCATCAAGTCATCGCTATCAGGAACTCAACACTTTTCAAGAAATCAATTCATTTCTCAGTTTTTCATTGATTCACAGACCAGTGATAATTTTGTTTTAAGACTCATCTCTCTTTAGTAAATAAGTTAATTCATTTTTTATGTAAATAATAGCTTAGTGCATTTTATTTTTTCATAACTTTTTTTATTTACTTTTAAATAACTTTCTTTGTATTTTCTTAGGTTTACTTGTGCACATTAATATTTTTATAATTGTTATTTTTCTATTTTTACATTATATATTTAACATTTACTCATTTTTGGATGTTTTTATTTGTATTTACTTGATGAATTTCTTTTCTTTCCTCTATAGCTTCAACTATATTTATTTGGGGAAATTGTCACCCAATCAAATTATTAGGTTTTTTTATTGAATTCACAACCGGCAAATTCGCTCGGATAGAAGGTTAGCGAATTATTATTAGGAGCCCCTTCTTCCACAAAGTACAATCACACACACACACACATACACAGAAAAAAAGTAAAATAAGGGCGATACTGGAGTATATATCATTCAGGATCAAATGCGGATAAATTTAAGAAATTGACTTTTCTAGATTTTTCATTAGTTTATTCCAGTAATTTTGTCTAACACGAGACTTTATCACCTATTTCTCATGGCTTTAGACAATGTATTAAAATAAATACAAAATAAAAATGATGGATTAAAAAATATTTGAGACGGGTAAGATTGTTCAAGCCCAGAAGTAGCCCCAAGATAGAGGAGGCGGAGGGGGCCCAGATGGTGGCGGTAAAGAGCCCTCGATAAAATTGTTTTGTGCCCTTTGTAAGCACCAGCCGGGCTCCGCCACTATCGCTTACCATCTCCTGAGCAGAAGAATGGACGCCGGTCACTCACCAAGTTTGCTCTCCTCGAGCTTTTGTTTTCCTCCAGCCAGCCAGCGAGGAACTTTTGTTCTCCCAGCCCGCTCCTGATTCTTGTGACCACTGGGTGCTAATTGTTTGCCGGGAACAATTAAACTTTTCAAACAGGAAATTAGGACAAACAACCTTGAAATATGTTCTCGTTAGGAAATATCCACAACTTAATGCTTAAAACGTTCTTTTTATTCAATTCTTTCACAATAAGTGTTCATTTCTAAAACCCTCTAATAGATTTTAAATATGTTTTAAACCAACGTTACGGCTTTTTTTTTTTTATTCTATAATTTAAGCCATCCCCACTTTTTTATCTAGCTTCTTTTTCTCCAATATCCAATATGATTTCTATATTTATTTTAGATATTTCCAATATTTTCTCCTTTACAATTTTTGTGTATAATTTTTATTTGTTTGTACCTTGTATATCAACCCTTGAATAAGACCTGCAATGTTGGTCGAAACGTTTGTTTTCAAATAAATAGTTCAAGAAATTATTTCTGTGATCTCCACCCTCACCATTTTCTTCCCTATGAAAATGTGTAAATCGTACTTCTCCTCAATTTCAAACCTCTCAGGAAAACGGCAATCGTTGGAAAAAAATAAGAATAGTAGTTTTTCACTCCCTCAACAAGTCCGAGCCCTTAGCAAGGCCCTTGAAAAACTCTCATTCGATTAAGCATTGACTGTTTGTTTCAATTTAATAACTGATTTAGTCAATTGATTCATGAAGATTCCATTTAAAAATACGTCTCATTAATTGTTGGGCTCCGTATAAAGAAATAAAATAAAAACTGTATGTCTAGAGATTTTTCCTAATAGGATAGGTTTTAGAATTGTTCCAAATCGCCAGCTAAACACTATGTCACATTCTTGAGTTCTGTAGGGGTAGTCTATTTGGAAAAACTGTGTAGGGGTCTAAAACCAATTCACTCCTTCAGTTAAAACACAAATTCAATTTTAAAGTAATTCTTTCGTTAGATTGTCGATGAGAAATACTGCACATGTGAAATACACTATTTCATGTTTTATTATCAAACCCTCTAGTTTCAAACTTAGCTTCCTCTTCAATTCTCGATAATCCTCCGAGGCGTCTGAAAAGATAATGGCCACGTGACCCTCTTAGTTGAACTTGTGATTTGAGTACAACCAGAGGGTAGTTTCTCTACTTGTCATTATCCCATGGCATTATGTATCACTTAGCCTATTTACTTGTTGTATTATTGTAATGCAGTTGTAAATATCAATAAATAAATAATTTAAAAAAGATTTTTTATTACACAAGTAAAAAAAAATTAATTTAACACTGTCACTTTTTTTCACTTTACTACATTTTTCAATAATTAGGGAGATTATAACTAAATTCGTTGTATGAAAAGAATTAGGCTGTTCGTTTTTTTAATGAATAGAGTCTGCTTTTGGATATATATCACATTGGAACGAAAAGCAATTCTGCTCATGTAGTTGACTGAACATTCAGTCGAATATTAATCGGAATATTTGTGTAATCATTTTGTAATTGATAAAAATCATAATATTTATACGTGATAAATTTCTTTTATTGGTACATCATCATCGTAATATATTTGATTTGTTTATTTTAGTCAGTCAATTGTGCCTAATGTTGGAAAAACCCATCTTTAAGGAGTTAAGCTTCACGGAATAGGAATATTAAATTAAGGTCGGAATGTAAGTGTAAACAAAAAAAGACACTCAATACGCAGTTAATTGTCTTAATTACTGGAGGGGATGACGGAGGCGTTGCTGCCTAGCTGTTTCTTCTCTTCTTTTTATTAAAGCATTTTTAAAAGGTTTAGAACAATAACACTCCAGAGGATTTATAAATAGGCTTTTAACAGTCTCCTGAAGTTACTGCTTAAGTTGTTGCCAACAAAATGTTTTTATAAGAAAACGGCTCTGCTTCCGAAATGGTTATCCCTATGCTATATTTTTTATAATTTTTTTATAGTAAACGAATATTAATTAACAATACAGAAGCAAATACCACATAATATAAATCATATTTAGTAAAATAAATATTAATAACTAATTAACGAAACTTATTACATAATTTATTTTTTCTTAAACATTCGTGGATTACCTTAAAACTGAGGTGAAATAATTTATTTGAAAAGAAATGTTGATTTAAAAGAAAATTTGATTTATAGAGGTACTATTATTTCTCACAACACATACATTTTATGATGCAAATTTACTAAAAACATGAAGTAAATTTACCAATCATTTCTACATTTATTTGAGATTATAAAATTGATAAAAATCATAACTCATAAGGAATTATCAAATTTTAAATCATCAAATAGTATATTGATTTTCAAATATCTTCTTTGATAGATCTTTTGTCATTTTTCTTGATTGTTAAAATAATTTTACACACTGCTTGCAAATATCGGCCTATTCCCTTAACTTTCCTGTATACATGGTACCAATAATAAAATGTAATTAAAAATTGTATTCATGGGTGGAGGTATATTAGTTAATTACGAAAATATTTAAGTTTTCAAATGTAATAATAAAATGTATTCCAGGATAATCAGAATTGGCTTCAACTGACTGTGTCAAGTCTTTCTCTAGATTTAAAATTTCGATATCATGCTTATGTGTTTAATTAAAAAAAAGAAATTGAGGCAATTACCAGCATGGATGAGGAATGTCATAATGTTTGTATCAAAGCAAAAGTTAAGACCAATATCAGTACCAAGATGGAAATAAGATAAATAAACAATTTAAAAAAAAAATCATGCTACATATATCATATATGAATAAAGAAAAATATAAAAAGAAAAAAAACACACCCACCCACACACACACACACACACACACACACACACACACATGTAATCTGTAATATTGTAAATATAAGAGGGTCAGAAAAAAAAATTCATTTACTTGTTTGTTAGTTTATTTATTTAACGTCACTTTATGCTAATTGGACGATGCTACTTGGGGTTTTCTGAATTTTACCTATCCAGTTTTAATTACGATAGGGGTCATTAAGGAATGCCTGGCATAGCACAGGCTCGGTACAGTCATTTTACGTCCTCTCCTGAGAATGGTACCATCAAAGATTTTTTACTCCCTTTAAAAAATCCGAAGTTCTGGGACCTTGGAAATAAAAAGTTTTTATGCTAACCACTTATGCTGGTATAATTACTTTATTAAAATTATCAATTGAATTAACTAATTCATAGACCTCAGGCTCGATTGATTTAACTAACTGAATGCATATTTTCAATGGCGGTAAATTTAAAAGTTAGGATGTTTTGACTCAATGCAGTATATATATTTTTTCTTCGTATTATGAAGTTATCAACATTGTAATTAACAATCAAAAACCAATCTTGTCTTCAGTAGTCATTTTTTAGTTTATATTACATCATAAGGTGTTTAAGTAGATCTTCCATTATGTAAATGCTTTTCGCAATAAGGAACAATGATTGCTATTCGTTGTTAGCCCCTGGTCGCGGGTGAGATCAGCCGGAAACAGGAAATGCTTTAATTGACATTAAGAATTTCGCCAAAAATGGGCGCCAAGGTCTAATACTCTCCAACGATCATGCAACATGTCCTGTTGTGCGCCATCTCCTAATGATGTGATAATCGTTGGAAGCATTTTGAGTTTAATTAAATTTAATTTTTATATCTAATAATTTGATGTATTTTTTTATATCTTAATATTCTTCTTCTCTCTGTAGTATAGTGGCTGAAACATATGAAGAATTTTTGTGTTCTATGTCACCAAAATATTAACTCGTAAAACTCTTTTATCTACCTGTTTCACATTCTCATTCGTCTTGTATATTACCAGTCCCAAAGTATAAGGGATGAGTAGTGAAGTTATTCATACGCCAACTACCGTCAATAATCAACGAAGTATTCTGGACCTTCCAAAAGTGAATTCGAATAAAATATAACTAATAATTTAAACAATCTTATGTTACAATGAGGCAATAGCTTAAAAATTACTTATGTTTCAAATGCCACCTATATATTAACTATGCAGATGAAAAATATACTGATACAGCATGGAACCTTAAAAAATTATTATTACACGGCCTTCCTGTAGATTTATATCAGAAGGAAGGCGGAAACAATAAAACATGTGATCATAAATGTTGTAAATTTTATTACTTTAGACCAATCATAGACTTTTTATAATTCTGTATATAAATTACCCTAGAAATAGTTTTAATTTTTTAAATAATAATTTAATTAATTAGCAATGGTTTAGAAATATATGGAATATTAAAATAAAAACATATAACAACTGCATACTGGAAGTACAAATATATCTCACCCATCTTCAATATTATTTACTTTAATCGTAGACTTTTATAACTAATTCAGGGGGTTTTGGTAAAAATCCCATAAAATTATTATCTATTTTTTAATATTCATTAATTTGAAATTGTAATTATAATGTTGATAATCCTTACCAAGCTGTCACAAAATAAACAAAGTTTATATTTGACCCATTAAATTTGTTTTTCTTACAATTTGTATATTGATCCTTCCTTGTTTTGCTTTACTTTGTACGTAAAGGTAATTCAAAGTAATGTACGTACCAACATTACTTTGAAGGTCTTCTTCAGGGCTATATGCAAAATACAGACAATGAGAATTAAAATTTGTATTTCTTAATTTCAATGGTCTGGAGAAAGAATTTCTTAATTTCAGTTGAAATATTTATTTGAATATCAATGTTTCGACCCACATTGCTTGGTGTTGAATATACAATATACAAGATACAAACAAGTTGAAGTGATATTTTAAAAGAATAAAAACAGAGAAAGTAAAATATAGTATTATCTAATAAGTAATAAAGAAAGTAATACTAGATAATATTCACTTATTATTCGCTCAATTTTTTAATTTATTTACATGGTTTGTAATCGTGATTGCAATTTCTCTTATCCTATTTTTTTAGTTCATATATTTCAAATAATAACTTTATTTTATAATTTATATTAGGATCTGGTTTACCCCAATAGCACTATTTATAAATGTTATTTTTATTTTTTAGAATTTTGTATCTTTTAATCTCTGAACCTGCAACGTGGGTCGAAACGTTTGTTTTCAAATAAGTAGTTCAAGAAATGACTTTTCTCACCTCCACCCTTACCATTTTCTCCCCCATTACATTTTTCTATTAATATTTGTTTTTAATTACAAGAGTTTCAAATTGTAATTTTTATGCATATAAGTTTCACGCATAATTATATACAATCTATGAATTATAATAATATTAATGTTATAGGTCTCTCCTTGTCCCCAAAGCCCAAATCTTTACACGGACTGACAGCCGCTCAGACCGGAAGCCGCTACCTAAAGTGTTTCCCATGTTAGCAGGTCCTGGGACATGAGGAATCCCACATGGACAGCCCCGACACCTGTTGGGGTCACCAATCCTGCTGCGGTCCACATGTCTGCCCTCTGTCTGGCAAATTGGTCTTCCTTGTACAGCGCCTTCTGGCCCGTCTCAAAGCCCAGGGTGATCTGTCTCAAGGTCACCTCAAGGTCACACCTTCCGACCCTTTTGTAAATGAAGGTTACAGAAATTATAGAAAATTCAAAGAATTAATGGAGAAATTACGTTATGGATCATTCTTGTTTCAAAAATGTTTTAACTTTAGGCGTTTAGTACACTAAACTTAATATTTATGTTTTAAATAAAAAACGGGACATGAGTTTACACTCACCAATTATCAGGTCAAGGATATAAATAAAAACATCTTTTTAATGTTGTTTTTTGAAGTGGAAACGTTGGTACAATTAAAAAATAAGTTCTTCTTATTTTTGTGTTATCATTGACTCCACCCCCTGACCAATTCTATCCATCATAACAACTTTTTAATGCTATTAATTTGGAAAAAGTGTAACTCAATACATTTAGTTTAACATAATTTTATTATGATTAATTATAATATTTGACCTTAGTTTTCAACAAATCAAATTCTTGTTAAGGATTTCAAAGTTGGAGGGTCATTCCAAACCAAATAGAAAAAAAAAATTTTACTCTAGTTTTTTTTTGTTTATAATTTATTGATATTTACAACTGTAATTATATTACATCAAGTAAATCTGCTGTATAAACTAAGGACATGAAAAAAAAAACCACTTGTGGAGAAAGTATCCATTGTAGCACTCCAATAAAGTTCTATAGT
Organism: Arma custos; assembly: GCA_037127475.1. NCBI lineage: Eukaryota > Metazoa > Arthropoda > Insecta > Hemiptera > Pentatomidae > Arma > Arma custos. Next base: position 60,397,795 of record CM073759.1, on the reverse strand, counting down.
AGAAGGTCTCGAGGCCATTTTCTTTTCAGACGCCTCGGAGGGTTATCAGGAATATTATGGGAAGCAAGTTGAGAGACTAGCGGATTCAAGTGTGTATGGAGCTTTTCATGGAAGGATAGGTATCCAGTTTGGGCCAAATCAGCAACCTACGGGATATCAAGATCATAATGGATGAGTTTGTTTGTGACATAATAAGGAGCATTGAGGATTTTACGAAGGATTTTAGATTGTAAGGATTGGATACGAGATGGATTGGATGGTTTAGTAGAGCTCCCAAGCTCAACTCCGTATGTTCAAATAGGTCTGATAACTGTCATGTAAATGAGTCTTTTGTAATTAATTGGGAGCTTTGAGCGTTTGTCCAGTAAATGTTGAAGTAAGCAAAAACGTCGAGCAGTTTCTTGTCTATTCAGTCTTGTATTAGGATACTCTATATTTTAAAAATAAAACAATTTTTCACAAAATTATAATAACATAATAATACAAGTTTTTTCCCACGTTCCTTTCTATGCTTCGGCATGCCAACCACTAACCTTATTTCATTACAATTTATTATGATAAGCAATATTTTAAAGTTAGAATAAAGATGAATTGAAATCACCATTATCGTCACATATTTACCAATTAAGATCTGGGCCAACCGTAGAGTTTATGTGTATGAAAGAAAGAAATATTAAATATTTAATACTTTAAATCCTCATCTATAGTAATAAATCAGCTATTCCAACTAATGATCATTAACCTTACGATTCATTAAGAATTAAAGTGTTTATTGATAATAGGTGATATAAAGAAAAGAGTCCTGTGTATGTGTGTGAATCATTGAGTCGCAGGTCAAGGCAGTTATGTTGTGTTGGTTTAAACAGTTCGCCTGCTCCTGCCTTAATTGTAGTCCTTAATCGAGAATCCGTCATAAATCATTATTTTATCGCCGTCTTAATCGACGAGGTTCTATCGACTGTATCGATTAAAAGGGCAGGGTACCACACATCGATTATAAGATTATGATCGGGTATTGAAAGAAACCTCGCCACAATCAGAGGTGAGCGTTATTACGATACTCCTGCTTATGGGAGATGGAAATCCTCGAATAGGTGTCGCAAGTTCTAATACCGTGTGGGAAATCGTCAAAAGCGTGTAATAAAAAATTATTAATAATAAAAGAGGCAATACAATTATTCTCCTACTATCTTCTAAATACAACAAATATTGTCCAATTTTTTGTATTGCTGATAACTTTCAATAATTTTATCTTGCTCCTTATTCCATTTTTTATTTTCAATATAAAATCTACATGATTCTCTCACCCGACCTCCTACCACAGTGCTTGTTGCAGCATCAACAGCACTTTCAGCGAATCATTCAAAAGAGCAAGAAGAAGAACTGCAGAGGGAAAGCCCTGGGAAGGCATTGCAAAATCAAACATACCACGGGACTTTCCGAGAAACGTAGCAGTGGCAACTTTCCGAATGACAACTGGACATGACTTCCTTCAGAAGCACCTGCATCGAATTTGGATGGTGGACTCACCATTATGCCCCTTATGTTCCAATGCTGAAGGAACTGCAGAACACCTTACGACCTGCGATGGCCTTAAGGACGTCACTTGTGAGGCAAAGATGAAGGGACGAGCTTGTTTGCAATGGGCGGCAATTCTATTTCTATTTTGCAATTTTTCATTTTGTCTTCATTATTTAATGTGAGTGTATTGGCTCAGTGGTAGAGCACTGAGTTGCCGTGCCGAAGATCCTGGGTTCAAATCCGGTTCAGGAAAATTTTATTTAAACTGATCGGGATCTGGGACCCTCCTGGGCTCACCTTGCCACAACAAAGTGGGTTCCCATAATATGGGGAATACCTGGTTGAGCATGATTTAAGACAAATCACCTCTCTGCACAATAATTGTCCAAGAAACAGTACAGTTTCAACCACATTCTCTTCATTATTTAATAAAGTTAATCATATTCATTCCGTTTTCCCAGGAGAGGAATTTTTCAAATTGTGACTGTTCCTGGAACAATTGTGGCTAGTTTCGCTGTGATTGAAAATTAAATTCTTGCATTTCTATTTAACTATTTATGAGTTAAACTATATATAGCTAAAATGATATGTTTGGGATTATACGATAAGAAGTTATGCACCCTTTTTAGATCTATAGCGATTGCCTTAAGATCGGTAGTTGGTATGAAATTCATAAAGACATCTTTAAGGCTCAGAACCACAGCATAATGGTATGTATACGTAAAGTACGTTTGACAATACACAATAATTTTAAATGAGCCATGAAACAGTTTTTTATTTTCCTGAAAGATTGTGTAGTTAATTTTTAAAGATAAAAGATAGGCCCTCGGCCGGGATTCGAACCCGGAACCTTTGTCTTTCCGTGACCAATTGAGCCACCAAGGCCGCCTGCCGGCAGAGGACAAATCTATTCTCTTATCCGATCCCATGTCCTAGTGTTCTCGCAATTTTTGCGATGAATACACACGAATTAAGTTCTTTGAACATTGATTTAATTTTAGGATCTTATTGACCTACGTCACATTACTATTTATAATTTTTTTATAATTATTGGTCAATTTTTTGAATTTTTAAATATTTTTATTTTATTAAAGAGAAAAGATCCGGGTTCGAATCCCGGCTGAGGGCCTATCTTTTCGCTTTAAAAATAAAAATATTTAAAAACTCAAAATATTGGCCAATAATTATAAAAAATTATTGTGTAGTTTACTTTCGATAATTTTCATTTGTCCCTTTTCGGATGTCGACTTTACTTACATATCAAAATATATATTTATTAAAAATTACAATAAAATATTATGAAAAGTTTGGAGGGACAGCACGTCCTTCTATGTGTATTATTTATAAATTACAGATATTTACTTTAATATTATATGATACACTTACTTCAGTTACAAGCAATTTTTTGTAAATATGTAAATTATTCATAGGCAGAGGGGTATCAGTAATAGGTCGTCCATTCTCTCATACGAAATTTATATAAACATGATTTTCATATCCTGTGACAAAAAGTCAGTCTATTAAGTAGTCCTCAGCTCTAAAAAAATAAATCAAAAATAGCTTATAAAAACATGTGATCACTTTGCTTTTTTCTTATCGGATAGAAAAGTTCTGAGTAACGTCTTGTTTGCTGTGAATTTAGGTTGATTCAATTGTAGGTTCTTCGATTTAAGTCAAAACAAATTTTAATTTTTCGTTCGTCTTCTTTCAACATTGTCGAGAAAAATATTGTGTTCTAATATGAAAAACGAGTGTAATCTTGGGAAATGAGCATATATCATTTAATCAAGAAATGAACTTTTTAACATACATTTCGAAGTATAGATTATGATATAACCTAAACAGGATGTGTAAGTCAGTTATTTAGCTTATATAGAGTCAGTAATAGTTACAATGTATAGGCGGTAATAAAGTTGTTTTTAATTTCGAGAATATTTAAGTGGAAAGGAATGAAAAGTTAAAACTTGTTGTGATTCAACTCGAAGCGACAACCTGGGAAGTGATGCCTACAAATGAATACGTACTACTAATTTTTATACTTATGTTAACCCTGTTTTATTTTCCTGCCATTGTTGCATTACAGTGTTATCCACCTCTATATTCTCGCCGTTAATATATGTTTTAGATCCTCATCCTGAAGAATTTAGAGACGATCCAAAGTAGCAGGGAAGACGACCGCTGGTCTGTTTGGACGCTATATATAAGCCAAGACCATGTGTTAGCTCTAGGGTCATGTTCAGATATTTATAGACTGTCTTAGGCCTCCCTCAACGTTCTCTTCCTAGATCCTCTTCAGTTGTAATGTCCTCATCTTGTCATTGTCTTCATATTCCGAAGATGTACCTCCAGGATGTACCGTACAAGATGGCAACTACCTGAAGTAAGTTGTTTATAAATTGGGTTTGTAACAAGAAAGTTTCATCATAGCTTTCGTATTCCTGTTGTGAACTTCCTTGTCCTCCCCTCTTCTTATACATGTATAAATACTAGCTCTAAGATTAGGATAATAGAGCATGCAGTAGAGAGGAGATGTAGCAGCTAGTTTTAAGTTCATAAGAGATACTCTCTAAATAAGACTTAGTCCATATTCAATAAGATATGGTGATACTCCAAAGTACTAAGTCACCTAGTTTGTTCACAAAAGAAATGACTCTTGTATATCACTCTGGCCAGAGACACCGTCCTGTACACATCGTATTATCTCCTAATTTCTTCTGCTCTTTGTTCCGTGTTTTTGTAGTGTTGTGTTTAGTTTTGTCTCTTTTCTTCTCACTATATATTTATCGGTTATTATTTATTATTTATTATACTATAAACTTATTCAAAAAAAGCAGAGAGAAGATTTTCATTCGATAAATTAAGCTAAGTTCGACGACCTTGAAGACGGTGAAGCTTTCGGTCCTAATACCAACAGCATTAGGCATTATCCCGAGCATACAAACAATTGTGAGTTATTTATTTACTTACGTAATTATTTTTTCTCTTCTTATTCATTATGGTTCACTGCACTATTTGCAACGGCATTATTACCCGAGATGACAAAATCAATATTAGTTGCTCTAAATGCAATCTCATATTTCACGGGCGATGCATTAACCTCACTGATAAAGATTTAGAGGCCCTTAAATCTGTCAAAAAAAATCTGTGGTTATGCTCTCAGTGTGACCAGGCGAAAAAGAATACGGCGACGGGAGAAAAACTTAAAGCTGAACTCTCTTTATCAGATGTTCTAACGGCCGTGAAACAAATTGACGCCAGTATTAAAGATGAGATTAAAAATATCAAAACAGCCGTTGATAAACAAGGGGACCTCACCTTTGAGTTTAGTGATAAACTAACCACAATAGAAAAACATCTAGAGGGCCAATCAAGATTCATAGAAGAGATATTGGCGGAAAATAAAGCTTTAAAGGCCCGGGTAGGAGATCTGGAAGTGCGGGTAAACAAAAGTGAGCAGGGCATGTTATCTAACTCCCTGGAGATCCGGGGGATCCCAGTCCTAGCCGGTGAGACCCCTTCCGGCCTATTAACTAGTATCGGTGCGGGCCTAGGCATAAAGTTAAATCTAGAGGATCTGGACACAGTGCAACGACGGAGAGCAAGAAATGATGACCCGCGACCCCCACCTATCATAGCACGCTTCGTGAGGAAATCAGTGAGGGATGACTTGTTACATAAAAGAAAAGTCAAAAGAGATTTCTCTACGCGAGATTTAGGTTGGCAGGGAAATGACTGCCACCGTATCTATCTGAGCGAGGAGATGACAAAAGGTAACAAGCACCTCTACTGGTTAGCCCGTCAGAAGAAGGCAGCGGGAAAGATAAAGTATGTGTGGTTCTCTGGGGGCAGAGTGCGCTGTAGAAAAGAAGATGGTCACCAGGTGGTCTTCATAGATCAGGCCCAAGATCTAGACGTCTTCGGGTGACTACTAAAGTTTTGTTTCCCCGCTAGCTCTATGACAACCTATGGCGCTCACCACGGAATTTTGGATTTTGCCCACGCCCTCTCTATACAGTTAATTTCTTTTTATTGGTCCATATTTTTAGTTCTTAGGATCTTTTGTTCTATATTTTTAAGTTTGTTCATGTTCAAGCAGCTATATATATTCTATTACTTTGCTTCTCTCATTATTAATTCATTATTTTCTCTTTTTACATATTTTACCAGTATTATCATTTCTATACTATTAATATTCTTATATGTTTTTTGTTTTATCTTGCATGTCTTCAACTATCTGGAACATTTCACAGCTTTTTACCTAATCTACCTGCTAAAATTAATTGCACACAGCATCTTCTCCTCTTTTTCGGGGATCTTCTCTCCTACCTCACCATCATGTCCAGTATCCTGACATCCTGTCACGTCAACACCCAATCCTTACCTGCCCATTATGACGAATTCCTTCAATATTTTACCCAAAACTTTTATCATACCATTGGAATTTCCGAAACATGGCTAAAACCCCACATCCCCTCCTCTGCAATATCCTTACCAGACTATTCATTCCTTCGCCACGACCGGGTAGACCGGACTGGTGGAGGAGTAGGTCTTTACGTACACAACTCCCTAAAATCACGTATCCTTGATTCCTCACCCGCAACTGGTTATCCTCACACAGAATTCCTTCTGGTTGAAATCTCTTTTAACCCAAACCCTCTCCTTTATGTCGTAGTATATCGCCCTCCTTTGGCCCCTCTTGATTCAATTTTTGAATCTACCCTTTACGACTACATTCCTCTCTACAACCATATCATTATCTCCGGTGATTTTAATGCCAATCTCCTCGTCCAATCCTACGATCAACTATACCTGGAAAATCTCTTTTACTCTCTACACCTTTCCATTGTCCCATTTTCTCCCACCCATCACACCTTTCAATCCGACACATGGTTAGACCTGTTTGTCATTGATTCACGGCAGAACCTCCTTTCTTCCTCTCAATTACCCGTTCCATTTCTGTCCTCTCATGACCTCATCCATATTTCATACAATATCCAAACTCCTGTTATACTACCTAAAACCGTAACCTTTCGCAACTTAGATGCTCTCACCCCAGAGAACATCTCACCCTCTCTTGAAGCCTTGGATTGGAGAGAGATTTATTCTTGTGCCTCTATTGATTCGATGGTTGACATACTTACTTCCAATCTCAAATATATCCTTGACACCCATGCCCCACTGAAAACCTCAACCTTCCGTCACCAGCCTGCTCCCTGGTTGTGTCAAAAAATTAAAGATCTTCAAAGGAAGCGTGATGCGGCCCGAAGACGCTTTAGACGGACAAGGTTAACTGACGACTATCAAGCGTTTAGGGCCCTCCGCAATCTGACACAGTCGGCAATCAGGCAGGCAAAACCCAAATACTTCCACGAAGCCCTTTCATCTGCTCCCGATTCTAAATCCAAATGGCATCTCCTTCGAAAGCTTTCTCTTCTTAATTCATCTTGTTCTAGGCCCTTTCCAGCCTCTCCCAATGAAATTAACTCATATTTTTTGTCCACCTCAGTTAATACTTCTAAATCATCCTCTCCCGTATTTTCCCTACCACCATCTTTCAACCCTGACAACTTTTACTTCGCTGACATTTCACCCAACGACATTATTTCCTCTGTTCTGAAATCCCACTCCATCTCCACAGGCTTCGATGGGATTCCTGTCAAACTGCTAAAATCCTGCCTTATCGATATTATACCTGTCCTACTCTTTATATACAATTTTTCACTGCAAAACGGAGTATTCCCAGCCTCCTGGAAAAAAGCCATAGTCCATCCTATTAATAAATCCTCTAACCCTGTCTCACTCAAAGACTACCGCCCAATCTCAATCCTCTCAAACCTTTCCAAGCCTCTAGAAAGAATAGTCCAGTCACAAATGTCAAATTTCCTCGAACAGTCCAACCTCCTTGACCCACTTCAATCTGGTTTCCGTCCCGGTTTCTCCACACAATCGGCACTTACCAAAATCACCAATGACATACATACCGCTATGGACGACAAAAAACTAACTGTGCTTATCCTTCTTGATTTTACTAAAGCTTTTGATTCCTTGGACCATTCTATCCTTTTTAGCAAACTCAAATCAATGTCCTTTTCTAACAGTTCCATCCGATGGTTCCAATCCTTCCTCTCTGATAGATCTCAAGCAGTTTCTATACCTAATCATCCCCTTTCCTCTTTCCTCACTCTTTCCTCAGGCGTGGCACAGGGCTCAAGTATCTCTCCTCTTCTTTTCAACTGCTATATCAATGATCTCCCTAAATCTGTTCACCACTGTTCCCATCATCTATATGCTGACGATTTCCAAATATATCTGTCCTTTCCCCCTTCCGAGCTATTTTTTGCGTTCGCTAGTATTCAGGAAGACCTGGATAGGATCTGTGCCTGGGCAAAGCTGAACAAACTGGAACTGAACGCATTGAAAACGCAGGCCATTGTTTTAGGTTCCAATTCCCTCCTTACATCCATCCACACCCTCCCAACATTACTCCTAAACGATAATCCTATCACGTTTACCTCCTCGGTGAAAAACCTAGGCATCACCATCGACCAAAACCTTTCCTGGAAATCCCACATCGCCCAAATATCCCGACGGACAATTAGTTCCCTGAAGTTGTTTCATCGTTCTCGTCATCTCCTTACACAATCTTCCCGTAAGCTTCTCGTATCTTCTCTCATCTTCCCCCACTTTGACTATTGTAGCGTGGTATATGGAGGCCTCTCTAAAATGCTTGAAGACAGATTAAAGAGAATAATGAATTGCTCTCTAAGATTTGTGCTTGGTACTCCGAAGCGATCGCGCGTCTCCCACCTCTATGATGGGTTAAAGTGGCTCTTCCCTCCCTTCCGAAGACAATATTTCCTCTGTTCATTCTTATACCAATCCATTCACTCTCAACACCCTTCATATATCTACAGTCTCCTCCAATTCAAATCATCAGTGCAACACCATAAAACAAGATCCCGCCTTTCTGATCTCTATATACGTTCACACAGAACTAAAGCATTCGAACGTTCCTTTCTCGCCCGCTCCACCACAATGTGGAACTCAATCCCTCCTAATATCCGTCATACTCCCTCTCTATCATTATTCAAATCCTGGCTGTTTCAACATCTATTAGCTTCCCAGAAGGATAGTCTCTAGGTAGGTTAGTCATTTGCTTAGAATACAATGTATATAATAACAAACTGTGTTATCTAGTTCTTTTAATTCTGCTCTTGGAAAAGCTGTACATCATGTAAACAAATTATTGAATGCTAGCTCATGCATTCAATTTCAAAAGCTTTGGATTTATCTATTCTCTGTAATTGCTTAATATCCTGTCAAGATCTGTACTATTTATTTACTTACTATTATTTTTGTTTATATATTTCTTTTTAAATTGTCTTATGTCATGTTTTCACGCTTTATGATTTGTAACATTTAGCCTTCTGGCCAGATAAATATTATGTTTTTATTCCTGTTCATATCTGTTATTCTAAAGGGACTTTGTCCCAGAATAAAGTTACTTTTCTATTCTATTCTATTCTATTATAATCTTACTAATATTATAAATGTGAAAGTTTGTATGTTTGTCTCTCTTTCACGCAAAAACTACAGAACGGATTTGGATGAAACTTTACATTAATATAGTTTATACATCAGAATAACACATAGGCTATAGCAAGCGCGGATTTATGGAGGGGGGGTGCACGGGTGCACGTGCCCCCCCCGTACAGTTTTTTAGGTACTGTGGAGAATCCATTATAGTACATAATTAAAGGCAAATCACATGATCATATTAGTTATAATAACAATGTTTTGAAGTTAGACATCTGAAATTTTGGATGCACGAGTAACTTATATTTTAAAAAAATAATTAAATTATTTATTTAAAATGATCTTTCACGAAACTTTATTTGGCAGACCGAATTCCACGCGAGCGAAGCCGCGTGCAAAATCTAGTATTCAATAACTCGGTAAATTTGTATATTTCTTACTAGTCGTTCACGGATTGCCAACTCAAGGACACATAACAGCGCTCCAACACGTATTTAACTGCCGAATCAAAAAGCTTTATGCTGAACAAGTGAAATTTTCTAATCGCCTTGATGAGAATTCTTATGAGATAGGAAGTCGTTATAAACACGTTAGTGGAATGTGAAATTCGTGTATTATAGACAATTCAATAGACAAAAAATCATCAGGAATATCATTTATAGTTAAATATGTCTAATGTCTAGCATTCTGTTCAATATTAAATAAAAGTCTTATATTTGAACCATGTTGTGGGTCATAAAATAATAGTGATTATTCGATTTCTTTAGCTCATAATCATAGTTTAGTACAAACATTACCCAATTCATTAATTCATAATTTGTTAGGGAACTAACTTCAGGATATGGATATTAGCTATCTCATATGACAATGAATTAATAAATTTATTTCAATCTGATTTGCTTTTATTTTTTTTATCCTAATTGTTACTTCTGCTTAACTAAATATAAAGTATGGAACATTTTGATATTAAATCGATAAGTTAAAAATGTTATTCCTTGGTTTCAACGATAACCAGCCGGCTCCAATCCATGCCTCTTCTCTCGAAAGCCTTCCTGGCTTCATCTTTCTATTATATTTATAGAAGAATATATAATGTTTGGAATATGTAGTATGAATTTTTAATGTTAAACTGAAAAATTCTTGTGTTTATTAGCTTTGTACAAGAGAAATATATCTGAACCACATTGTATACCTATATAACTACGTTGAATTACCTACCTGACATTACAGCAAGTTTATATATTTGATTCAATTATGTATTTTTTTGATATTTTTATACTAATGGTGAACTTTAACTTGCCTATAAAAATAAATCAACAGTCCTGATGAATAAGTGGTTGAGTCAGATTTTGCCTAGAGGGAGTTATCTGTTATTATGGCAGTGGAATCCGGTCATTTTTGATGTTTTTCGCTTGAAATGGAGTTATAATGCAAGCAAAAACTCCTTTTCAAGTCATAAAACGTTTTAGCAAAAATTCGACTTAAACATTTATTCATAGGGGCTTTAGTTATATAAATGATCGAATTCCTCTTGTATTCAATCCTTACGATCGAAAAACCCTTCGAAAAATCCTCAATGCTCCTTACTTTCTTAGGAACAAAGTAATCCATAATGACCTTAATGTTCGATTTTAGCGCAGAGGTCGAGGAAGTAAATGGTCCTCGTATTCCATCGTTCGAAAAGATTCAATCTCAAGCTAGACCACAAGCCGCAATATAAACCAACATTACTCCATATTACAGCGATAACAATTTAGTGCATAGTTCTCCTGTACTGGATGAGAAGGGCTTTCCTTGACCGCAGGGGACGACGAACTTGTAAATCTTAACGGGTATTATACCGTAAATAATTATACATATTTTTTTCTATATATATTTATTTCCACACCTGTAAAGTACAAACACTGATAATCAGTAGATTGTCTGACAGTAAAATAAAAGAGAATGACATGAGGGGCATGAAAAACAGTAACCAACGGTTTCCAATTATACATAACAAATTTAACTCTTGCAGATATTTGGGCAATGGCTATGAGATATGAGACAAAAAGATTAAATCTTAAAAAAAAAATTGTTTCATAGATTGCTTTTAAATGTGACGATGCTATTATTTTATCGATTTCCACGCGTAGTATGCTTCTGAAAATATTCATCTTTATTAGTACTCATTGACACTCACAACCTCTCATAGTAGAAATTAAATTTTCACTCTTGCAAAAACAGAAAACAATCAAAATATATATAAAATTTGTTAATACAGGCAGACTTAACTAACCAGTTAAGTACAGATCTGCATTCCAATTAAAACGATAAATTCTGAACTTGCAGCTGATGTACGTAACGATAAGTTAGTCAAGCTTCGCAACATATATCGTTTATTAACCGAGAATATTATTTATATTACCCGTAGCGGTTATTTATATTTATATAAAGTTTATCACTGTTCAAAGAAGAAAAGAGATTCTTTTTTTTCAATGAGACCTACTTAGATGCACGTGTCAATTTCAATCCTTTCCAACGTATAGTTTTCTATTCCGTTCCTTCCAATATCATCCTTTCACTCAGTTGTTCTTTTCAATCCTCGAACCACTTCGTCCAAGGTTTCTTTTCCACTCTTCCCTGGAATCCCTCTGTAGTCAAGATCTTCTACCCAAAAATCCATAAGGAATGAAATTACGAAATATGATAAGATTATTAGTGTGGAAGAAAGTGGTCCGGGTGGAGGTCACAATGAATTTCTCGTAGAATTTAAGAAGTTTATTGATTAGCCAACGTTTCGACCTACTTTGTAGTTCTTCTTCGGGGCTGTGGGGGAGGAGCTGGGGGTGTTAGGTCCTCACTAGCTTAAAACACATACTGTACAGTATGTGTTGGACACAGGGTTGGACAGTATGTGTTTCAAGCTAGTGAAGACCTAACACCCCTAGCCCCCCACAACCACGAAGAAGACCTACAAAGTAGGTCGAAACGTTGGCTAATCAATAAAGTGTTTCTCAAATTCTACGAGAAATTCATTGTGACCTCCACCCGGATCACTTTCTTCCACATATATTATCAAGGTCAATAATTATCATTCAATATGGTTAAGATTATTATATATTAGTTTGAAATCATCATAAAACATTAATTACAATTTTCCAGTTACCTTATGTTTTTTTGTATTTTCATCGTACAACATTCCATTCCGAGGGTACAGTATTATATATTATTATTGATATTATTTTAAAAATATGCACTTTATAAATATTTTTCGTGCATGGTAGACTACTTTGTACATTGTATCAGTTAACCAAAAAAGATTGCTTTTTTCGTAATAATGTCTTACAAAGACAATTTAGCTGAAAAAAACATTAGTGAGACATTTTATGACCGGAATTGCTAAATATACGAATTTAGTATTAACATTTCAATAGATATTCGAAAGTTCTATGTGATTTAAAAAAAATAAAAATTTGAGTATTGGTAAAGCAATTCCATTGCAATGATGGTATTGAAATTCTTTTGTTAAAGATCACAAATTTTTTAAAAAGTTGAAACTGTTGTGTTTTTATGCTATGAAATTATTCCCTTAAAACATCAAGTTCAAACATGATAAAACTCAATATATCACTTTATTAAAAAATTCACGTTGAAAATTGAATGACAGATATGTTGTTCTTGAATTAAAAAGCATCAACCAATACGATTGATGCTGCCAATTTTTGAGTTATTTCCTTATTTTGAAGGAGCGATATGTTTTAAAGGGCTGTAAAGCATAGACATCAGTCAGTGAACTATATTTTTGGCCGACTAAAGATTCATTATCATTAATGATCTTAGTTATTAATTAGTTGTTAATTATACATATAGTATAATAGGTACAATTGATATTACCTAGAATAGTTCTGTTATTTATTTAAGGCCTAACTAGCAGCCGCCACTCCGTTTGTTTTTTTAATAACAAGTTAAAAAAACGGAAATAAAGTTTTATTGGTAGAAAAATAAACCATTAAAATAATATAAATAATAAGAATCTAGAAAATGTTTCAATTCAACATCAGAATGGACTATGAAGAAACAAAAGTTTTTATCCAATACAATTGAGGCTTTACCCAATACAATTTTTTGTGAAGGATAAACTAAAAAATGCCAATTTTCGTTATTTTTCTTTAGGAGGAGCTTTTTTTTTATAAACTTCTGAGTTTTCACTATATCATTAATTTAATGTTAGTCCTTTAGTTTTTTTTTAAAATATAATATTATTTTTACACCCACATGTATTGGTGAATCCTTTCTTGGCGGAAGACGAGAGGACGAAGCCGATGCTATCAGCCCATCCTGTTCCCTATCCTGTCGGATAAGACTGAGATAAAGCCAGGTGTTTGCCGGACAGTGCGACCACTATCGCAGTATAAACAGTCGCGCTGTTTGTTCGAATTCCCACAACAGGCCGGTCGAGATAACTAGCAGCCGCCGCTCCGTTTGTTTTTATAATAAGTTTAAAAAACGAAAAAAAAGTTCTATTGGTAGAAAAGTAAACCATTAAAATAATATAAATTGAAAATAAATAATGTAAAGGAGATGGTTGGGGGGTGCAGTCAATAAGAACACCGAATAAGTGAAGTACTTATATTATGTGCCGACGTTTCAGAAAATAAATAATATATATATATATATATATATATATATATATATATATATATATATATATATATAATATATATATATATAAATGAATGTATGTGTGTTTGTCCTTAATGCATTCTTACACAAATCATCCGATTGTCATGAAACTTTGGGAAGTTGTTCAGTACACTCTAGGGAAGGTTTTTACTAACTTTTTTTTCTTATTTTATTTTATTTTTTTGGATTTGAAAAAGATTTCAAAAATTTCTAGAAAAAAAATAATTATTTGTCTAAAAAGCGTAATCGACCTTTTTTAAAGAAGATTTAATTTTCTACAATTTGAGCCCAAACGCAGCTCTGTAGGTCTAATAGAACCTGAGTTCAGTCCTATCATAACTATATATATAAAAATGAATGTATGTGTGTTTGTCCTTTATGCATTACTACACCAATCATCCGATTGTCATGAAACTTTGGGAAGTAGTTCAGTACACTCTAGGGAAGGTTTCTACCAACTTTTTTTTTCTTATTTTCATCAGCATCAGCTGATTGCGTATCATACCCAATATAAAAATAAACAATCTGCACTTCAATAACCTCAATAAAGACTTGCACTTCTTCATAGTCCACTCCCATATTGGAATGAACCATTTTCTAAAAATAGTGTTAAATAAATGACACGACTATTCCTGATGTTATCAATTAATCCCAGTTTTACCAATCATTACCAACTGAGGAAGTAATAAATCTTTGTTCGTAAAAAATATTCACTGACTGATATGTATGCATTACAGTCCTGTAAAACATATCGTTCCTTCAAATGAACAACGACATTACAAAACAATTGACAGTAGTAACTGTATTGGTTAATGCTTTTTAATTCAGGAACGACATATCTGATATTCCATTTCCAACATGTTTTATCTTTATTTTTTTTTTAATAAAGTCACATTTTGAATTATATCATGTTTGAACTTGAAGTTTTATGGGAATAATGACATAAGTTAAAATCAAAACAGTTTCATGCTTTTAAAAATTTACTTAAGGTTAATAAAATGATATCAATACCATCATTACAGTAGGAATGCTTTGGTTGACAAATACCCAACTTTTTTTTTTAACTGACATGAAACTTTCAAAAACCTCTATTGAAAAAATATGTTTCTTGAGATATGACATTGTCCTGTTTAAGTAGCGATATCTGAATCATATGATCTATAAAAAACTAAAAATACTAGGCTACTTTTCACTATGTATTGAATATCTCATATGATATAAAGAATATTCACCAGACTAGTAGTAATTTCTATGTATTCTACAGAAAATAGATATCTATTTTTTTTTATTTACGTTATTGAGCGTGCAAATAGCAGTTATATAAAAATTTCATTTCTTTGCATTTAAAATTTGGAATAAATGGTATGTTCAAGATGGATGCAAACCCTTCCTCCTTTGTGGGCGATTCGTATATTTGCTCATAACACTTGAAATATTTTGGGGATACTGCAGGATAATTAGTATCGAACATTCTCCTAAACTTATTATTGTGAGCACATCTGTTAACGGACCATTCCATAACAAAACATCGTACTTTAATATCATGTAACCTGCAGAGATAGGTGAATTTCCACCTGTCGTTGACTTTCCAGTTCGCGTGATCAACGACTGCGCTTTTCCTCTTTTCCAATATGTCGGCTAGCACTGGAACACTCAAGTTCCAATCGTCGAAATAATCGAGGCTTACTGGAACGTAACCCTCTTTAAGGAGGTAATTCTCGACGAAATACGTCTTCCCAGAAGATGGAGGGCCTACCATGATGATGACCTCTTGTTGGTCGGAAGAAAATTCGAGGTCAGGCATCTTCTTCATTTCTGACTTGCAAGGTCGAAATTTTACTTCAAGATACGGAATCGACGGTTCTTTCAAGAAGAATTCCTCTGGAGTGTAGAACTTCAAACCGATATTTTCTGCAAATATTCTATCCGAAGCGGCGAAGTCTTTTTCTCGGCCTGCAGCATCACCAACGTAGAATGATTGCTCTATATTCACGTTTACTGTGGAATTAAACTCCATCAGTTTCCACATACCTGGAACTGGTTTCCTATATGGACCTCCGAAGTAAGTGGCCATATAAATTTGTATCGGTATACCAAGAAGGTTGATGATACATTCTATTTTGGACTTGAACAGATGGAATTTGACAGAACTGTTGGGCCTAAGGATTCCAGCTTGATTCGTAAATATAATGACCTTATATCCGTTGTTATGAAGGTTTGAAAGTTCGGTAATAACAGATTCGTGCCATAAAGTCCAGTCTGTGTGGTCTTTTGGGGATCCATTGGACTTTGGCTTAATAATGGTACCATCTAAGTCAAAAGATGCCACATTCTCTCTCTTTTCGTCGAATCCGTAAGAAGTGCAAGTGAACAGTTGGCCCCCAGTGAACATCTCCCACCTGTATATCCTTGATTTTAGTCTCAGCAAATCTATACTTCCTGCACATGAAAGATTAATACTTTCTTTCTCTACGTAAGAGAATTCTACGAGATAAACTATAACGGCTGTTTGGATTTCTACAACAGATCCCTCTGGTATTTTTAGTACGTTTGTCGTGCTTGTTGGCTTCCTGTCTACATGTATTACTGGAATGCCTTCCACTATAACTGATATTGAACGATCCTTGTAACATGCTGTAATCCACAATTTGGACGAAGTTGGAGACAACTCCACCAGTGATGGGTCGTGGAGAGACGCACTTCCTAACTTAAGTTCATCACCATCAGGCAAATATACCCTATTAGCTCCTTTGATTATAGGCTCTAAGTAACATCTCTCTGCCGTCATCTTTCGGCTTCTGAGTAAATCTTGAATAAAATAGGTATAAAACAATAGAAACTAAGAATTGATATGGAACACTATCTACGAACTTGTATAAGTTCAGAGAATTAATAAATAACACACTGCATGATCTTACAAACACATTGCTACAATAAAAACATTTTTTTCAGAGTATCATATGTTCTGAAATATAGTCCGTTGACTATATTATAAATAATATAATAATAAAATTTATTTCGAATGACAATTTCCGGCTAAACGTTTGCAAAAATAATCCAACTCGCAAATGAGACCTGCAATGTGGGTCGAAACGTAAGTCTCCAATAAATAATTGAATTCTATTTAAGAAATTATTTCAATGGCATCCACCCGGACCATTTTCGTCCCCATTACGGTTATTGTTTTATTTATGCTTGAATGAATTCTGGAATAAGAAATCGTTTTAATTCGCTTGAATTTAAATAATTAGTAACTTGGTTTATTTTCATTGGAAATAATATTTCTATTTTTTTTTTTAAATTCGCTTTACCGTTAAAGACGTTGGAACCAAATAAAAGTCCTGTCGAAAAACCCGGCAGAATAATTGAAGAAAAGGTACACCGTACAAGAAGAGTATTCTAACAGAGATGGCTGGATGGGGTCAGCAAGGATTCGTGGATCGATTTTAAAGTCTGTAACTGGAAGGCCGCTGTACTGGACAGGAAGGACTGAAGGAAAATTAATAGAAAAGAAAAAGACATCCAACGGTTCTGTTTAAAAAAAAAGAAAAAGCGTTTTAGATAGAAGAATTTTTATTACTTATTCCAATACTGGTTATGAAAGTAAGTCTTATACTATTGTTTCTAATGCGATCCCTCCTAGTTTCCCTAACCGATCAACGCAGGACCTTATTTCTGCTGCAGGTGTGTAACTGCAAGGTCTGTCCAACATTCAACCTATATCAGCCTTAAGTGCAGATTGGCCTTCTTATTCACTTCATGGTGGCCCAGAATACCGTTAATCATATATTTATTTGTCTGATTTGCTTTTGGTATTCTGGCCGAATTCTCAGCAACTATCTTACCAGAATTATCAGTAACAACAGCCCTTGAGTAGAATATTCTTTAACAACTTGAACAACCTCTTGATAAAGAACCGTTGGATGTCTTCCTTTTGTTATCTCGCCATTAGCAGCGATTAACTCTTGGAAGCATTTATTTGCATGTCTATCCTTAGCAGTTCTTCCCATCGCTCGAGTGATACTTTTATCATTGAATCAGCTATGGGGACAATGCTATTCATAAATAAAAGACTATGTAGACGGTTCACATATTGTAACCCTGGATATCCGGAGCTTGCACGTTTGTGCATAGACACCATGAATGACACCTATAAAATTTATAAACAGGAGGGGCTTAAATTAATTATTCATCTGACAATTACTATATAAAAAAGTAGGAATGAGTAATATAGAAATTACTAAATGCTTGGAAACAGTGACCAAAACGTTTTCATGTCAAAACATCAAAAATCCTTAAAACTTCTTTAAAATATTCTACGATGTATAAACCAGAGAGGCAGAGACAAGAGAGAGTAAAAATAAAATTATAGTATAATAATTAATAAACAGCACTGCATAAAAAATTATAATTTTGAATTAACTAATTCAGACACAAATTTTTATTTGGTTTGAAAATCATAATAATGGATAATATCTACAGCACTGTTGAATTAAGTCGAATTTTATTTCGAGAGAGTTAACTGTATCGAGGGAAGAAGATTCGCACCATTCTCGTAGTTTTGGACTTTAAATTTGGAGAAAATTGGTCTTAACCATTTATTCATATTTATATCACTAAAACAATAAATCAGTTATATTAATATCATTATCAATAATACGGAAAAAAAATTTTCTGTAGAACTGTACACATTTTAGTAACTCAGTTAGAAGGCAATGTAGAAGTTTAACACATATGTGGTGCATGCTCAGTTAGGCCGGGCAAGTACACACTAACTGCCTTTAGAAATATCTTTCAGAGGCACTCAGGTGTCCCGTTTCTTTAAAATTCTCTTTTTTTTAGAGAGAGAATAAGGGCTATATGACGGTCGAACAAAAGCGTTCAAACCACAATGCCCTGTCCCTGACAGCTGATCCACAGATATTACCTCTTCTGAGCTTTCTCCAAGCCTCTTTATTGTTTTTATTATCTTTTGTTTCCTGTTTTATTGCTAATTTATATTTCATAATTTCTATAATTAGGTTCAAGTTTCTTATATAATGACGCCTTACATTACATAACACTCGGGTCTGTTCATTCCAAATGATTCAAGGGATATTGCATAAATTGCTCGACCATTTCAAACAGATTTTTTGTTTACATCATAACGCTATAAAAATAATAATTTTAATTTGTTCTTTCTTCTTAGTTCCCACAGCGACCACTTTTATTATACAAAAACCGTCGGTTCTTGGGTTTGTGGGAAATTATATTGACTTATATACTAGGATTCAAGTCCGGATGTAGCAGATAAATTATTTAATATGCTTAATCTATCAGTTACGGATGGACACTTTGAGATCTACACACCCTTAAGGAGCTCATACAGCCTCTGTAATGTGAGTACCCATTACAGGGTTAGAATTGGCGGTTGATCGTGACCTCCCTGTACAGTTATTTGAAACATCAACTACAACTGCCAACTACTAAATCTAAAACCTTTTGTTATGTTTTGCTATAACAAAAATAAAATTAATAGTTTAAAAAACTAAAGCGTAACTATAAAGTAGAAAGTAAATGATAATTTAAAAAACACTCTTTAATTTAAAACAAAACTATAAAGTAGGAATTTGTGTGGGAATGGTTGACTGGATTTATCTTAGGAGAGTATAAAATGGTCAGGGGTGCTGTCAATAAATTACACAAAATTTATTTTATAAATATTATTTGTACTTATTTTATTTGTGTCTAAGTTTCGACCTCATTTTTAGGGCATCTTGAGGAATGAGAAAAAAATAAAACAAAAAAAGCTTCATGGCTTAATAATGCAGTAGAAAAGAAAGTATAACAGGCTATATAAACAAAAACTATAGTAATGACAAGTTAAATTATGCAAAAATGACTATAAATCTTAAGAATGGAAAAGAAACTAGATTACTCATCGGTTATTTCATAATTTTTTGTATTTCTTGTCATTCCTATCATTTCGGTTAATATAACCTATACATTCTTATAATGTATATATTCCTAATATATACATACATTACATATACTAATATATACATCCCTCAATATTAGGTCGAAGTGTGGGTACAGATAAAATAAGTCTAACTTTATTTATTGACTGTACCCCTAGGACATTTTACACTCTTCCATTAAGTAGAAATGTTTCTTAAGAAGTTTAAAATACGAATATAGTGATAAACAAAATAAATCATTTTATAGTAAAAAAAAAAAGGGAAGCTTTTCAAAACATTTTCACAATGATTCAACTTATACAAATATCAGTGAAAAATAATTTCGATCATTGCTGTATTATTATTTTATTACTATTATGTGTCATTTAAGGTATTATTTATTGCTACTTTTTAGTTTGGCTTTTAGTTTAATACTTCATCATTAATCGTCATTGAAATTATCAATTAATTGAAGCATAAGAGGATTGGGGAGTAACTGTTGCCAAGCGGTATCTAGTAACAATCTGTTGTAACTTTATTGATAGTAATCTTTAGTGAAATAAATAATATCAATAAACTAGAGCCAAAAGCTCAAAAAGAAACACTATTATTTATTATAATGCAATTGGGAAAAAACCATGCAAAGCCTTATGTTTCAAATCCAGTAATTCACCCACTTACCGGTCGACGTTTCGCCTATTCAGGCATTATCAAGACACCAAACTATATATTTAAAGAGTATGATGTTTACGAGATTAGGCTTGTGAATAAGATTACAAACAAGATGAGTAAATTTTACACTCCATTAAAAGATAAAATACTTACACAGCAACAATCGGATGTAGTGTATGAGATTAGCTGTTTACAATGCCCTAAAATATACATTGGTGAAACATCACAATTGTTGCACAAAAGAATGTATCAGCAGCAATATGATTGTAAAAATATTGGTGGCAAGGAATCTAACATGGCCCAGCATACCAAAACTTGTAAGCATCAATTTGATTTTGAGAATGCTAAAGTTATTTACAAAGAGAGTGATGGCTCTAGAAGGAAGTTGTTCGAGGCCATGCAGATTGCACAAAAGATTGACATTTCGGTAAATTATAAAACAGATTGCAGAAATTTGAACCAATATTATTCGGAAACGTTAAATATTTTAAAAGAAAAATTTGGCTAACTTTGCTAATATGTATAAATTTTTATATAGGTTAATAATACTTGATATAGTTTGTGGATCAGCTGATTCTATAACCTTCCCAGCTGGTTGCGTATTACCTTCTTTTCAGTTGTATGTTGAACGTCTTGGTGGTGGGGTGCTGTCTCATGTTTGGAGCTTGTTTGGGCTGTTGATCGTTGGGATGTATTGCACCTTTTTCTTCGAGATGTGATTCACATAACCCCTTTTTTGTTTTTGGGGTCTTGATAATGCCTGAATAGGCGAAACGTCGACCGGTAAGTGAGTGTATTACTGGATTTGAAACATAAGGCTTTGCATTGTGTTTTTTTTCCAATTGCATTATAAGAAATAAATAATATTTAAAAAACTAAAATTCACTTTATCGTATAATAAATGCCCCAATAATATTATAAGTCTGTATAATTCGATTCTTATTAATTTACATGCAGCTAAAATCCTGGGAATAAAAAATAACTATTTATTACTCATAAATAAAGATTTTTTATAAAAAAGAATTATTTTTAGAGTAAAATCTGTAAATAGTAGCAAACTGGTATTAGGAAAATACACGTGGGATTCATGATTCATTAATAGTTATTCCTTCAAAACATTTTCCAAGTTGGAAAGGCTTTGGAAGGGAAAGATAAATTCTTAAGGAGACAGTATTACTTCCACTGGAAAGTATTCTTTCCAGCAAGTACAGAATCCCTCATAAGATTTGCTAATGCTAGAATTTACAGTTCCTGGAACCGAAATTGCAATTGCTAATTTTAACTCTATTTGAAAAACAAATTCCGGAACTAGTGCACCCGGATGAATTAAAAACATTATTAGGTCAAGGTATTCCAATCATGTCAGGGGAAGGCGATCTGGGCAAAGTCTAATATTTTATGTCTTTTTTGTTTTTTAAAGTTACTGATATCAATACCTAATTATGATTCCAATAAAGTATATCCTTAAACTATGTACGATGAGAAAAATAATAAAACTAAGTTTTATTGGCAGTAATGGTATGCATTTATTATATGCCAACTATAAGATATGCCGTATGCCAGGTGATACCCAATATTCAAGAAATCCCCAGGAAGGGGGTATATCAAGTATTATGAATTAAGTAGCATTCTCAAGTGTATAGACTGGTACAGTAAAAAAATTGTTAACAGTACAGGTAACAATTTACTTACCAACCGGGTTTATGACATCCCTTGTGATCTATCTATTTATTAATTAATTAATTAATTTATAGAAAGAGCATAAAATATTTCTTGCCCCATGATTAATACAGTGAGGCTTAATTTTTTAGCATTACCTTCTCTTTAGTTCGGTTAGGTCCATGTTTCTGCCAATACTCATACTCATAATATACATGTGAAATAATTCTTATAATATACGTGAAGAATAATTAAAAATAATACTAAATTAAAAACAATGACTACAAGGTAAGGATCTAGAAGCCCTAAGGCCGGACAGAGTATTAAGGTTAATGAGGTGTGTGATTGAAATGTTAATTATTCTAACGCAACTCGGGAGCCATATGTATCAATGGACATTGTCAGCTAACAATGGCATCTACAATAGCCAACAACTTGTCATTAGCAATAACATTTGCGTAACCGTTCCTATAATGGATTCTTTAAACAAGCAAATGCTTAAGGCTGTTTTCACCGACAGTAGCCGGTTATTTCCAGGATTTTCATATTGCTTGACTACCTAAAAAGTAGTGATGCCAAAGTATTAACTAATTCTGGCGTAAAGTGAAGACATTGAAAGGAAAAGAAGTAAGCCGGTGAGAAATGCAAAAGACTGAAGCGGCAAGATAATCACAGACGAAGACAAAATTCTTGAAAGATGGAGGGAGTTCTGTCAGATACACTTCAATGGCGGAGAACCCAGAAGGGTGAGGTAGCAGATAGCATCTAAAAAAATAAAATAGGTAAAGCAGCAGGAAGGGACGGCAGACCTACAGAACTACTGAAATTTGGAGGTCAAGAATTAAATGTCTCCAGAAATTACTCCAAGAAAAATGAAACACAAAAAAAGTCTCAAGGGATTGGTGGTTCCTAAAGAAGTAGTTCTACTGCCTGTGAAAATATCCAACATGTAAGCTTGCTTTCGGTGGCTTTCAAATTATACACCTCAATCTTGGAAAGTAGATGGGAAACTAATGCTCCCATTTACTAAGCCCAAGATCGCGGGTTCGTAGCCCGGCAGGTGGCCCTAGGATTTTTTAAAGGGAGTAAAAAATCTTTAGTTACGCCGTCCTTCGGAAGGGACGTTAAACGGGGGTCCCGAGCCTGTACGATGTCAGGTACTCGTTAAAAATCCCTATCCTAATTAAACCTGGATAGGCAAAATTTAGAGCTCCCACTGTAGCATCGTCCGATTAGCCATAGCAGCATAAAGTGACGTTAAATGAACAAACGAAACTAATGCTCCCAGTCGAGAGCCAAAAGCGAACTATTTGGATTTGGCCTAAAGAGACAGACTCAAGATCACATTGTATAGGAAGCACCTCAGAGGAATGCTATACATGACATTTCTCAGTCTCAAAGCATTATTTGACTCTGTCCCTAGATAAGAAATATGGGATGCTTTGGTGGCTAAAAATGTGCGAAGTGATTTTATCACAGCAATGAACGGCGAGAGGCCGCCCCAGAGTTTTATATCAGGAATATATTCAGCTGATTAGAAAGAAGGGTCAGAGGGTCAGTTGTGGCCATCAGAGAACACTGTGCTGTTATCATAAAGATTTCACAAATTATCAAAACACTGGGATGAGAATACGAGAGGGGCAATCGGAAACAAAAGTTAGTTAGTTCATGTATTAACGAAAAAAATCAGAGGGAAGGAAATTTAAAAAAAATACTATAAACGAAACACCCAACAATTGGCTCTGTGTTTATTCATATGTATTTCTGTTTCAGTAATTGTATTTTATGCCTTACATAGCTATCTTCCTACATAAATGATCTATAACAACCGTAGACCTTGAATTTGTTTACTTATTTTAATGCCCTTTTGCCGAACACCTTCATTTGAGCGATTACTTATATGACGTAGTAATTTTTAACACCCTTATATTAGCTTCTCGATTTTATATATCAGTTTATTATTTTCCACACTTCTCAAATTAATTTAATTTGTCTCATTTTTCTTACCATCATCTTCTGGATATGCGATTTTCATTATCCGAAGACACAGTATTCTCCTGCGTAAGCGATTTCTAAGGCATAAATAGCTTATTTACTTATTAAATAGGGAACAAAACTAAAAAGTATAAAATAATTTTCAATAAGTTTAAACTGAGAATAGAGTGGGGGAAAAAGAAATTCATTTTATCGTAAACATTCGTGGAGTGCTTGATATTAATTGTAAATATTTTATTTACTGATATTGGTAAAAGTAGAGTCATTATGAATATATCTAAAAAAGCACCTCACTCTTTTTGTTACGATAAAATGAATTTTAGTTTTTTAAAGTATTATTTATTTCACTAAAGATTATTAGTGTAGAGTGAGTTAAACAAAAAGGTAGAAATAAATAGTAGCTTAAATGATACATAATAGTAATAAAATAATAATACAGCAATGGACGAAATTATTTTTCACTGATATTTGTATAAGTTGAATCATTGTGAAAATGTTTTGAAAAACTTCCCCCTTTTTTTTTTACGATACAATGATTTATTTTGTTTATCACTATATTCGTATTTTAAACTTCATAAGAAATATTTCCTACTTAATAGAAAAGTGTAAAATTTTCTGAGGGTTAGGTCAATTAATCACACAAAAAAAGGTAGACTTATTTTATTTGAACCGCACTTCGACCTAATATTAAGGGATGTATATATTAGTATATGTAATGTATGCATATATTAGGAATGTATACATTATAGGAATGTATAGGTTATATCAACAGAAATGATAGGAATGACAAGAAATACAAAATATTAAAGAAAAAATATGAAATAACCGATGAGTAATCTAGTTTCTTTCCCATTCTTAAGATTTATAGTCAATTTTTTCATAATTTATTTTGTCATTACTATAGTTTTTGTTTATATAACCTGTTATACTTTCTTTTCTACTGCATTATTAAGCCATGAAGCTTTTTTTGTTTTATTTTTTTCCCATTCCTCAAGATGCCCTAAAAATGAGGTCGAAACTTAGACACAAATAAAATAAGTACAAATAATATTTATAAAATAAATTTTGTGTAATTTATTGACAGCACCCCTGACCATTTTATACTCTCCTAAGATAAATCCAGTCAACCATTCCCACACAAATTCCTACTTTATAGTTTTGTTTTAAATTAAAGCGTGTTTTTTAAATTATCATTTACTTTCTACTTTATATTTTGACTATAAACGCTAGTTCTTTAGTTTTTTAAACTATTAATTTTATTTTTGCTACAGAAAAATATACGAAACTCCCCATTTGATCCTGCCGGTTGTCCTAATCTTGGAAACGCATGACGTCCCAATGCCCCGAAGATGTCTTAGCTCACCCCGGACTGGCCGAACCCCAAAGCCTAATTAGATATAATGGAAGTGGAAGAGACGAACCCTATTTGTTGGATACTGAGGGAGGCGGTTGGAAAGCGGTACCATTGTCCCCAGGAACCTGCACGGCTGCACGAAGG